>OX377621.1:98934129-99438150 GCA_947397865.1 Polietes domitor | reverse complement strand
AATGATTCAAATGATTCAAATGATTCAAATGATTCAAATGATTCAAATGATTCAAATGATTCAAATGATTCAAATGATTCAAATGATTCAAATGATTCAAATGATTCAAATGATTCAAATGATTCAAATGATTCAAATGATTCAAATGATTCAAATGATTCAAATGATTCAAATGATTCAAATGATTCAAATGATTCAAATGATTCAAATGATTCAAATGATTCAAATGATTCAAATGATTCAAATGATTCAAATGATTCAAATGATTCAAATGATTCAAATGATTCAAATGATTCAAATGATTCAAATGATTCAAATGATTCAAATGATTCAAATGATTCAAATGATTCAAATGATTCAAATGATTCAAATGATTCAAATGATTCAAATGATTCAAATGATTCAAATGATTCAAATGATTCAAATGATTCAAATGATTCAAATGATTCAAATGATTCAAATGATTCAAATGATTCAAATGATTCAAATGATTCAAATGATTCAAATGATTCAAATGATTCAAATGATTCAAATGATTCAAATGATTCAAATGATTCAAATGATTCAAATGATTCAAATGATTCAAATGATTCAAATGATTCAAATGATTCAAATGATTCAAATGATTCAAATGATTCAAATGATTCAAATGATTCAAATGATTCAAATGATTCAAATGATTCAAATGATTCAAATGATTCAAATGATTCAAATGATTCAAATGATTCAAATGATTCAAATGATTCAAATGATTCAAATGATTCAAATGATTCAAATGATTCAAATGATTCAAATGATTCAAATGATTCAAATGATTCAAATGATTCAAATGATTCAAATGATTCAAATGATTCAAATGATTCAAATGATTCAAATGATTCAAATGATTCAAATGATTCAAATGATTCAAATGATTCAAATGATTCAAATGATTCAAATGATTCAAATGATTCAAATGATTCAAATGATTCAAATGATTCAAATGATTCAAATGATTCAAATGATTCAAATGATTCAAATGATTCAAATGATTCAAATGATTCAAATGATTCAAATGATTCAAATGATTCAAATGATTCAAATGATTCAAATGATTCAAATGATTCAAATGATTCAAATGATTCAAATGATTCAAATGATTCAAATGATTCAAATGATTCAAATGATTCAAATGATTCAAATGATTCAAATGATTCAAATGATTCAAATGATTCAAATGATTCAAATGATTCAAATGATTCAAATGATTCAAATGATTCAAATGATTCAAACGATTCAAATGATTCAAATGATTCAAATGATTCAAATGATTCAAATGATTCAAATGATTCAAATGATTCAAATGATTCAAACGATTCAAATGATTCAAATGATTCAAATGATTCAAATGATTCAAATGATTCAAATGATTCAAATGATTCAAATGATTCAAATGATTCAAATGATTCAAATGATTCAAATGATTCAAATGATTCAAATGATTCAAATGATTCAAATGATTCAAATGATTCAAATGATTCAAATGATTCAAATGATTCAAATGATTCAAATGATTCAAATGATTCAAATGATTCAAATGATTCAAATGATTCAAATGATTCAAATGATTCAAATGATTCAAATGATTCAAATGATTCAAATGATTCAAATGATTCAAATGATTCAAATGATTCAAATGATTCAAATGATTCAAATGATTCAAATGATTCAAATGATTCAAATGATTCAAATGATTCAAATGATTCAAATGATTCAAATGATTCAAATGATTCAAATGATTCAAATGATTCAAATGATTCAAATGATTCAAATGATTCAAATGATTCAAATGATTCAAATGATTCAAATGATTCAAATGATTCAAATGATTCAAATGATTCAAATGATTCAAATGATTCAAATGATTCAAATGATTCAAATGATTCAAATGATTCAAATGATTCAAATGATTCAAATGATTCAAATGATTCAAATGATTCAAATGATTCAAATGATTCAAATGATTCAAATGATTCAAATGATTCAAATAATTCAAATGATTCAAATGATTCAAATGATTCAAATGATTCAAATGATTCAAATGATTCAAATGATTCAAATGATTCAAATGATTCAAATGATTCAAATGATTCAAATGATTCAAATGATTCAAATGATTCAAATGATTCAAATGATTCAAATGATTCAAATGATTCAAATGATTCAAATGATTCAAATGATTCAAATGATTCAAATGATTCAAATGATTCAAATGATTCAAATGATTCAAATGATTCAAATGATTCAAATGATTCAAATGATTCAAATGATTCAAATGATTCAAATGATTCAAATGATTCAAATGATTCAAATGATTCAAATGATTCAAATGATTCAAATGATTCAAATGATTCAAATGATTCAAATGATTCAAATGATTCAAATGATTCAAATGATTCAAATGATTCAAATGATTCAAATGATTCAAATGATTCAAATGATTCAAATGATTCAAATGATTCAAATGATTCAAATGATTCAAATGATTCAAATGATTCAAATGATTCAAATGATTCAAATGATTCAAATGATTCAAATGATTCAAATGATTCAAATGATTCAAATGATTCAAATGATTCAAATGATTCAAATGATTCAAATGATTCAAATGATTCAAATGATTCAAATGATTCAAATGATTCAAATGATTCAAATGATTCAAATGATTCAAATGATTCAAATGATTCAAATGATTCAAATGATTCAAATGATTCAAATGATTCAAATGATTCAAATGATTCAAATGATTCAAATGATTCAAATGATTCAAATGATTCAAATGATTCAAATGATTCAAATGATTCAAATGATTCAAATGATTCAAATGATTCAAATGATTCAAATGATTCAAATGATTCAAATGATTCAAATGATTCAAATGATTCAAATGATTCAAATGATTCAAATGATTCAAATGATTCAAATGATTCAAATGATTCAAATGATTCAAATGATTCAAATGATTCAAATGATTCAAATGATTCAAATGATTCAAATGATTCAAATGATTCAAATGATTCAAATGATTCAAATGATTCAAATGATTCAAATGATTCAAATGATTCAAATGATTCAAATGATTCAAATGATTCAAATGATTCAAATGATTCAAATGATTCAAATGATTCAAATGATTCAAATGATTCAAATGATTCAAATGATTCAAATGATTCAAATTAAATATTTTTTGTATTCCTTTAAGGGTCCTATCATCGCAAAGGGCATATATTTAGAACGAGCATTGATACCAGTTACGGTGCCCAAGGGATCCTATAAATTTTTATTCGACTTTTACGAAGGTTATCCCATGGATTATATTGGAACGGTTGCCTATTATGTGGAAACTCTACAGAAAAATAACAGACAGTATTTTTCTCCAAGCCGTGGAGTTATGGATAAATGATTAATTAATTAATTAAAGTCTATCAAATAATTAATGTATATCAACAAGCTATTCGCAGTAAAATCACTTTGCTCAAATCATTAATACTTTGTATAAAACACAACCTAATTCCTTCTATGTCTTGGCTCCAATTTGTGTATTCCGTATTATATGTATGCTAACTCCGTAATCAAATAATAAATTAATCAACTCAATATCGTTTGTTGTCTCCATCCAGCAACCTTAATTTTCAAACCGAATTAAAAATTCCCGATAATCGAATTTTGGCTCATTTCATGTCAAAGCCCAAAAAATATTTCACACGAATCTTAGAAAAAATGTTAAATAATATTTGCAAAATTTTAAAATCCTGCTAACAAGTGTATATTAAAATTCTTGTATACCTATACCTTAAGTATTTGTACAACCGGATACAATATGTGGTTTATAGAGCGGAAAACGTCATATCGGGAGTGACATTTGTCATTTGCTTCAAATTAAAAAGCGCGTCTTTGATCCACAAAATTTACTTGTGCCAAGTTTTGTTAAGATCGGACTATAATTGCGACCTGTAATTTGATTACAACAATAGATGGACAGACAGACGGACATTGCTAAATCGAATCAGAAAGTGATTCTAAGCCGATCTGTATAATAAACGAAGGGTCTAACTCGTTTCCTTTTGGGTGTTACAAACAAATGCACAAAGGCGTAATATCCTAGTGAAGGGTATCAGTAAGATACTATTATCTCTTAATAAAAAAATCTAAGAAATACTTATTAAAAAATTATAGGGAATTAAAAATGTATTTGTTATACCCTCCACTAGGGTATTATGTCTTTGTGCATTTGTTTGTAACAGCCATTGACCTATGATGGACTTCCTGATACAATTAAAACGACTTACTTTTTTACTACAAAATTGAACCGAAGTTGAAAATATCTTTTGGCCTTTCTGAGATAACCCAATATGTAAACATGGCCTCCACCACCAAATTACCAGCATCAGAAATATTTACGAAATTCTTTCTTAACTATTACGAAGGGTAATTCCTGCAATATAGATCAGAATTTATTGAATTGTAAAGAGTGATTTTTTTGAGGTTAGGATTTTCATGCATTAGTATTTGACAGATCACGTGGGATTTCAGACATGGTGTCAAAGAGAAAGATGCTCAGTATGCTTTGACATTTCATCATGAATAGACTTACTAACGAGCAACGCTTGCAAATCATTGAATTTTATTACCAAAATCAGTGTTCGGTTCGAAATTTTTTATCGACAAATTTTGTTCAGCGATGAGGCTCATTTCTGGTTGAATGGCTACGTAAATTGCCGCATTTGGAGTGAAGAGCAACCAGAAGCCGTTCAAGAACTGCCCATGCATCCCGAAAAATGCACTGTTTGGTGTGGTTTGTACGCTGGTGGAATCATTGGACCGTATTTTTTCAAAGATGCTGTTGGACGCAACGTTACGGTGAATGGCGATCGCTATCGTTCGATGCTAACAAACTTTTTGTTGCCAAAAATGGAAGAACTGAACTTGGTTGACATGTGGTTTCAACAAGATGGCGCTACATGCCACACAGCTCGCGATTCTATGGCCATTTTGAGGGAAAACTTCGGAGAACAATTCATCTCAAGAAATGGACCGGTAAGTTGGCCACCAAGATCATGCGATTTGACGCCTTTAGACTATTTTTTGTGGGGCTACGTCAAGTCTAAAGTCTACAGAAATAAGCCAGCAACTATTCCAGCTTTGGAAGACAACATTTCCGAAGAAATTCGGGCTATTCCGGCCGAAATGCTCGAAAAAGTTGCCCAAAATTGGACTTTCCGAATGGACCACCTAAGACGCAGCCGCGGTCAACATTTAAATGAAATTATCTTCAAAAAGTAAATGTCATGGACCAATCTAACGTTTCAAATAAAGAACCGATGAGATTTTGCAAATTTTATGCGTTTTTTTTTTTTTTAAAGTTATCAAGCTCTTAAAAAATCACCCTTTATATCCTTTCAGGCGACTGGCAGGTCCATAGTGGTTGTGGGTGATAACGTGCTTGATTTTACCACCATATAAACATACATCAGCATTTTCATGGAAAATCATTATTGTAATTAATTGGTTTCAAATTTTAATTCTTTTTTAAAGATGTGGAAACCATTGGCCATTGTCACATGTGTCCATTATTTATGTGACTTAGTTAGCATAGACAGAAACCATCGTTCAGTTTGGTGTTTAGCCGCGACAACTTCCAGCTGCACAATAACGAAAGATTGTGGGCTGCGTTGAGTAGTTTGTGTCGCTGGCTACTATGCACAAGATGGCAGCAGAATTAGGATAGGTTCAGTCGAAGCACTCATGAATTTTTGTACAATAAGTGAACTTTGATATAATATTTTTCATGAATTTCTCTCCCACTACTCAGTGATAGATGGCGCAGCAAACACTGTTAACCCACAAATGTCTGTGATTTTTGGTCAAATGTCTGGAATTTTTGTAATAAACATCTCGGACAGAAAACATCTCTTTGTGGCAGCACAAAACCTAGCGTTGAACTAAATTATATACATAATAACACACTGCAAAACGAAAGGGTTTCATGTTGAATAGAGAATATATCAATGAAATTGTCATAGAATTTATGAATCATTTCTTAGAAACTGTGAAATACAGTTGAATGAATTTCATACAAGTTCTTTATTTCTCATAATATAATTTATGAAAATGCCACCATGCCATTTGTAAATAAATTTGCATTCTATTAAATATAGCTGCAAAATGGTATTGAGCCAGGACAATATCCCAGTTCAAATCAAATATTGATTACAGACCAAAAAATACAAAAGAAAAAACTAAAATTTATGAAAATCTTCACAGATTTTACTTCATTATTTTTATGAAAAAGTTTCATACGTATTAGTAATTTCTAATGAAGTTTCCAATATAAACAAAAAAAAAACACAAAAAAGTGATTTGACTCGTTTTAGTTGCGGGAAATTGGTACACTGACCAGTCAATACACCCCATAGTGAGAACCTTTGGAACGAATATATCTTTGGCCTAAATCAGGGCACATATATGATGGGCCATTTTACAAGTTAAATTTCAACTACCGATTACTTTGACTTTGAAAGGAAGAATAACATTAATTTTTAAATCCTCCACCTCCATGATGAGGGTATATTCACTTTGTCATGCCGTTTGTAACACCTTGAAATATTCAACGGAGACCACATAAAGTATATATATTCTATATCCTGGTAAAATTCTAAGTCTGTCTGTTGAAAGCACGCTAGCTTCCGCACGAAATGGGCTAGGAGGTTGAAATTTTCCTTAAATGTGTCAAATGGTTGCAGATCGGTTGGGATTGAAAGTGGGCAAAATCGGCCCGGAGGGAAAATTTTTTCCCTAACAAGGACTGAAAATGTCCCTAATATTTAGACAATTTAAGCAATTTTTTTGAAAATTTCCGAATTTTATACACTTGAAATTTGTATCGTACCGTACTCTAGTAACGTGTAATCACCAAGAAGTACAAAAAATATTTAGCGGGTGAAATGGGACAAAAGGGATAAAAATGGTACCAATGATACGACAACAACTAGAAACATGAAATTCGATGTGTACATCCCTATAATTACGTAGACACGTAAAATAGTGAGATTTTTCGAAATTTGTACTTTTAAGGGATACAATTGGAAAAGAGGGATAAAAACGGTACCAACCAAACCGCTGAAGATAAAATCAAGAAATTCGGTTTATGCTTCTATCTGACTGTGTAGACGCGAAACATAAAGGATATTTTCGAAATTTTTACATTTAGGCGAAAAATGGGGCGAAAGGGATAAAAATGGTACCAATCAAGCGGTTGCAGTTAGAATAATGAAATTCGTTGTGTACATTGCTGTGACTGCTTAGACACGAAAAATAAAGGTATCTTTCGATATTCGTATCTTTAAGATCAAAACGGGATAAAATGGTAACACGCCAACGGCTGTAGCTAGAATTATGAAATTCAGTGGTTACACTCGTCTGTCTTCGTAGACACGACCAATATGAATTTAAAAAAAAATGATAAAAGTGGTACCGAGCAAACGGATGTATCTTGAATCCTGAAATTAGATGTGTTCATTCCAATATGAACGCGAAACATAACGGATCTTTGAAATTTGTACTTTTCTTATCAAAATGATACAGTCACTGTGTTTGTAGCTGAATTAAGAACTTGCAAATGGGAGAAATCGGCCCTGACGGAAAATGTTTCTCCCTAATGACGACTGACAATACACCAAATATTTAGAGTACATTTTTGAAGATTGTTCCATCATGTTCACTTTTCGGCCCGGTCGAACTTAAAGCCATTTTACTTGTTATTTTTATTTACACGCTTGCACAAAATTGGGAAATATTAAAAACTTACTTCCAAAGTAGCGAGTCTTTAACGCAAACTGTAAGAAATTTACGTGGACAATTTTCGTGTTTTCAAATGAAGCTTATTTTCATATCGGTTAACTACGTCAATAAGCATAATTGCGCATATGGGGTTCAGAGAACCCACACGTGACTATTAGAAGCCAGTGCATCCACAACGATCCACTGTTTGGTGTGAATTTTGGGCTGGCGGCATCATTGGGACATATACTGAAAAATTGGATTGATATGATAGTGTATTCCATTATAAAATGACAAAGTACAAGCTTTGCAATGAAACCAGAAATTGGAAAAAAAACAGTCAGTACTTTTTATACACTGAAAGAAATATCTTCATAATATTTATGATTTTGTCTTAAGCTCAATGAAAATTTTCATTAAAAATACACCAAAGAAAGTGTCATAGAATTTCTGAAACATTTCTTAGAAACTATAAAATGTTCTTCATTTGATGAAATTTTGTCATACAAGTTCAATATTTTTCAAAGTATTATTTATGAAAATTTTCATAGATGATTTGAGCTGGGATATTCTCCTGGCTCAAGACCATTTTGCCTCTGTATTTTATAGAATGCAAATTTATTTACAAAAGGCATGGTGACATTTATTACTTGGCTACAGACTACCCTGTCAAAGGTTTCGTTCAGGTGGCTTCGCAGCTACTTTTCAACCCGGCCTCTTTAAGGAAATGATTCTAACAAACGGAACGTGAAGCACATATCACTTGCCGAATATCCGTTTTTAAAAAATCGCACCATTGGAAGTATGATTGGACCAATTTTTCTGTGGGTTTTCAAAACGACAATTAAAAGCTCACAATTCTTGAAACATTTTGAAAAAGGTGTTATAAAAAGTGAATAGAAGGAATCAAGACCTTTAGAATGATGTTTAAATGATATGGAACGAAAAATGACGCCACTGAATCAATTTTTGTGAAAATAATTAATTAAAATTAATTGATGCAGCGTCAATTTCCTTCAGATGTTCATCATTTAGGCATAATTCAAAATATATTTTATTTTAGTTTTTTCGTTTGTATTTTTTTTTTTTGTCTGTAGTCAATATTTGATTTGAACTGGGATATTGTCCAGGCTTAAGACCATTTTGCATCTATATTTAATAGAACGCAAATTTATTTACAAATGGCATGGTGACATTTATTACTTGGCTGCAGACTACCACGATCATGATTTCCACCCTGTCTAAAGGTTTCATTCAGGTGGCTTCGCAGCGACTTTTCAACATCAAACCCGGCCTCTTTAAGGAAATGATTCTCACAAACGAACGAGAAGTTGTGCTTCTTGCCGAATTTGCGTTTAAAAATCCAAGTAATAAATGTCACCATGCCATTTGTAAATACATTTGCATTCTATTAAATATAGATGCAAAATGGTCTTGAGCCAGGACAATATCCCAGTTCAAATCAAATATTGATTACAGACCAAAAAAATGCAAACGAAAAAACTAAAACAAATGAGCGTTGGCACGGCAGATGTATTGCTGGGTAACTGTACCTGCATATACACATACTTACATATGCAACTCAATGAGATGCTTGTACTTTTTGGTGCGATTGTTTTAACGCAAATTGGGCAAGTGAGTTGTGCTTCTCGTTCGTTCGTGAGAATCATCTCCTTATAGAGTCCGGGTTTGATGTTGAAAAGTCGCAGCGAAGCCACTTGAAAAGACTTTTGACATGGTCGAAATCATGATCGTGGTAGTCTGCAGCCAAGTAATAAATGTCACCATGTCATTTGTAAATAAATCTGCATTCTATGAAATATAGATGCAAAATTGTCTTGAGCCAGGACAATATCCCAGTTCAAATCAAGTACACTAGAGCCCCGTTTTGCGTCGTTTCGATTTGCGTTGCTTTTTAAAATTGGGCTCAATTCGCTTTGCGTCGCATTGATTCCGATTTGCGTCGCTTTTTAAAATTTGCTTCAATCCGATTCGCGTCGTTTTCATTCCGATTTGCGTCGCAACATACGATTGCATTTTTTCACTGAAGACAGTCACGTGTGACTTTTTTAAATTTGCGTGTAAAAAGGGGATTCCCATTTTATTCTGTTAGGTCAGTTATTATTATAAGCATAGTTTGAAATTTGGTTTTCAATAAGAAGTGCTGTGGTTGAGTCAATAAAATACCTTAAGAGAAAAAAACAGAAAAACATGAGTAAAAATAGAAGAAAGGCCATTAGTTTTGAACTCAAAGTGGATGTATTAAAACGTTTTTAATCGGGAGAAAATGCTGTTGACATAGGAAGAACACTTGGGTTACCACCAAGTAAAACTATTTGTTGCAATAGAAGACAAAAAATTGACGACTGCCAATATTTCCAAAGCTATGCAATTGATTTCACAGGCAATGCATATATTTGCTGATAATGGTCCCGACGAAAATCGTAGCTCAGCAACAGATACGCAATTAGTTGTTATAAGGAAATTCAACAGAACTTAGACAACTATGTTGACAAAGCCCCAAGACCACTTAATCAAGTGGATACAAGAATTGTTAATTTAGATTCATCAGTCGAAGATATCTCAACATAATCTCAAATTAGAATTTCTGTTTTTTATATGTGAATATGAATGAATTTTTGTTATGTTTTTATGTAAATTTATTTTCTTATTTTTTTTTATAAAAATTAAAAATATTTGTTGAAATGGCTTGTCAATTACAAATAAATAAAATGAAATGAAATTGTCAAAAATCTATTTGTGTTGTCATTTATTTTGGTTTAAGACCAAAGGTTGTGCTGAAGTCTTCAGCAGAACCCAAAATTAGCAAAAAGGCAAAGTGAGACCTTTATTGTTGCAGCTAAAAGTTGACTGCGCAGTTTCGATGGGCGCTACCCCATCTCGTCAGAACTTTCGCAACGAATGTATGTCTTTGACTTAAATCGGGGTTCATATTAGTACCAGCGGTCACATATGACAAAATGAGAAGCGCTGATAAACAAAATATTCCACCGAACTAAGTCGACACACTAAAAATCTCACTTTGCCAATTCAATGTTATGCATATGCTGGCATCGCTCGCAACAATGCAAAGGTTGTTGTTGTACGGTATGTCCCGTCTTCACTGTACCTCGTGTGTATTGTTGTTGTTGTTTGTATGTATTGTTGGTCTGTTATGTTGTATGTGTTGTCATTTATTTTGGTTTAAGACCAAAGGTTGTGCTGAAGTCTTCAGCATTTTTTACTAAATATTTAAATTTTTGACCCAATCACATTTATACCGAAAAAAAAGTGATTCGATTTGCGTTGCATTTCTCCGGTCCCCATTAACGAGGCAAATCGGGGCTCCAGTGTATTAAAAAAAATATTCATAAGATTTTTTTATTTTGAAAATTACAAATTTTTGTACTGCATAACTATGTTTGTCTAATTTACTCTCTGATTGATCGAAATATACTGTTGTCTCTATTTTAAAATCCGAACAATAATGTGCATATAAAAATGTAAATTTTGCATTCTTCCTTTAATAAATATGTAATACTTTCACATTTAAACACTTACCAAATAATTCAAATTTAATTTTTAAATAAAATGATATTTGACTGAAACACTGTCGTATTTCAATTTACCAAATGATAATATAATAATTTCAATTTAAATATATTTATAATATAAAGTTTCTTTATCTAAATAAATAAGGATGTCGCATTACAGGAGCAGCGGGCAAGCAACGTTTTCGGGGAACATCATTTTACGGATTAATAAAAGCCACAGCCAAATAAAACACAATACACTTGTTGGTTTAGATATTAAATAACGATTATTTATTCATCATTTTATTAGAAACTCAAAATCATTTTAAATAACGAACAACAACGGAAAGCTGTAAAGAAATTGATTAGGAATGATGGACTGGGGATTAAGATTTGAAACAAAAAAGGAAACAGAAATGAAAACAAAAATAAAAAGCATGACTATAGTCAATAAATCTAGCGCTGGAAGAATACCTAAATAGTGTGTGGTAAAATCACATCATAATTCAAAAGGCTTAACAAATAAAATTCTCAAAAGAAAAAAATAATAAAATATATTTTGAAATTTGTATTCCACTTAATGACATTAGAGTTTTTTTAATCAACGAACTGTCTGTGTTATAATCACCACTAAAGATGATATTTGATGTTTAATAGGCAGAAAAGCAGTGACAATAAATAAAGCGACAACAATTTGTCTGGAATGTAAAAGATAATTTTTTTTTTGCATTGAGGCAACTCGCAAAAAATTGTGTGGCTATTTTCTAATTTTTGAATGGAATTGAAATTCGAGTGCATCTTTTATATTTGTATTACAATTTAGAGAGCTAAATCCGATCCCGATATACGATAAATTAAAGGTAATTATGAAGGCAACAAGTCACCAAAAAAATTGAGAAGAAATGATTGTAAATCGTCTTTTGCTCGTAGGAAAACCCCAATAAAATAGAAAACTATTCTGACCCCTGTACAACTCGAACCATGAACTATGGTTTAAGTGAAACGCTATAATATCACCAAGAGCGAGTGGAATGTATGGTGGCGAATGTCCAAAACTTTAGGTTTTTGGTGGAATTACTCTAATTGAATGTGGCACTATCTCTTGTAAAGATAGTTAACATTCCTTGGAACTTGGGAATAAATCTGCATCGGTTGGTCCGATTTTAATGAGATCAAACTGATCCAAGCTTAAGTTTGGATTATGGTGATTATGTCTGTGGGCAAATACAAATAAATGATACCACATTTGAACATATGCATCCACTTTTCTTTTTTTAAATTCCTATTGTGTTGTGACTAAACGGCTGGAGTTCGAATCATTTGGGGTCCACATTTCCCTTACAGCGTAGATGTGAGATAAGAAAGGATTTTTCTAAATTTGTATTTGTAAATAAAAACAAGTAAGGAGAGGCTAAAGTCGGGCGGGGCCGACTATATGATATACTCCACCTTCTCTCCGAATACAATTCAACTCGGTAAAAGAGTGAAAACGGGAAGGATTTTCTTATGTTTCCTATCCATATGCTAATATGACCTGATACAATTTATCAAATCAAGAAGAATATTTGTATCGGGGATACATCTAAACATGGAATGAAGTGACACACTTACATAATAGAATCTTCCAGTACAAGTATAACGTGTTATGCTCATATTGAAGAAATTCTGTGAAAATACGTGGTTTCTGGGCCGGAAATTTGTCGGGAGCGAAATTTGTGTGGGGGCTATATATAAATCTGAACCGATCTGACCTATATTCACCGCGGGTTAGAAAATATAATATATTTTTAAAGATTTGAAGAAGATATGTTAAAATATGTATTTTCTAGAGCAGAAAAAGTTAAATCGGGATCGATTTTTTAAATGGGAGCTATATATAAATCTGAACCAATCCGACTTATTTTCACCAGAAGTGTTCCTAGTTTAAATAAAAGATGTTTTGCCAAATTTGAAGACAATCTGATACAATATGTGGTTTCTAGAGCGGAAAAATTGGGAGCGAAATCTATATGGGAGCTATATATAAATCTGAACCGATCTAACACATTTTCGCCATGGGTGTTTCTAGTTGAAATATGAGATATTTTGCAAAATTTGAAGAAGATCTGTAAAAAATGTGGTTTATAGAGTGGCAAAAGTCAAATCGGTAGTGAAATTTGTGTGGGTGCTATATATAAATCTGAACTGATCTGACCCGCTTTCGCCACAGGTGTTTCTAGTCAGATTATGAGGTGTTAAGCCAAATTTTAAGAAAATCGGATAATATATATCGAGGGCTTATATTCATAAGTGGCTATGAACAAAAACACAACTTTTCAGGAGAGCGAAAAAACTGTTTTTCTCCTTAATTTTAAGAGTAAGTATGAATCATTCTTCTACAGTTTAATCTGAAGAGGATTACTAATTGCTACGATTTATAACTTTCCGAAATTTCCTATTATTTGCGGTTTTATGGTTCATAGCCACTTCTGCACGTTTAAAATTGAGCACTATGAATTTTCAAATAAGCACATAGCCATTAATGATCAAATATATAAATAAGACTTATTGTAAACTCGATAACGTTTTTTAATGAAATATGAGCAATGTTGTGTAGAAAACGCATTTTCTGGGATGTACACAGCGAATTTAAAGATTCCAGCTTCATCCGTCAGATTGATACCATTTTTATCCTTTTTTCCAAATCTTTTACAAAAAGTGGATATTGCGGTAGGGCGCGGCAAACAAAAAATACAAATTGGATATTTTTGGAAAATTTTCATTTTCGCGGAAAATGTGGCAAAAATGATTTTCACACATGACATTTTTGTTTTACAATTTTCTCGCGATCGAATTATAGCCTTCGGTTATATGTTGCTCCATTTTTGAACTATTTTATTTCTATTATTATACCCTCCACCTCCAGGATGGGGGTATATTCACTTTGTCATTCCGTTTGTAACACCTTGAAATATTTATCGGAGACCCCATAAAGTATATATATTCTGGGTCATGGTAAAATTCTAAGACGATATAGCCATGTCCGTCTGTCCGTCTGTCCGTCTGTCTGTTGAAAGCACGATAGCGGCCGAACGAAATGAGCTAGAAGGTTCAAATTTTTCCTAAATATGTCTTATGGTTGTAGATCGCTTGGGATTGAAAGTGGACGAAATCGGTCCAGAGGGAAAAAATTTTTCCCTCACAAGTACTGAAAATACCCCTAATATTTAGAGTATTTCAGCATGTTTTTTGAACATATTAGCTTGTATTTACTTGATATTTGCAATTCGCATTCCCTCGACATTCTTTAATCTACTGGTAATACTGTGGAATGCACTCCGTGGTGGAGGGTATATAAGATTCGGCCCGGCCGAACTTAACGCCTTCTTACTTGTTTTTATGTTCATAGCCACTTATGCAGTCAAAAAATAACGTGCAAAATCAGAAAAATTTTTTCCAAATTTATATGACAGATGACATCCAAATCTGAGAATAGTTTGGCATCAAAAACTCATTTTCGGGAAAATGGTTCATAGCCACTTACATATGATTATAAGCCATCGATATGCTTTATAGAGCGGAAAAAGTCAAATCGGGAGCGAAATTTGTATGGGGGCTATGTCTAAATCTGAACCGATCTAACCCGCTTTCGCCGCAGGCGTTTTTAGTTAGATTATAAGGTGTTAAGCCAAATTTGAACAAAATCGGGTACTATTTGTGGTTTCTAGAGCGGAAAATGTCAAATCGGATCGACATTTATATGGGGGCTATATCTAAATCTGAACCGATTTGCCTCAAATTAAATAGCGTTCGTCTTTGATCCACAAAACTTACTTGTGGCAATTTATGTTAAGATCGGACTATAATTGCGACCTGTAATTTGATTACAACAATAGACGGACATTGCTAAATCGACTCAGAAAGTGATTCTAAGTCGATCTGTATAATAAAAGATAGGTCTAACTCGTTTCCTTTTGGGTGTTACAAACAAATGCACAAAGACTCTCGTGGAGTGTATGAAGAGATGAAAATGTTACCAAAGGGCATCCCTTTCCCTAGAATTTTGAGATTTACTACGTTGTCTCATTATATAGTGGCCAGAAAATTTGTTGTCATTTATATTTTTAAGGGGAAGGAAGAAGGAAACAAGTGATGATGTCAATAGGCCGCCTCTCAGTTGTGATTTGAGTCTTTTGGACTATTTTCTGTGGGGAGCCTTTAAACCGTCCAGAGACAGTTGAAGCGTTGAAACATGAAATCGAAGTTGCCATTGAAGAGATTCGAGCCGTAACAATCGAAAATGTATTGAAAAATTGGGTTGATCGGATGAGGTACTGCCAATTACACAGTACAACACGAAAAAAATACGGGGTTCTGACAATGGATTCTGAAAGAGGAGACAAAAAAAATATATACGTGTGTCGGCGTTTTTTTAGATCACATCGGAATTTCATTTTATAGACGATTAAAGTTTCCCAACTCTGGCCTCCTCTTGCAGCATATCGGTGTATATAACTATGTTTTCTTTACATCTGAGGCATAGGGTATGTTCAGCAACTTTGTAGATAATGATATGGCGAATATTTTTTTAGAACACATAAACCCTCTAACTACCCCTCTTAACGGAATTTTTTGGCTTTATTTTAACAAATTGTAAAAAGCACTCCGAAAGTGGGGAAGGGCGGGGATGAAATGTTCTACAAAAATGTTGGCCATAAAATTTTACTATATATGTCAGAACACACCAAAACCCAAAACTTAACACAAACGCGAAAAATCAATCAAATTCAAGATTGCCCATTAAGGGTTAATGCAGGAAAAGTCCCAAAACTGCCTCGGAGTCGCCCCCAGAGGGATTAAATATAAGACCGACCCCCATTAATTTTCCCTCCCCAACATGTATTTCGAACACACATAACCTCTATCCCCACTCGTTATACAAAAAATACAAAAAATATTTTTTTATAAAATTTGTCCCCACCTCTTTCACTGGGCCCAGGAGACCGCTAGTGGGGTCAAATGTAAGACCTACCCCCTATATTTTTTCAGAACACACCTACCCTCCATCTGCAACCCTTAAGGCGGCCCCCATACATTTGCCTATTTTTTATGAAAGAGAGGGCCAAAACTGCTCCGCAGTAGACCCTGGAGGGGAGAAGTATAAGACTGACCCCAATTAATTTTGTCTCCTCAACATTGTCCCTAAACATACCTCCACTTTTCCCCTCTAGGGTCTACTGCAGTTTCGGGCCTTTCGTTCATAAAAAATATCATTTCTACTAAGTTGCTGAACATACCCTATGCCTCAGATGTAAAGAAAATATAGTTTTAAACACCGATATGCTGCAAGAAGAGGCCAGAGTTGGGAAACTTTAATCGTCTATAAAATGAAGTTCCGATGTGATTTAAAAAAAACGCCGACATACATATATTTTTTTTATTCTCATCTTTCAGAATTTATTGTCAGAACCCCGTAATTTTGGAAAAAGTTTGAAATTGTTGTACAGTAAAACCAGAAATTTTAAAAAATACTCTGTACTTTTTTATAGCCGATTCTAATTTAAAATTTCATAATTTCACCCTGTATATATTCTAGAACATTCTACCCTTCATTGAAGTAATTCAAAAAGACCTAATAACAAATTTTTATGAAAAATCTAACTATAATTTTACTATGCAGTCCAATTTTTTCGGCACAATGATAGAATGCGACACTGCGACTTTATAATGTAATTATAACCCAGATTGTATAGGATCTGGTAGCTATTTTGCTAGTTTCGTATAAACTTGGCTATGGAAGATCCTATAAACCTTTGTTGAATTGAGAATGGTAGTTATTAGGGCGAAAATGGGCTGAAAATAATCACATATTATTAGTAAATAGGATTCGATAGCCCACATCACTTTCTGAACTTATACATGGTTCTGATTACTAAAGTCAGGTGTTTAATATATACATGTATGTCAAAACTTCTATTTGTATTGCGGTCCATACAAATAAAAAATGCAGCCTCCACCTCACGGAAATAAAGTTTGGATTGTTAATGATGATTCCGTCTGTGAGCTAAAAGCTTCGTGACATTTTTTGTTGTATTTTGTCCAAAGTATGTAATAGTCCCTTGAAAGCACTTTAAAATATTTACTCTTGCCTTAGAGTAACTAATTGGTCGAATTTTTTGATGCATATAACATTTTTTGTGGATTTTCATAGTGATAACTAAAAATATTTCGTATTTTGTAAAAAATAAAAGCTGCAATCAATACCTTTCGAATGATGCCTTAATGATGAACAATGGAAGGAAATTGACACCGCAGCGCTCAGTTTAGCAAAAAATGTTTGAAAATGTTGGCTCTGAATAAACGGAAATAAAAATATACTATTTTATATATGAACTACCGATTACTTTGCTTTGAAAGGTAGAATAACATTCATTTTTATTTTCAGGTTTATGTTTCACATTTGCAAAGTAGGCTCAAACAAAATTGGGAAATATTAAAAACTTACTTCCAAAGTAGTGATTCTGTAACGCAAACAGTAAGAAATGTACGTGGAAAGTTTTCGTGTTTTCAGATGAAGCCCATTTTATGTCGGTGACTATGTCAATAAGCAAAATTGCCGCATATGGGGTTCAGAGAACCTACGCGTGACTATTGAGAAGCCAATGCATCCACAACGAGGCACTGTTTGGTGTGGATTTTGGGCTGTACTGAATAATTGAGTTGCTCGGTAGTCATATGAACGATTTTTAAATGACAAAAAATTAAAAAAAAAATAATCAGTACTTTTTATATCCAATTATAATTTAAAATGTTAAATGGCCCACCCACCATTTAAAAGAAATAATGAAAACAATTTACTTTTCAGCTGGCTTCAAAAAAATGTGGATAATTCCGTCTAAAATTAATTCGTTGGTTTGTTTAATCCCATTGTCCTAAAATAATTCGGCTTTATCACTGTCCATTCGTGATTTTTTTTACGATTTTAGTGCTACTTTTAATTCATTTTTTTTTATAAAATCCGCTATAACTTCCATATTCTTCATCCCATTTTTGGAATCAAGCCAAATTGCTTTCAATATTTCTATTAAATATTTTCAATTTCCACGTTTATAATTGTTGTACTCCATCAGGAAACTTGTGGATCATTTTACTTTAATAAAAAATTATTTAAAAAATCGAAGAGGTGCTTTATGGCGTATTAGAAATTTACAGGGAACTAAGAAACCAGCTCAAAAATATATCTATATCTTTATCTTTTTATCTAAATATTATATATCTTTTTTGGATTTGATAAATTTATATTAAACTTTGATTTTTCTATCTCCTACCAGAGATACGATTTTTTTTTTAATTCCTGATTTTCTATCCACTCTAGTGTCTATAATTTCATATTTTCGTAAATCTGGAAATGCAATTTTATTTCCCTTATTCGAAAGTACAAAATTTTCAACTTTAATCTAAATTGGAGAACCTAAGGAAAATTTCTGTTGCGTTTCGCATGGAATTAGTCTAAGACAAGAATATAAAATATATTTAAAGTGTTTTCAAGGGTCTATTAGCTCAGGGTCGTTTAGTCCACAAGCGACTTGACCCAGCGGCGAAATTTTATTCAGTCGATCATTAAAAAAATTAATCTTTATTTCAGTGAGGTGACCGCTGCTATTTTCGTGACAAGTATAGTATGAGTTGACTAAATTTAAAGAACTATGGCATTTTGAAGAACATGACGTTGTGCAAAAATATGCACCGGCCTGTTAAACTTTCCGCTTCCTGAAATATATATAAATATATTAGGATGGGTCGCGAAAATAAATTGCAGCGGTCACCACCCAGAAATGAAGATTGGATTGTTTAATGATGATCTACAAAATATTTCGTCACTGGGTCAAGCCAACTGTGAGCTAAACGCTCCTGAAAGCACCTCTAAAAATCATGTTTTTCCCGTGTAATTTTTTATGTTGCATTTCTGTCCAAAATTTCTTTCTGAATTGATTTTTATTCTTGTCTTAGAATATCTCATTGGTAGAATTATTGGGCGTTTATATTTATTTTTTTGTGGGTTTTCAAAGAGACAGCTACAAACTCATATTTCTTGGAAACATTTTGTAAAAGTAGTTATGAAAAATAAATAGAAGGAATCAATACCTGTCGAATGATGCCTAAATGATGAATATCGGATGATAAATGACGTCACTGACTCTATATTTGTGAAATAATTTAATACAGGAGATGGATTTTCAGAGCCAAAATTTACAAACTCATTTTACATCATTTAGGCGTCATTCGAAAGGTATTGACGGCAGCTATTTATTTTTAATAAAATACTAGCACAAAATATGAAAAAGTTTACAGTTTTCACTGTGAAAATCAACAAAAAATTACTATAAACGTCCAATAAGTTACTCTAAGACAAGAATCAAAATACCTTTCGAATGATGCCTAAATGATGAAAATCGGAATTAAATTGACGCCGCTGCGCTCATTTTTGTAAAAAGAGTTTGAAAATGATGGCTCTGAAAATCCATCTCCTGTATTAAATTATTGTACAAACAAGGAGTCAATGACGTAATTTTTCGTCCGATATTCATCATTTAGGTGTTATTCGAAAGGTAATAATTCCTTCTATTTATTTTTTATATCAACTCTTACAAAATGTTTCCAAGAAATATGAGTTTTTGCTGTCACCTTGAAAACCACAAAAAAAGCTATAAAAACGTCAAATAATATTACCATGGAAGAATCGATAATATCTCTTCCGCGACAAAGAACCTTATGAACTGTTGGGGTCATAACTTTTCAGGAACATAACTCTGAGAGATTTTTTGAAATGTCGTTTGCATATTAGAACTAACGGAAGCAGATCAGGAAACTAGAAATCGAAAATTTCACTAATTTTGAATTTAAAAATCTGTCATTTTTACATAGAAGAAATTTAAAAAATTTCTTAGTGTAAAAACTCGGGAAAAATAAAAAAACATTTATTCTGAAGTGTTTATATCCCAAGCTGTGAACGATAATCTGCATACACAAGTAAGTACAGGGTGGGCCATTTAAAATTTTAAATTTGAACTACCGATTACTTTGACTTTGAAAGATAGACTAGCATTCGTCTTTATTTTTATTTTCAGGAAATGGGACGCGTCCAATGCATTTTCGGCTCGCCCAATGGGCTGAAGATTGCTTGGCAGGAGGTGAAGAATTTTACCGAAAAATCGTGTTTTCTAATGTAGCTCATTTTCATCCCGGTGGCTATGTCAATAAGCAAAATTGCCGCATATGGGGTTCAGATAACACACACGTGACAATTGAGAAGCCAAAACATTCTCATCCAGTTACTGTTTGGAGTAGATTTTGGGTCATTTTTCATCGAAAATGAGCAAGGAGCCGCCGTTACCGTAAACGGTGAGCGTTATCGATTCAAGGTCAACGAATTTTTCTTTGCAAAAATTCAATTCAGAATGACACTTGGTTTCAATAAGACGGGGCCAACGCAACTATCGATATTTTACGCACTGTTTTTGAAAATCAAGTAATCAGCCGAAATTGTGTTGTCAAATGGCCGCCTCGGAACTGTGATTTGAGCCCTTTGGATTATTTTCTGTGGGTAACCATTAAGGATAAATGTTACGCAAACCATCCAGAGAAAATTGAAGCGTTGAAACATGAAATCGAAGTTGCAAGTGACTTGTGCTTCTCGTTCGATTGTGAGAATCATCTCCTTATAAAGGCCGGGTATGATGTTGAAAAGTCGCTACGAAGTCACTTGAAAAGACTTTTGACATGGTCGAAATCATGATCGTGGTAGTCTGCAGCCAAGTAATAAATGTCTAATTGAATCGCTTCAATTAGTCGAATATATAAAACAAGTTGATAAACCCAAGACGTTTTTAATGTAATGTAAATGAGCTACTATTTAGATAGCAAAAAAATTAAAATTAAAAAGCCACTGGAAAACATCTTTGACGGGGTGGAAATCATGATAGTGGTAGTCTGCAGCCAAGTAATAAATGTCACCATGCCATTTGTAAATAAATTTGCATTCTATTAAATATAGATGCAAAATGGTCTTGAGCCAGGGCAATATCCCAGTTCAAATCAAATCTTTAACATTTTTCGATTGATTCTATTTCGATTGAAATGTATCGAGAATTTCTTGTCGATGACAGCTTCCTACAGGCCTCGAACAATTCTTCTACTCCTCTCTGAACATGAAGATTCTACTGCCAAAAAAAAATAATATCCAATACGCAAGTTTTTCATCAAAATCCAAACTCGTTTAATTACATTTTCAGTACATTTCTAGGAGTTTTAAATGGAATTACAAATTCAAAATAACGGCGACCTTTAATAAAGCCAATAATATAAAAAAAACCTTTTGAACTATGAGTGATCGGATGCTTGAATACACAAAACTCCTCCGAAATAATTTCCAAATTAAAATTCAAATACCAAAGATTCAAAATTAGTTTTATAAATATTTGTTTTTTATTGATAGTTTGAGATTAAAATATCATTGTATGCTTGTAAATAAAATTACAACTTAAAATAATAATATAAGTAATTCTTGTTTAAAATTAACTTAAAAATTATGACAAAATTAGGAGATTATTGTAGTGTTTTTTCTTCTTTCAGTTATAAATCAAATGAAAAAAAAAATCAATTAAAATTAATGCAATTTCATTGTAACGAAAACGAAATGCCTTACCAAGGTAGACAAAGAAAGAATATGAAAATCTAGATGCATTGATTATTGCAATACTTATGAAAATACACACGAAAAGGACTAAATGAAGAAATCTGAAATAGTCGTTAAATGCTTCTTAAACTACAAATTTTGCTGAAAATATATAGGAAAGAAAGAATATAATGATGATAATCGTTAAAAAAAAACAAAGAAAATTAAATTAAAAAACTTATAATTTACAAATTAGGAGTTAAGTAAGTGGTAAGAAATAAAATAATAATATTTTAATTTAAAAAAATCATTGGCACAAGTTGCAGTCTAAACTTAAGGTGTTTAAATTAACGAAAAACAAATTAAACAAAACATGTAAAACTATATACAAAACTATATAATAAGTGAGAAATTAACATTAAACAAATTAGTAAAGGAAAAAGTAAATATTTTAAGGTTTTCTTTTTGTGCTTTTTTTTTTGGAAAAATATAATTGCACTTAATGGAATTCAAAAAAATATTGTATACGATAAGTCGTTGGAAATAATAATTCATAATTCGTTGTTTTGGTTTAACGCAAACTTAAAAACTCTCTCTCTCTCTCTCTTTCTTTATAATTCTCATTTCGTGGCTGGTGGAAAAAAATAAGTGCACAATTTTCTATGGAGGAAACAAACCGAACAAAAATATTTCAACAATAACAGTTCTGATCAGATTTCACATCGTCTCGTGCGGGTTTGGTTTTCCTTTTTTGGCCAGCTCAAAACAAGGCTATGGCTATAACAATAATAATGCCAATTATGATCAGACACAATGTAAAGAGATCATCCGTGTTTATCAGACCCAATGCACAAGCGACAACAATGTGCTCCAGCAGAGTCAGACCATTCACCGCATTCGGGCGACGTTCGCCCAGAATATTCACCACGGACGCAGCTTTCGAGCTAGTCGAGGGCCTCTCCTCGTCACCGTTATCGTTCGGTTGCCATAGGCGTAATCTCAGCTCAGGTTCCTCGTGATCTGTTGGCAGAAGCGTTTCTTTAGAAAGCTTGGCTTGATCATTTTCACTTTCATTGGTCGCTAAAGCTTTTTGGTAACAGCTTTCAGCCAATTCTTGTAAACTCGCAACTTCTGCGGGTTTGTCCTCTTCGACTTCTTGTAAAGCTCTCTGCAATTCATAACAGTTCAAAGCTATTTCTTGCACACTTAAGACATTGGCGATCTCCATATCGTCTTTAATGTTGATCTCATAATTGATTTTCTCCTCCATGATGTTCATTTCCAAGAGAGGAGTTTCAAAAACAATGCTGCGTTTGCGTTTCGGAGTTTTCGACGAGCTTACATCTAAATTTTCACATACATCGGTGTGCAGCGAAGCGTATCTCTCGGAAATCGTAGAATCTTCCGGATCTGACTCATTTGTAATATCCTCAAAAGCTACACTAGGCCGTTCTCCCTTATAACCTGTTCTCTCCTTTTCAACATTATCTTCATTAAGTAAAATCTCCTGCTTCTCTTCATTATCACTTGCAAGCTTCCGCTCTTCCTCTAAGTTCTCCTGCTTACATCCTAAAATACTGTTAGTGTCCTTCGAGTCGTCACTTAAACTCTTTGAAGCTTGCAAAGCTCTAACCTCGGCCATTATCTCTTCGGTGGCCATGAGAATGCGCTCGCCGAATAGCTTTTGTTCTCTCCTCCCAAATACTTTCTTCCGATTCAACTCAACAAAGCCCTGTTCCTCGGCTGGTGTATGCAAACTTTCGTATTCTAACTGGGACTCCCTTAAGCTGGCCAGCAACTCCTCTTCGGTGGGCAAACGAGGAAACTCGTCGTCTTCCTCTTCTGTAAGTGACTCACTATACCCCCCACTACTAACCTTGGCCGACGACTCATCGGTTTTTATGGAAATTTCCGTTTTAAAATAATTCTTAACCTCAAATCTGGAATTAAATGTTGAACTCAATTGCAAACTGTTGTGGACACTGTTCGTACCCAAAGGGAAGTCGGCCAAACTGACATTGCCCGAATCGGGATTGGAAGAGGTATCCTCCAATGAACTCAACGAATCAAACTGGGTCATTTGCGACCTGTGATCCCCAACCTCCTGAGCTTTATCTACAAAAATATTCACTCGGCTGGCATAGATCCTATTAAAGTTCGGCGATAGCTTAACTTCGTCCCCCTGATCTACACATAGCTCGGGTATTGTTTCTAGTCTAGACGAGGACGAGGATGATGTGGACGCAGCTGATGACATATGTTGAGGACTACTACTAGCATTGTTATTAGTGTTTGATAATGTTGATGATGATGATGATGATGAGTTTAGGGTTAACAAACAACATTCATTTGGATTAGTTTCGGAACAGCATTCATTAGCAGTACACAAGAGTTGGGGGGATGCAGCAGTTAGTGGCAGTTCTTGCTCGGGCAATCTTAGATCTTTAGCGGAATTCTGGGTTTCCTTATTACCTGAGTGTTTCTGTAGTTTCTGATTACGAGTCATTTTCGCTTTCTCTTCAATGCCAAATATCATGGCCAGCTCTTCCGAGGAGTTGTATTGCGAGGGCGACGACGAGCGGGCCCTTTGCGACGGCGAGCAGGCCAACGTGGCGCTGCAGTTACTGATCGGCGTGAGATTGAGCGGTGGCGGTGAGGGTGAACAGCTGAAGTTGCTGTTCGTGGTGGTGGTGGTTATGTTGGGCGTAGCACTCGTTGTCGATTGTACATCGTAGGATGTGGTGCTGCAAGACTTAATACGATCGGTGCTGGGTGCATGGAAATCGCTACTGGGTGATTTAATATAATCACTGGATGAATAGGGATTGAACGAGGTAATGCTCGAGGAGAAACGGCGGCTAGCCGAAGGACTAGATGACTTGGCCAAACAATCACTGGACGATGAAAACGACGAAGCTGTGGCACTCGATACGGGCGCCATCTTCGCTTGGGCGCCGGCCTTGGCGCACTGGGCCCTCTCTTGTTGGCGTGCATGATCTTCGCACTCCCTCATGATCTGATCGATATCCTCGATCATCTGTTTGGGCTTAGCAGTTACAAAGGATTTATGCGTTTCTGTAAGATTAGAAGTGGACAAATCAGTCGGAGTGACAACTTTTGCATTATCTTCCAAATTACACGTGGAGGCCACTGCTATTTCGTGTTGATTGAGATTGTCGTAGTCGCCATTCTCGCCCAAATCGCTTAGCTGGCGCATACAGCGTCTGGCAATGGCTTCGATCTTGTCCGATTGTATGGGATCCAGTTTCTTTATCAGCGAGGGCATCACCAAAGCCGCTACATTGTCCTTCTTGTTCTCCTCGGTTTGCTGCTGCTGCTTCACCCGTACGGCTTCTTGCACTACAACGGGGGGTTCGGTGGTCACTATATCTTTGAGTATTTTCTCGCACACTTTGTTGGCGGCTACGGACACTTGATCTATCGCCTTGATAAGTTTATCTTCTTTGTGCAGTTTCTTGGGGTTCTCGGCGGGTTCTGCCGCACTTGGCAGAGTATCCAAGAGCATTTTGCCGCATTTCTTGGCCGCCTGCGACACTTTCTCGATTTCTTGCAGTTCCTGCTCGATTTTATCCTCCTGGGAGTTGAGTCGCTTCGGCTTTGAATGGGTTATCAAAGCCTCTTTGCGCAGCTCTTGCAGCTCTTGTGTCAATTTGATGCTGCTCTCTTGGGCATCTTGGGCTATCTTGTTTAAAGCTTCTTCCATTTTGTGGGTTTCCCCGTGCTGAGGTTCGGGAGTGAGCGACTTGCGTGGCATCGGTTTAGGTTTCTCTTCGGCGCTGCTCAATTTCTCCGGTAGTTGGCATATGGCACCTCCTTGGCTGGGGTGACGGAAGGGCACCTGTGATTTCTTCGGGCACTGTTTGAGATTCTGCTCCCTTTCTTGTTCCTTAAGACTTTGCAGCAATTTCAGAGTTGAGGGCACATCATTTGCAATCTCCTTCTTGTGCAAGTCGGACATGCTACCCGAACGATCAATGCTTTTTGTCAGTTCCAAATAGGAGAGCAAATCTCCACCAGATGGTTTGGCAGCATCTCTTTGGATCAAGGCATAGATATTGGCCGATTGCGTACGAGTGGCACGATTCTTCTTCAGCATAGTGCCAGAGGGATATTGGAATCGCTCCTTGGGCTGTACGGGATCTTTGCGCAATGCTCGTACCGCCAAATCATCCTTTATGACATCCGGTGCCTTGAAGTCTTTGTTGGCATAGTCCATTTGTTGCTGGGGCATTACATGCAGATAATCCGTTTGCGATGCTGGCACAATGGGTCCAACGGGTATGCCAAAGGGCGGCTGCTTCTCGGCCGTCTTATGCTGCAGATTAGCCAATTTAATATTGCGAAAAGCCACATCATCCCGTATAGGATCCGGTTCTCCGGTGGGAGAATCTTCGTCATCGTAATCATCGGCATGAGCCAAAGCGAATTTCTCAAAGTCATTGGGTGTGGGGACGCGTTCTTTTTTCAGCACTTCCGCCTCGGGTTCGGTTAAACCCAACGAACGGTAAATGGCTTCCAACTCGTTGATGGCCTCCTCTAGGTTGGCTGGTTTCTTGCGCGGAAAACTCAGCTGTGGTATATTGGGCACCAGACTCAACTTCCTTTGCGGTGGCTGCGGAGCATTATGGTGCTGTTCCTTGCGCTCGTTCACATACTCTTCGTATTTATTGGGCGTGGTGGGTATTTCACCGGAACGCCGTTGATAGTGGTCGGGCATGGATTGCGACTTGGTCATATCCTTGTTACGTATCTCGACATAGTTGTTGGAGTTATCCTGGGCAGGTTTAATGCGCAAACTGGCGCATACTACGCCGTCCACCTCGTCGCACCCTTGGTTGGGACGAGGAGAACCAGCTCTTGGCTGACTGGGACTGGCCTTCGATTTATTTGGTTTGTAAACCTCCGAATACATGGGCATGGGATAAGCTCTCAATTCCGCCACGCGGGAGGAGGAAACCGATCTTGGTTTCATGCAGCCATTCACGGCAGATTTATGCGCATCGCGGCCTCTGGGTGCCGGTGTGGGAGTGACAAGATTTTGTGAAGAACCCTCCATACGTTTCCAAAACTCGGTAGCGTTGACTTTAGTCGGCGATGTAGGCAGACCACTTTTGGTGGTACGCAAAACTCCCGACGAAGCGGGTTCCTCGATGTCATCCGTGAAAGATGAGGTCGTTTGGTCCAGCATGTGTATGGGCTTGCGGGAACGTGGAGTGGCATCGGCCACATAATGAAAATCTAAGCCATTCGGCAGGGACTTCTTGCCGGGGTGGGCATCCCGATCAGCTCGGGTAATGAAGCGACGATTCTGCGACTGTCCCGGATTGCCTTGATTTGGTGTAATATTCAAGGAGCGTATCGACTGGTACTGCGGCTGATGTTGTGCCCATATTTTGTCGTCCGACACACAACGGCCACTCAGACCCGTGGTGGGTAAGACCGGCACACCGGTCTGATCAAAAGCGTAGGACATAGGTCTTAAGTCACCGGAACTGCCGTCTTGTACATGGCCACCCACATTCACTCGCCTCAGAGGGTCTCTGGGTGGTGGTGGTGGCGGCAAGGGTTTGGTTTGCAGCCTGCCGCTGGCATTTTGCAAATGGATCTGACTGTCATAGCTGATGCTGCGCTTTGAAGCACTCACCGAGTTTTGCAAGTTCTTTGGTTGCTGTTGCTGCTGACGCTGTTGACCCCATTGGACATAGGGGGCCATGTGCTGCAGACTGCTGGTATTACGCAGCTTTGAGTATTGTCCACTATCCGCCGAGGGGCGCTGTTGTTGAGGCTGCGGCTGTTGCAGACTTTGGCGTGCTGGAGGCGCTTGATATATTGACAGAGGCACCGGCTGAGTTTTCCAACGCTGCGTGGGCTGTTGGGCATACATGACGGGCACTTGGCCATGGCTGACCTCGCCATCGCGTGACAGCCGTTTGTAGTAGCGTTCATTGCGGGCGGCACGACTTCTGCGGCTGCCGCCATTGTTGCCCTGACCACCGCTATGGATGCTCTCGTCACTGCGATATTTCGAGAAAGTGGAAGAGTTCAACGATATCAGTTCCTCTTCGCTGGAGGAGCAAGCGGCCGTCACCAAGGGACTATTACCCGGCTTGGGCGCGACACGTTGCTTGGACCGTGCCGATCTGCGGTCTAGCGAATGAGCAGATTTGCTCATCAGCTGTTGTTGCGTTTGAGGTACATGTGACAGGTACTGTTGAGACTGATGCAAACGCTGGGCCGGATTGTCCGATTGCTGTGACGACGCCGAAGGCTGTTGATTCTGATAGAAGGGCTCTTGCAAGCCGGCTGTCGGCGATACCATTTCCAATGGCAAAAAGAACTCGTTGTCTATGTGCTGGCCCACCGGCGAGGTCATGGTCGACGAGGAATTGCCCGAATTCGGGCTGACTACAATGTGATCGAATCCAGCGCCCGCGATCTGTTTACTGCTGCGATTTCCCGCCGCTGATTTCGTTTTGGATTTCTTCGTTGGCGCTGCGACGTTGGTCACAACGACGCCGGTGCGGGGATATTTCTGAGCGGGCGAGAAGCCAGCCTTACGATCGTCCTCGGACGAGGAGTCGGATTCGATTTCTTTTTTGCCTCGACGAAAGAGACGGCCAAAGGACCATTTCTTGTTATTCGGGGTGGCATTGGAGAGCTGTGAGCCGTTGAGCGATGGATCTTTTTTGCTCATGTGAAAACGATCCATGTCGCTTTCGATGATTTGTATTTCGTCGACGTCGTCGTCGGCGTGCTGTTGCTGGTGTATGTTAAGGTGGTGGTGGTGGTTGTGGAGTGGGTTGTTGATGTTATCATTTGAGAGTTGAATCTCTTTTGGCAGAGGCAATTGCGGTCGCCAAGATGATTGGACAGTCTGTGAAAGAGAGAAGAGAGAGAGAGGAAAAAGAGTTAATAATGAAGTGGTAAAAAGAAGTAAAAGTTATATTAAATCGACCACCCTTCGGGGAAAAACGATAATATGGAGTTGCCAAAAATTGCACACATCGTCCACTAGATGTCGCTGTGTCTCTTTATCTTTATTGGTGGCATTAAAAAACAAATCATTTGAATTCACTTAATAAAGCCATATAAAATATTTAACACCTTTTTAACAGCATTATCGCTTAATATTGTATTTATCTTTGTTTGTTTAAATTACAATAAATTATAAAAAAAACTTTGACGCATCAGCACCAGCATACATGGCTGCAAACGCACATGCACACCTTATCAGCAGCCCGCCAGTCAGTCATTCAGTCACTCCGTCGAGTAACTAATTAAAGCAAACTAAATTGATCGTCACCTCGTTAGTTTTGACTAAATTTAAATTTTCAAAAAAGCCAACAACAACACACCCACCTTTGTTTATAGAAAGAAGTGAAAAAATGAAAACAACAAAAAATACTTTAAATGTTTATGATTTGAAAGAATTCCGGTGGGTTTCATACGCAGTGGAAAGAAAGTCTTATCGCATAGTTTTTTTTTTGTTTTGTTGTGGTTTTTTCGTTTGTGGTTGATTGTCTAGGCGTTTTCAACGCAAAAACTACCAAATGCAAAGTACATACACATCTATGTATATACGTTGTGATTGTTGCTTTTCCGAATTATCAGCAAAATAAAAACCGAAACAGAAAACAAAAATCATCTATGATGTCAGACAACGCTGATTGGGTTGGTTGTGTTTGCATGAATGTTTAAGCTAAAAATGTCTTCATTCAAATGGGGACTTTATATAAGATTCAATCATTTTGATGAGTTATCCATCAGTCCGTCCCGACGTATGATTCTTAAATCACCCAAATAGTGGATGAAATCAATTAGAAACAGATGTAACGACACACGTTTTTTGTTTGTATTTGATCTCACGTCGTAGTTGTGTTCAGCTGTACGATTATGATTAATGTTTACACAAAAATATGTATGTTGTGGCTTTGAATCCACAACATCATTGCCCAAATTCAAACAAAAAAACCAACCTTGTTTCAAGTTCACCACCACACTCCTCTATCTCTCTCTCTAACTATACTAATTTTTTATGTAAACAGAGTATTTTTTGTTTTTTATTATTCTTGAAAAAAAGTAAGATTTCATTGTACGATTAACATGAGACATCTTGTGGCTGGAATTGTTTACCACACCAAAATACCGGAAAAAACTACGTAGCGAGAGACGCAAGACACATGGCGCAAGAAACAAACGTACACTCGCAGCTTTTTAGTTGATTTTTTATCTGAAAAAAAAAATATAGTTGTAATAGTTGTAGTTACCTATCTTCGAGGAGATATTTTTATCTGATAACTTGTTAGTAAATTGAAAAAGAAAATATGTTTTTTTTGCCAACTTGAAGATGTTCTTTGACTCCAGAGGCATTGCAAAATTTCTGCGTTTAATAAACGGGGGATCGGATATATATTGTCAACACTAGGGCTCTTCTCAAATTTTCATATCCAGAAACAAAGTGTTAAAAGGAAACAAGATAATCGATTTTCATTTTTATTCCAGATAGTTTTGACTATTTTTTTGCAGTAGAAATAACCGATGAAGCTATATTGATGACGCTTCTAACATAGTTTTCTTATACTGGGTTTTCCAACAAGAGGTGTTATTTAGAATCACCCGGTATTTCGGTAGCTGTCACTTTTGAAACTTTTATTCTTTAACATGTGACAAGTAGAAACTACGCCATTACTAAAAATGGAACGATGCACGCTTCAACAACGCATTGAAATTATTAAAATTCATGAATGAAAATAATCCGGAATTCCATCGAAAAATCATCTTGACTGATGATGCCCATTTCCACCTCGGTGGCTACGTCAACAAGCAAAATTGTCGCATCTGGGGCTCGGAAACCCCAAGAGTTATTGTTGAGAAGCCTCTCCATCCTCATCGTGCGGTTTATGACTGTTTGGTGCGGTTTATGGTCCAGTGGGGTCATTGGACCTTACTTTTTCGAAAATGAGGATTGGATCAACAGTTACAGAGAATGTATTGCGCTATCGAGAGATGATTAATGATTTTTTATTGTCGGATGGTATTGATCTGGACAACGTTTACTTCCAACAAGACGGCGCTACGTGTCACACAAGCAACGAAACCATTGCTCTTTTACGGGATAAGTTTCCGGACCGTGTTATCTCTCGAAGAGGTGATCACAATTGGCCACCGAGATCTTGTGATTTAACACCGTGCGACTTCTACAGTTGGGGCCACGTGAAAGATGATAAGGTCTACGCCAACAGCCCAGCGTCGATTCAAGACCTCAAAGATAGAATTCGCGAGGCTATCGAGGATATAGGGCAACCACTTTGCGATTTGGTTATGGAAAATTTCATAAAAAGTATATGGTCCTGTAAGCGTGGTCGTGGTGGCCATTTGGCTGATGTTGTTTTTCATTATTAACGACATACCTTCCTCTTTATTATTAAATAAACATTCGATCATTTATCTCAAAAAATGACATTTTTTATTGAATACCAAAATATACCCTGTAGGACAGTAATTTATGTACAGTGGAAAAAAGCAAAAGAAATAGTTGTAATATTTGTTGTTTCCTATCTTCGTGGAGATGACTGTTTTTGTTATCTGATAACTTGTTAATAAATTGAAAAATAAAACATAGTTTTGTTTGCCAATTTGAAGATGTTCTTCGCATATTCAAAATTTTGTCAACACTAGGGATCTTTTCAGATCTTCATAACCAGAAACAAAGGTTTAAAAGCGACGTAAAAGATAAGAATCATCAACAACTTTAATTTTTCTTCCAGGTCTTTGCACTATATTTTGAAATGGAAATAACAGATGAAGCTATAGTAATGATTCTTTCTTATAGTCCCTGTCATTTAGTTACAGTGAAAAAGCAAAAAAAGTATGCCAACGAAATCGGGCAAATAGTAAACACATATATTTTTCGTTTGTCTGTGACACCTTGCACCTTAACAAAGAAGACAATCCATTTGCGAAGAAAATCGATGAATGGAACTAAAATCAACGGGTCGGTCTTTTAAAATGTTTTTTTTTTTTTTTGCAAAAACGATGACTCATAATTATTTCTCTCGAAATGAGGTCATTGCGGCGTCCCAAGCAATAATGACGAAAAAAATCGAGTTGCAAAACGCATACACTCAGAAAAATAGCATTCCAAATATTTGAGTAAAATCCATACTCCAATTTAGTTCAGCAATTTTACTCCAGTTCAGTAAGAATTTCCTTAAAAATATGAAAATTAACTAAGTATGAGTAAAGCTTTCTTACTTCAAAGCCATTCATTTAATTTATTTCTTCATGACTTGTAATTCTAAGCCCATTGGCCAATATAGTAAAAGTAAATTAGAAAATGCATATATATAAACGTTATCTATCAAAGCTAAAAAACTACTCAACATTGGATCTAATAAAAAGATCTTACAATTGAGGAAATTCGTAATTGTGTGGAAGAAAATGTCGAAGGTTTTATAAGTAAGAAAAATATTAAGAAGTTTTTCTATGGAAAAAACTCCATTTAGGAAATTTTAACTAAGAAAATAGCTTTTTCTTAAAATTAAGTTAATGTGTTTACTGAAATTAATGCCGAGATCTTCTTATATTGAAGTACAAATGAACTTATAAATAGTCACTTGAAATTGTTTAGAAAATTCTTGAATGTTAATCTTGGTAGCAATTATCGTTCGTATTGCCTACCCAGCAATCATGGGGTAATACCTCAACTCTTTATGGCAGAGATATCATGAAACTTTTGATAAATATTTCATGTTGTCATTTTTTGTATTAGTTTTGCATACTTTGAAGCAAAATCATTTGTTTGAATTCTTTTTAGTTAAATTAAGTTCACTTTTTTCCTTGCATCAAATAAAATTTTTTACTTAAATTGTAAAAATTTACTTGTTTTGAGGAAAAAATCAGCAAATTTGTCCTCTGTTTAAGTAAATATTTTCTTGATTTAGTTTTAGGAAAATTTTACATAAATTTAGTAAAAATTTACAAGGTTTGAGGACAAATTTATTTAGATTCAGGAGGAAAAACTTACTGCAATTTTACTCAGTTTGAGAAAATATTTACTAGGTTTGAGGAAAATTGAACTAGAATCAAGTTCAAAGCATGTACTACTTTGAAGGAAAAGTCTGAACTCATTATAGGGTTCACTTTTTTCTGAGTGTACTTTTTTTAAATAACAAATATTAGGGCTGTTTTTCTTTAAGCCGGGATAACAAGCTGCAATAACAAAAACGATAATAAAAAATTAATTTTTTTGCTCAAAATGAAAAAATATTTTTTTACATTGTTGCCAACTACAATATAAATTATGTATCAAAACTAATTTTCAAAAAAATATTTTGTGTTGTCTTTTTTGGAGTTAACTTCGTTAACCATAATTTTGACTTAAACTGGATAAGTCCAAAATTTTTAACACAAAATTATTTTTAAAACTTGTTTTCACACACACATTGATATTGCTTTTGGCGTCAATTTTAAAAGAGAATTTTTTATTTTGAGTGAAATTTTAACATTTTACTTAGATATTTGTTATCGCAGCTTTGTTATCCAGTCTTAAAGAAAAACAGTCATATTATATCGATCAAATAATGATAGCCCGACTGCCGACTTGATGTCACACTTTAACATAAAAGTTACTATGACAGCTTTTTACAAACATGCATTCATCAAATTTCAGAATGTCTTATTGATATGTGAGCCAAAATGTAAAAATTCTATGTGTATATTTAAAAAATACGATTTGAATTTTTTGCACTAAAAAGTTTTGAATATCTTTCAATTTCACCAAATTTCAATAAAATCTGAAGACCTTCAGTCGCTTTAAACAAGTTTGTAATCATTTTACATTTTAATTGTTACCCAAAAAACAGTGCTATTTAGTTTTGTGGAAAAAGTCTTTTTTCTGAGTGTTTTGTATTCGAAATGATTTTAGAAAAACTATAAATTTAAATTTTTCTTCTTCGTAGTCTGAATACAATTACACACAATTCATAATTGCACTGAAAGAATTATCTTTATTTATGATTTTGTCTTAACCTCAGTGAAAATTTGCATTAAAAAGTCGCCAAACGACGATTTCTGAGGGTGTTTTTAAAAGAGTTGTGCATATACATGGTGTGGAGTAGGAAATATTTCTTGCTAATCATGATCAAATAAACTGTTTCCTGGAAATTGCTGTTTAAATTGAATTTATGTACAGTAGGATGGGCCACGAAAATAATTTGCAGCTGTCACACCCAGAAATGAAGATTGTATTGTTTAATGATGATCGGCAAAATATTTCGTAACTGGGTCGAGCCATCTGTGAGCTAAAGGCTCTTGAAAACATCTCTCGAAATCATGTTTTTGCCGTGTAATCTTTTTATATTGAAGTTTTGTCCAAAATTTTATTCTGAAGCTCTTTAAATAAACATTTTTATTCTTGTCTTAGAATAACTCATTATTAGACGTTTATATTGATTTTTTGTGGTTTTTCAAGGTGACAGCAAAAAACTCGTATTTCTTGGGAACATTTTGTAAGAGTTGTTATGAAAAATAAATAGAAGAAATCAATACCTTCCGAATGATGCATAAATGATGTATATCGGACGAAAAATGACGACACTGACTCCATGTTTGTAAAATAATTTAATACAGGAGATGGATATTCAAAAGCAAAGTTTTCAAACTCTTTTTACAAAAATAAGTGCAGAGGCGTCAATTTCCTTCCGATGTTCATCATTTAGGCATCATTCGAAAGGTATTGACTTCCGCTATTTATTTTTTCTGTTTTCACTATGAAAAAACACAAAAAATACTATAAAGATCCAATAATTCAATCAATAAACTACTCTAAGACAATTATCAAAATTTATATTTAATGTGTTTTCAAGGGTGTATTAATTCAGAAGAAAAAAAATTGACAAACATGCAGCACAAAAAATACACGGGTATTTTCAGGAGCATTTAGCTCGCAGACGACTTGATCTAGAAACGAAATATTTTACAAATCATCATTAAACAATCCAAACTTTAGTTTCGTAGGGTGACTAGAAGTTGTTGTACCAATTGAGAGCTAGAATAGATTGGAGCAGCGCATGCAAATTAACAGATAGGCGTAGGTGTGGCCACCATTCAATTGAAAATCTGAATATTTTTTCCACAGAGATAAAGTATCTGACACTGTAATCACAACATTTTGAAGTCTATAATGATCTCTCCACAATAATTATCAATACATCCCACTAAAACACTCTCATACTACACTATCCCACAACAGTTTTAGTGTGGTTCGTCTAAACTGCCGCCTTCCCCCCAGATATGTCCTGCTTGAATTCAAACAATTCAACTTGTTGCCCGTATAAATTATGCATTTCTCTCCACCTACATTTGGCGAATTCTATATATTTTATCTAATTCGTACGATCTATGTATCTGTTGTATCACTTCGACTTGTTCTATATCTGTTTGAGGATTTTGCCACTTCTGTCAGACCTGTGGTCTGGCACGTCAATATTTGACCTACTCTCTGGCCCTTGTGCAGATGATGGGCAGCATGTGGTTCCGCCCGTCCGTCCGTCCAAACGTTTGTTATGCCTTCGGCGCCTGTTTATCTCGTTCATCGGTTTTGTTGGCCGACTTTGTTTATGGCCACATATTTACATATGTTCGTTCATATTTCCCTTTTACAGATTTCAGGTCACTTTAACTAGACCAAGTTAAGAAGAGTTCATATATACAAAGCAAAAGCACACAAGCATACATACATACATACACTCCCACAAAACATAATTAAGGACGATACAACATTTAAAGCATATTTAAAAAAAATAATAATTTTTGTTAAGATTTGATTTTTGTTGTTGGGTGGGGGTTATTATGCAACACATACACTTTTTGCAACATATTTGTTATTGTGGGCAACGGTGGGATTCTTGTCATCGTTGTTGTTGTAGTTCTTGTTGAGGCTGCTACTACAGTTGTTGTTGTTGTTGCTGCTGCTGCTGCCAATGTTGTTAATGCTGTTGAGTATGTGGGGATTGTTGTTCAGCTGATTGTGACCGCAGCGTATAAAAATAAAGCCCTCATTACTGCGTGACGATGCCGATTTTGTATTGTGATGGTGATTAGATGACTGGTTGTTGTTGTTGTGATGACGTTTTAAAGGAAACTTAAACATAATGTTCTATACACGAAAGTTATACTACAACAATATATATAGAGAGAGAGGATACTACTAAACACTATAGAGAAAGCACAAAAAACAAACGTAGAATTTGAAGAAGAAGAAAAGAAAATATTATAGAAAAAATAGATGGTAAGAATATAGAAATAAGAAATAATACGAAATATAAAAATAAACTATGCTCGCGTGCGTCAAATGTTTGTCTTAACCCATGAATGCGAATCAAAAAGAAACGGTGCTCCAGAGATTCCAATTTTCAGACATCATAAACTCACTGATCGTTTATAGGACACGCAAATTACCAAAACCTGAATATTAAGTCCATTATGAATGCACAAAATATTTGTGCAAAATGCTGATTTGCTCAAAATTTTGTCTTTGTATCTATCGAATTTTGGGCAAAATGTGTTTGTCCAAATATTTGATGTATATAAACCCTCTGTTATGGATTTCAGATATACAACTACTTCGGGCAAAAACAAGTTGTGCAAATACCGATAAAACTTGTTTGAAATATTCATCAATATCCTTCATAAACATATGAAATATTTGCACAAAACGCTGCTTCGTCAAATATTTTGCAACTTCAAAATAATTGATAATAAACTAAAATTTTAGATGCACAATAATGTTGGGGAAACCCCATCTTAGACAGACAAAATATTGTCCAAAATTCTTTGCATGTTTAATACAAGTCAATATAATCTAAAATGCATTAACTCCCATTTGGAGCAATATGAAACATTTTACATCAAAGATAATGGAAATTTATAGAGAAATGCGTAGTACGAAGACAATTATTTAGATGGCACTGAATGTCATTTTGGAGAGAAATTTTCCCTTTTTTTTAAACTGCAATAAATGGAAAATAAAAGCTAATTAAATAAACTGAAGTGTGGTATTTGACGTAGTCATAAAAATCATTGGAAGTAACTTTTACTTCAGTAGTTTTCTTTAAATTTTCAGTATTATAAGCGAAAGAGAGAACAAAATTGAGTGAATTAGAATGTACTTTTTACACATTCGCCACCTAATGGCCATGGCTGCAACTACAACTATTTTATCTATATATTTCCATTATCTTTGTTTTATCTTTGTTTATCTTACCAAAGTAAGGGTAGTCGATGTGCATAAACCGGGGATTTTAATATGCAAATGTTTTGTTTGAAATACCTTCTTAGACATGCAAAATATTTGCACAAAACGCTGGGTTATTAGAAATTCCTTGCATTTTTTGGGAAAAGTTTAGAGAATATAAAACGTAGTACTTCACATTACATTATTTGGGCCTAGGGGCCCAAATAATTATATTTGCTAAATTTTGCATTTGAGGACAACTTCAGAGTATGCAAAACCGATTAAATCATATTTGCGCAACAAGATTTTGCAAAAATATTTTGTGTGTCTAAAATACATATAAACCCTCAATTAGACAGAGCAAATCTTTGAACAAACACATTTTGTATAAATATCGATAAATTCGGAATATTTAGGTAATTTGTGCCAATATTTTGTGTCGCTAAACCCGTATTGGCACACATATAGAGTAACGCAGCATTTTCTTTGCTCAAAATATCACTTTGTCACTTTTGCCAACTAGGGTGTCCCCGGCTATAAGGCAGATTTTTTTTTTCGAATTGTGAATCGCACTATTTTCTATTTGAAATAATTATTATTTCGATCGTGCCTATTTTTGAATACTAAAGAAGCTGTTTTATTTTTTGATTTTTTTCCCAGCATTTGTTCAAAATACTTCTTATATATCAGCCGATAATTTGGAAATACTCATGTGTATTAATTTTTTTATTTAAGGAAAATTAAATATCACTATATTTTTTTTGAAAGAAAAAAACTTGTAACAAAATTTTGTTTACTTTTAATTTTTTGTGCTAAAAATCATCAATTCTCTTGCAAAAAATTATCTCATTATCTTTCAGAGAATAAAAATAATGACAGATGAACGTTCAATCAAAAGGGGCTCTCTCATACCGACATAGAGTGAGCGTATGTCGATGTGAGAGAGCCTCTCATGTGCGGGGATTTGCCCATCACCGCTCTATAGCAGATAACGTCTTCTAACTTTATACAGCAGCGGTGGGTATGAGAACATTTATGAGAAAAAATGAATTAGACATTCGGGATCGGCTCCAAACCGTGTGTCCTTTTCAAGGAGTACATAATGATATCGCACACAATAACTCATTGATAGAGAGAATCTACCCTTGTGTGGGTATTCTGGGACATTCTTGAAATTATTTGTTTTTGTTGTCCTAAGTATTTATTTTCCACTTAATAATTCGGCTGCGTGTTGCTGCTTATCTCTCAATGGCATACCTTTTACAAGTAATCTGAAGGATAATTCGAAAAGAATTATTTAGCATCTGCCTGATAAGATTAAAGATATGGCAAAACTCTCCCCTTCCTCTCTTTATGGAAAGACAAAGTTTTTTTTTCAAAAAAAAAAAAGAGAAACAATTTGACATATATTCATGTTTTCAGCACCAATAAGAAGCTATGATAGGCTGCAGAGTAGGGTAGGGTTTTTTTGATTTTTCTTTTATTAATGTAATAAATAATATGGATTGTCGCTAATGAGGAATTCCATGTCAATGGAATAAGAATTCTTCGAATGTCTTCTCAGGTTGATGGAATTTGACGAACGCATTTGGTATTGCAACATATATATTAGACGAATATTTTTTAAATCTGACAACCTTGTAACGGTTATTGTTTTTACTCAACTAGTCATAACTTTTGTTTTGTAAAAGATATTGAGACATTTTTGCGGGAGAATTATAGGTTTTTAGCGCAAAAAATAACTGAAAGTTGTAAAAAAAATAAATTTAATTTAAAACTTTTGATTTTATCTCAGCAACCTTTCGATTTTAAGCAGTTTCTGAAACATCGGCAAACGGCATCGGTAGCACTACCTAAACAAAATTGAAAACAAATAAAAATATTTATGTTTCTCTAAAAATTATGTGTGAGCCCGACAACCACTAGAGGACTATTAAGGTTACGGCTACAAATATTTAAGAAAAATTTATTTTTCCTTTTTGTTAAAAAATTTTACCAAGTATAGTAAAGTAAAGGATGGATTCGATAAATAATAATAATTTAAAAAATCTCTTTTTTTTTTATTTCATGTTAACCACTCGTGTTATATTGTGGTCAGACTGAAGCAAACAACCGTACCTTTAGCCATCTTTCCAATGTTTGACAAGTTGAAAATTTTAAATACCTCAATTTTGTCTAAATAACGAAATGTTCGGAATGAGTTTTAAAATTGAAGGGGTAGTGTGTGCACAGCCTCCTGATTTGTCTATACAAAAAAAATGTATTTCATATTCCCTAGAAGCATTCATAAGGTAATTTTCCCACAGATCACTTTAAGGTGAAGTATATCACCCCTTGATTCATCTGGTTTCCTAAAAAGATTTGGGGTTTCCCTCACAACAAATTATCCTATGTAAATCTGTGTGATATATGCAAGTCAATTCTGATTGATGGGCCACAATATTTTCACTTAGCAGCGACCTTAGTTGCTAATCAGGGCTACTTATCATACCACTACTACTGCGAGATGAATGAGATTGATGCCTTGACATGCTGCAGACATTATTCAAATGGAGCAGACTCTGTCGTTGGAATGACTGAGTTAATTGATTGGAGGGGGCAGACATTTTCTCTTGCGAGTTTTTCCCAAAAGACGAATAAAATTTATTATTTCGAATTCAATCCCACTATTTGTCTTTGTAATGATCGCTCGACCAACTTCGTCTTCGCATTGTCGTATTCGCATGACGTGATATTTTAGCCGAAAATTCCATTGAATGGAAATCTACGATTCCCACTATTTGTTCACGTCTTCGCCGTGTCCTATGCGCATTCAAGGGTTAAGGCAAAATACGCGATACTTTTTGCCGACAAAAAAAAAAACAAAAAAAAAACGCGAAACGTGAACGAACAACAACGTCGCGTAGACATCGAACATTGCTCGCATAGAATATAAACTATGAAATATTGGGCAAAAGGCCAATTATTTCTTGTACTCGGTTAGGCCAGAGATATGTATGTAAATTAAAAGGGATAGGAAAAATAGCACAACAGCATTTACAAGACAACATCTAATATAAATAAAACACAAATCTTTTTAAAAGAAAAAAAATACAAAAAAAATTGCAACACTATTCAATTTTGACAAATATTTCTATTTAAAAAACACATTTAAAGCATAACAGATTTTTCTCATTTCATTTTCGTTCACACATTGTTTCTTGAAAGAGTTCGTTCGTTCGCTCGTTTTACGAAATCCACATATTTTTTGGGTAAATCAAAACAATGAAGCGATTGTCTTTAAATGTTAAGCAGGCGTAGGCTATTTCGGTCTGCCATTTGGAAACAGAAAATCACCGTAAAAATGCTTAAAAATAAAAACACTTTTTGTTGGGACAATAAACACCGACAAACTTTTTTCTTTCTCGGCAAAATTAATTTGAAAAAAAACGCGCTTATTTTTTATGTTGACTTTTTTACGAGCAGCCAAACCGTTCTGCACTCAAATTAATCGTCGGACGTTTTATCGCATTCGCACGTATTTCAACGCTTAAAACTAGAAGAGAGCGGCAGCGTCTGCAACAACTAAACGGGCGAAAATCGTAAAAATAACTAAAAATCCAAAAACCAAAAACGAATAAAAACAAAAACGCTCTATTCAGTTGCGCTGCGTCGCTGAGGCGGCTAACTCGGAGACTAACTGTGCCGTACACGGCGGCCCTCCTCCCAACGCAAACATCCGCAAAACGTTCAAAAAGAAAAGTTTAGCAACATCTCCGAGGAGGAGGAAAACACACAAACAAGATCCCACCACATTATCAAAAGAGAAAAGTTCACCCCCCAGAAAAGAGAGTCGGCCGACTTCGTAAGAGCACCAACGCGAATCTCAAGTGGCGTCGTCGTCGTCCACTCATGATGCGCGCGCAACGCATTGTGTGGCATTTCACCTCGGCCCGATAACAATCGAAAGTTTTGAATTGAATTTCAAGTGAACAGCAGCCGTATTTAATTGAATTGTTAGTTAGTTTACACATCTTTGTAGCCACATTTATTCGTCTAATATCCGCAATTAATTTCAACTCTAATTTCATTTCTCAGCTGCGGCATGTGGGTCTGTGCTACCATTCGGTCCGTCATAAAATTGGAAAGTTTCTTTTCTTTTTTTTTCGGGGGCATTTAAGTCATTATTTTCGTTATCGCAAATAATTCAACAGATATAAAATGAGACAATTAAAATGTTAGCCAAATGTTGTTTTATCGCATCTGATTAATTTAGTTTAATTAAGAAAAAATACTTTGTAAGCCAATTATTTTTTTTTTCGATCACCAAAGTTGAATGAACTTTGCAGGGGAATCAAAATAAACGAGTCAAACAATTAAATTGGGACGGGAATTGAAAATATGACGAAAAAATAGTTGGAATTCAGTTAATTTACTCATTTATTAAATTGTTCGAAATAGTCAATTATTCGAACTAGCCAACTAAATTTAATTTAAAATTTTCGAAATACTTAATTACTGGAAATATTAAATTTTTTGAATTAAATTCAATAATTCGTACTCATTTTTTCCTAATATTCATTTATTCGACTAGACAATTATTCGAACTAGTCAATTATTGGGAATATACCACTATTCAAAATATTCAATTTTTGGAAGTACTCAATTATTCGAAATAATCAATTGTTCCAAATATTCAATTGTTCGACATATTCAATTATTCGAATTAAATTTTTTGAAATATTCAATTTTTCGAAATATTAAATTTTTCATAATATCCACTTATTCGAATATATTCTTTCATTCGAAATATTCAAATGTTCGAAATATTAAATTTTTTTAAATATGTATTTTTTGAAATATTCAACAATTCGAAATATTCAGTTATTCGAAATATTTAATTATTCGAAATATGCAGTTATTCCAAGTAGTCAATTATACGCAATATACAATAATTCGAAATATTCAATTATTCGATATATTATTTATTCTAAATTTTCCATTATTCGAAATATTCAATCGTACGAATTTTTCAATTATTCGAAATATTCAAGTATTTGAAGTATTCAATTATTCGAAATAATCAATTGTTACAAATATTCAATTGTTCGAAATATTCAATTATTCGAATTAAATTTTTTGAAATATTCAATTATTCGAAATATTCAATTATTCGATATATTATTTATTCGAAAATATTCTTTCATTCGAAATATTCAAATGTTCGAAATATTAATTTTTTTGAAATATGTATTTTTTGAAATATTCAATTATTCGAAATATTTATTTATTCGAAATATGCAGTTATTCCAAGTAGTCAATTATACGCAATATACAATAATTCGAAATATTCAATTATTCGATATATTATTTATTCTAAATTTTCCATTATTCGAAATATTCAATCATACGAAATTTTCAATTATTCGAAATATTCAAGTATTCGAAATTTTGAATTATTCTAAATATTCAATTATTTGAAGTATTCAATTATTAGAAATAATCAATTGTTCCAAATATTCAATTGTTCGAAATATTCAATTATTCGAATTAAATTTTTTGAAATATTCAATTATTCGAAATATTAAATTTTTCATAATATTCACTTATTCGAATATATTCTTTCATTCGAAATATTCAAATGTTCGAAATATTAAATTTTTTGAAATATGTATTTTTTGAAATATTCAATAATTCGAAATATTTAATTATTCCAAGTAGTCAATTATACGCAATATACAATAATCCGAAATATTCAATTATTCGATATATTATTTATTCTAAATTTTCCATTATTCGAAATATTCAATCGTACGAAATTTTCAATTATTCGCAATATTCAAGTATTCGAAATTTTGAATTATTCTAAATATTCAATTATTTGAAGTATTCAATTATTCGAAATAATCAATTGTTCGAAATATTCAATTATTCGAATTACATTTTTTGAAATATTCAATTATTCGAAATATTAAATTTTTCATAATATCCACTTATTCGAATATATTCTTTCATTCGAAATATTCAAATGTTCGAAATATTAAATTTTTTGAAATAGTATTTTTTGAAATATTCAATTATTCGAAATATTTATTTATTCGAAATATGCAGTTATTCCAAGTAGTCAAATATACGCAATATACAATAATTCGTAATATTCAATTATTCGATATATTATTTATTCTAAATTTTCCATTATTCGAAATATTCAATCATACGAAATTTTCAATTATTCGAAATATTCAAGTATTCGAAATTTTGAATTATTCTAAATATTCAATTATTTGAAGTATTCAATTATTCGAAATATTCAATTATTCGAAATATTCTATTATTCGAAATATTCAAGTATTCGAAATATTCAATTATTCGAAATATTCACTGACATCCGTGGCCCCAACAGGAAAAAGGACCTCAGAACAAGAAAAAATTGGACGGATGTTATCGCTTAGTTTAGAAAAATCTAAAAAGACTTTTTTTGTAAAATGATGTTAAAAAAACGGAAAAAATAAAATATTTCAATAACTAACTTGGTTATCGAAACATCGAAATAGAAAATTAAAAAAAAAAATTGGAAATTTTGTATTTTTTTAAAAAGGTCAGTACAAAAAATAAAATTTTTCGATAACTACATATTTATCAAAATTGGAAATTAAAAAAATTGATTGTTTCGATATTTTATAGGAATTTTGGAAAAAATTTAATTTTTGTTAAAGAGGTCAATACGAAAAAAAATTAAATTTTTCGATAACTACATATTTATCGAAATTGTAAATTTGGAAAAGTTTGGAAAAATTTAATGTTTTATAAAAAGATTGTCAATACTAATAAAATAAAGGAAGTTTTTATATAACTACTTAGTTATCGAAATTGGAATTTAAAAAAATCGACAGTTTTCATTATTATGGTTGTTTTATTTAAGACTGGATAATTAAGCTGCGATAACAAAAATCTAAATAAAATGTTAAAATTTCACTCAAAATGAAAAATTCTTTTTTAAAATTGTCGCCAAAAGCAAATATCAAAAAAAAATTTGACTTAGCCTTGATAATTATCCAGTGTAAGTCAAAATGATAGATATCAAGGCTAAGTCCAATAAAGTCGACACAAAATATTTTTTTGAAAATTTCTTTTGATACATATATTTATATTGTGAAAAAATAATTTTTTATTTTAAGCAAAAAATAAAATTTTTATTAACTTTTTTGTTATCGCAGCTTGTTATACCGGCTTAAAGAAAAACAGCCCTATTATTAGCTCATTTAAATGAAAAAAGTGAAAAAATCGGTTCAATTTTTCGATAAGTTATCGAAATTAAAAAAAAACTGATAGAAAACATAAAAACAGACAGTCAAAATAATTTTAAAATTTCACCGCAGTCTAAATATTATTAAAAAATTGCGCGATTTTATAAAATAAGTTTTCCTTTTTCTTTGAAATGCCTGTAATAATTGTTTATTATTTAATTTTTCTTCAAATACTCAAATTTTTTATCGAATTTCCACAATCGATAACTGTGGACGTTACCGATTACTAAAAAAGTTTTCGATTTTTCTCCTAATTTGCGATTTTGAGCCCATTGAACAGAACAAGATCTTTTTTTAATGTTAACCTCCTCGATAACTATGCGGGATATCGCCGACTAATTTTTGTTTATTTTGAGATGCTCTTTCCAAGAATATAGTAAAATCATGGGATCTCGGATATAATACTCTAGCCAATTATTCTCTTTTTATTAATTCGAAATTACTCTCTGCAACTAGCATCCATAAATCATTACATTGGGCATCAGCCAACTGCGAGCGATTTTATTTCAACGAGAAATCTTGAAGTATTTTTCCAATTATTCCACCATAAAATTCAATTATTTTTCTAATTATCATAAACACTGCTTTGCTTGCTCATCATCGGCAAAGAAGGTGTTTCTCTTTAAAACACATAGAAATCCCCCGGCCCATTAATTTTACAAGCACAAAAGCACACAGCAGCAGCATCGGCGCATTTTCCACACCTAATTAGCGAAAATAGAAATTGAACTAAAAATAAAAACAAAAATAAGCAGTCAGCCAACGGAAAAAGTACCCGTGTTTATACACGGGGCAGCTCAAATTGAAAGCCAACGAGCAACAAGAAACAGAAATAAATAAACAAATGCGGACGCATGGACGGACATACTACTACTCGACAACAACAACAAAAGCTATACGCTAATGAAAATACTTACAGATAGATATATACCGAGAATGGGAGAGAAATAGTTGTGTCTCAAGATCTCTAATGGGCAACAACCATCATTTGGTCTTCCAAGAAACATCCGAGTTTTGTTCGAGACGTAATTAAATTTTCGAAACGGCTAAAAATTCAAATAAAGTGCATTTCATACATATATCTGCCAACAACATCATCTCATGACAGACGGGCGGACGGACAGACAGCCAGCCAGCCAGTGCGAACGATGGACAACAAGTGACAAATCTGAAATCTAGGGGCCTTACAAGGTGGCATGACATGTTTGGCAATTTTCGTTTCAGTTTTAGTTGGCTTGGCATCTTCACATTTCAATTTCGTATGTGGCAATAGATGACTGCACACAAGATGACGACAACATTATCGTGGTCTTATATTTTTAATGTAACCAAAATTTGTTGGACTTCATCGTCTTTTTGGCCGTTTTTTTATTTTTTGTTTACACCAACAACGCATGATTCACTTTAGTTTAGTTTTGTAGGGAAGTAGAAATGATTAAACACACGTATGATGTTTGTACAATTATTAAGTAATTTTGTTTGATTCGGAAGATGTTAAAAAACCCCTAGTGCGAGAGCCAATACAGTCCGCAGCACTACGATAGGAGCACTACTCTTAGAAATGTATTTCCAAGAGTCTTGTACAATGATACGGGAGAATTTCAAAAACACATCAACAGAGTTGGTTGAGACTATAAGAATGTCAGCCACCACCCTGGCTGATTGGTCAATATTTAGAATTTTGTACGCGTTTTTGGAGGTATCTCTGGAACTTTGGGTTTTGTAAAAGGTCGACTATAAATAACACTCTTCACAACTTTGTGCGGTGAGGATTTTGGATGTATATAATACGTGTAAGTAAGTTTTCAAATATTTCTATATACGGCTGACAATAGCATGGCAACGCAAGCATTGTATACAGAAGCGCCACTGATGAGTTATCCTCTCACAGGATATGAAATTTTTATTTAGTAAAAAATTTTATTTTTTATTAAAATACCAATTTTCGTCAAAGTTAGCTTTAATATTTGTACTTTCGTTTTGAAAATATATGACCGATCAGACCTGCTTATATGTTTGATAAAAAGAATTTATGATGGCATCAAATGTTGCGAATTTCACTTCCACATAGAAAGAGTGGTTCAGGAAAATTGAGATTTAATAAAAATTCTGGCACGAAAAACATAGGAAACAAGTAAAAACGGTGTTAAGTTCGGCCGGGTCGAACTTTGTATACCCTCCACCATGGATTGCATTCCACAGAGGCTGTCGATTTTCGTAGAAGTGCAGTAATATTACAGGAAAATATAATTTTGTTAATACAGCCAAACCAAAACAACGTAAATATTGAAAATATAATTTTATAACTAAATATAATATTTTTATTATACACTTATAAGGCAAGGCTACCAATACGTTTACACTATATATATCGAAATAATACTTCAAGTCAATTCAAAAAATAAATATTCTTATATTTATATTTTCAAAAAAGTTTAAATACTATAAACATTGGTAGATAGGGGGTGCTACAGTTGGTTGTATTTTCATTCTATTTTAATTTCAAAAGTACAAATTTTGAAAATTCATTATCTCACGTACATAGGCAATTTAATCTAACTTCATGATTCAACCATTTTTTGTCGTAAAAGTAAAAAGTACGAATTTGGAAAAAAAATATTTTGCGTGTATATGCAGTCAGAGGAATGTATACACCGAATTCCATGATTCTAGCTTCGTACTATTTTTATCCCCTTTTTCCTATTTTACCCCCTTCTCCTTATTTTACGTGTCTACACAATTGGAGGGATGTACACACCGAATTTCATCATTCTAGCTGTAGTCGTTTAGTTGGTACCATTTGTATCCCTCTGTACCCATTGTATCCCTTGAAAGTACGAACTTGGAAGCAAACTTTTATTTTTCGTGTCTACGCAGTCAGATGAATGTATACTTCGAATTTCATGACTCTAGCTGCGGTCATTTGGTTGGTGCTATTTTTATCCCATTTTTTTCATTTTAACCCCAAAAAGTACGAAATTCGAAAAAATCAGTTTATTTTACGTATCTACGCAATCAGAGGAATGTATACACCAAATTTCATTATTCTACGCGCAGCCGTTTGGTTGGTACCATTTTTATCCCTCTATTCCCATTTTACCCCTTGAGTGCAAAAATACTTTTATATTGTGTATCTACTCAATTGGAGGAATGTCCACACCGAATTTCGCGTGTCTAGCTGTTGTCGTTTAATATGTACCATTTTTATCCCTTTTTGCCCCATTTCACCCCCTACAAATAAGATTCACTTTATGGTGCACGTTTTTATTACATGGGGAATGCACATACCCAATATCAAGCAAGTACAAGCAGACATATTGAAAAAATATGTTTAAATACTCTAACATATTAGTGGTTATTATGGGTATTTTTAGTCCTTATGAGGGAAACATTTTTGCCTTTGGGACGATTTCGCCCAGTTTCAATCCCAACCGATCTACGACTATAAGACCCACTTATAAAAAATTTGGACATCCTAGCTCCTTTCGTTTAGATGCTAGCGTGCTTTCAACGGCTAGATCGTCTTAGAATTTTATCACGATCAAGAATATATATACTTTATGGGGTCTCAGATCGATATTTCAAGGTGTTACAAACGGAATGATAAAGTTAGTATACCCCCATCCTGGAGGGGGAGGGTATAAAAAGTTATGCTGCTTCAAAGTCATGCCTTTTTCGGAAAGGAATTTTTTATATTTATTACAAACAAACTACATTTGAGACAAACTGAGGAAATCAATTTCCAATCAAAAGGGCAAAGGCGAAAAAGGAAGTAAAGTTTTCGCAAAAAACTAAATCCGAAAAAAGTGAAGCTCGAGGCCAAGTTATTTTTAAATAATAAATTAAAAAATAAACCGAATATAAAAGTTTTACTTTTTTATTAAATAAAAAAGTCAACTATTGGCTAATTTTTTAAATAAAACCCAAAAATTTTCAGAATTCACACATGAAACTACTCTGCGTTAATCAAAATTATCGAAGTTAACACAAAATTTTATTGAATCAATTAAAATAATTGTGGAATATCAACAATTATTTTAGTATTTTTTAAGTATCACAGGAATTGTTGTTTAATTCAATTGCGTTAAAAAATATTTAAATTGCATTGAAATAATTATTATAATATTTAATATTATCAAAATTAATTAATTTTTAATCGAGTTAACTATCCCCGCCTCCCTTCTTTGTGTTCACAAACAAAACAATTCAAAACTGACAAGGCATACTTTCCCAAATATTTATGCCACTTCAACCAAAAAGAAAAAACTTTCTGTGCCACCCTCGTAAAATTTCAATTTCGTGCTGACAGATTGGATGTTATGTGTGAACGTTTTCTTGCCTTGTTTGCTGGCATATTCGTCTATTAGTAGGTCGTTCTGTTTATGTGGGATTGAATATTTGTTGTCGACTATTTTTTTTAATGCTCCGCTTTCCGAACGTGAGGTGTTTCTGAAGAAATCTTTGTAATGCGGAAGACATTCATTCAAACAGTCAGACAGTCACATTCAACATTCATACGACGACGACAACGTCGTATATTTTTCGCCAACTATTTTCGTAATTGAAGTGGGTGCTTTTAGGCGGCAGCAAAAAAAGAGCAACGGGATAGAAGAAAAGTTTTCTGTTCAAATATGTTCACATTTTTTGTGCGTTTCTCAACCGATTTTTTTTGTTGGCCCAAAATAGAGTAATTAATGATAGACAGGCGTCTGGTATCAACGAAATCAAGCTAAATATGGGTTAATAGGTATTTTGGCAAGCGTTTCGTCTTTGGGAGAGTGTGGGGGGACGGCACAACGCTCGCATATAAAGTAAAAAGAAGCAATTGAGAGAGACAAATTTCAGCTAAAAATAGTCGGGCAAAATAAATGGGGAATTTGCGTGAAAACGAAAAAAAAAACAAAAAATAGCACAACAAGTAATTGATGTTTTTACAAATAGAAAATATTTGCGAATGGTGATAAATTGGCAGGCTGGCAGAAAAAAACAAACACGGAGAAGATCAAAGGTTTCATTTAAGAATTTCTGCCTCTGAAGTGAAGTGCCAAATTTGTAACAATTAGAGATTTCCTTTTCTTTTGGTGATTAATGGAAGATTTAAGTGATTTTGATTGTGATGGTAAATGGTCCTAAAATGGGCAATATTTTCGCAGTTTTTTTAATAATTACTTTCTAGTGATCTAAATACTTAGAAACTCTCACAAAATCTGGTCTTTCAAGGGAACAATTTATTTAAAAGGAGAGGAGGCCATAAAAGCGGTCTAAATAGTCTTTGTCTCTCTAGTCTTTGAACAATAACGTAGGGTACTTCGAAAAATACTCATTAAGAGGAAGTATGATATTCGATATCCCAAGATACTTTTGGACAAAGGACCTCTAAATAAGGAAAAATGTGTCGGCATGTTATCGATATCTCGCTTAGTTATTGAGTTATCGGATGTTGAAGTTTGAGAACATCGATTTTTGTCATTCCAATGGACTCACAATCGAAAATTAGGAAAAAAAATCCACAATTTTTTAGTTATCGGTAACTACCTTAGTAATCGAAAACTTCTATAGTTATCGATTCTGGAAATTCAATATAAATTGTGTGTATTTTGTTTTCGTGAATTAAAAAAACATAAAAAATCAATTTTTCAATTTCGATATCACGATAACTAAGATAAGTTATTGAAAATTTTTATTTTTTCATTGAGCTCATTTTTCAAAGAACATTATTTATTTTTATAAATTTTTAAAAATCGATAACTTTTTTAGTCCTCGATAACTGCCTTATTAATCGATAACCTCCATAGTTATCGATTGTGGAAATTCGATATAAATTGTGTGTATTTTTGTTTAAAGCCATCAAAAGTTATCACGATTTTTACGCTATTTTTTTAAATAAAAAATATAAAAACATCAATTTTTAAATTTTCGATTTCGATATTACGATAACTATGATAGTTATCGAAAAAAAAGTATTTTACTTTTTTATTGAGTTCATTTTTTCAAAGAACATCATCCATTTTAAAAAAATTTTTCAAAATCGATAACTTTTTTAGTCCTTGATAACTGCCTTAGTAATCGAAAACTTCCATAGTTATCGATTGTGGAAATTCGATACAAATTGTGTGTATTCTTGTTTAATGCAATCGAAAGTTATCAACATTTTTACGCTATTTTTTTAAATAAAAAATATAAAAATATCAATTTTTAAATTTTCAATTTCGATATTACGATAACTAAGATAGTTATCGAAAAAAATATTTTACTTTTTCCCTTTTTTCATTGAGCTCAATTTTCAAAGAACATCATTTATTTTTATAAATTTTTAAAAATCGATAACTTTTTTTAGTCCTCAAGAACTGCCTTAGTAATCGAAAACTTCCATAGTTATCGATTGTGGAAATTCGATATAAATTGTGTGTTTTTTTAGTTTAAAGACATCAAAAGTTATCGAAAACTATTAAATTTATAATACTTTTTAAATAAAAAATAATAAATTATCAATTTCGATTTTACTATAACTATGATAGTTATCGAAACATTTTATTTTAATTTTTCAAATGATTGCCTTAGTAATCGATAACATCCATAGTTACCGATTGTGGAAATTCGTTATAAGTTGAGTGTGTCTTTGTTTAGAGCAATTGAAAGTTATCGAGAGCTTTTACCCTATTTTTTAAATAAAAAATTAATAAATCATTTTTTAGTTCTCAATTTCGATTTTACTATTCCTATGATAGTTATAGGAAAATCCTCATTTTACAAAGAGTTATTTATTATTCCAAATGAAAAAAATTAATAATTTCTTTCTAATCGATTGTGGAAATTCGTTATAAGGTGTGTGTGATTTTGTTTAAAGCAATCGAAAATTATCGAGAATTTTCACCCGATCCTTTAATAATAAAAAAAAAACATTTTTTTTAATTTTCAATGGCGATATTAGGATAACTAAGATAGTTACCGAAAAAAAAATATTTTCTTTTTCTCATATTGACCTCATTTTACAAAAAATATTTATTTTTCCAAATGAAAAAAAATCGGTAACTTTTTTAGTTATCGATAACTGACTTAGTAATCGATAGTTATCGATTTGAAAAATCGATATAGTTTTATTTACTGAAGCCGTAAGTTAGCGAGAATTTTTACCATATTTTTAAATAAAAAATTAATAAATCAATTTTTAATTCTCATTTGAGATATTGCGTGTGATATCTATAGTTGTCGTAAAATTTTATTTTATTTTTTCCTATTTTTCATTTTGACCTAATTTTGTTAAAAAACATTTTCCCAAATTTTAATTAACTAATTATGTGAGTTATTGATAACATGCACAACATTTTTTTTACTTTGAGGTCCTCTTTCCAAAAATATAGTCATATCTTGGGGCCTCGGTTATCGTACTCTTGTCCACATTAAAATACTACGAACCACCGCCAATTATACAACTTTTCACATGTGGTCCCCAAAATTATCAAAAAAAAAATATTTTTGCAAAACAGCATCCGAAATCCCATAAAATTATTATGATTTGTAGCTTTCAGCACACTGCTGCACTGAAAAACATCATCGCATCTAGTATTTATTGTTCTTCCTACACTTTGATGCCATTAATTATCGCAATTTTGAAAAGTTGAAAATGTCGGCAAATTACTTTTTTCTTTCTTTCCTTTTCAACATTTGGGCCAAACAATCTAAGCAACCAAAATAAGAAAAGAAAACAACAAAACAAATTTGAAAACTAAATTGACGTAATTGAAACTTTGTGAAATTTGTTGGCGGTTTACACAGTGACGGACGAAATCAAAACAAAATCGAAAAAAACTTGGCAACGGATGGCACAAGTGCCGCCGTATGTGCAGCCGAAGTCATTAAACTGCAGGCGAAATTAATGATTTCATTAAATGTAATAAAATCGAAAATAAAATAAATAAACCCTGGTTACGAACGCAAAGACATATAATGTAAATGATTCACCAGATGGTGGGATCATCGCACAGATTGACTTCTGGCGAATGTCACGTCTGACCGAGTCAATGCAACTAAAGAACGACAGAAGATGAGCATTGAAAGCAGCGCCACCAGTTGGCATCGACATTTTTCAAAAATCTTTGCAGGGGTTCTTGTGCTCTGGCGGTGACATTTTGAAAAATCGGGTGTCAGTTTGAAAAAATGATCATATTTACATTCGAGGGTTAATAACTCATAATGACAGAATTCGCTTGTTCTGAGTTAACTTGAAATACACTCTTCCGGCAGAGACACATGTTAAGAGATATGACATCGGTCCATTGACCGATTCCAATAAGCGGTGTATATATAAATTCCTATTCAACGCGGCGAATTGAATACAATTGCTCTTGGCATACTGATGACCTGTGATCGGTTAAAAAATCATTTATTTACCAAAATCTTCAGATAAAATCTCTTTAGCAAAAGGTGCCAAATATTTGCAAATTTAAAGTATTTGAGTATTAGGCCATCAAAATTCAAATTATACACAATATCGTAAAAGCTATATATATATATATATGAATTGCCAAATTTCTTATGGATATTTGTAGATTTTCATTTTATCATCCTGTTACCCCTTAAACGACCACAAAGTTACAATTCCAGGATACAATATTTCAAAAATTATTTTAAATACTTATCCGCACCCTATGATAACGGTATATATGCCAAATTAAAGAAGAGAATAAGTGCTAAAAATACTTAAAATCGGTTGCTGCTATCTGTACTATTTTAGCATTAAAAATCACTTAAAGTTTTCTCTTTTAAAAAGTAAAATATGAATAACCAAAATAAATTAAGGGGTAAATTTGAAATGGTTGTTAATGCAGAACTAATACAGATAGATGAATGATATTTGAAATATTTTTAACAAATTGTCTCCTCTTTAATTTGACACTAATGCCGTTGCCATAGAGTGTGAATAAGTTTTTAAAATAATTTGTGAAAAATTGTATGCTTTGAAATTTTTGTAGTCCCAGGAATTTTTGCCGCAGTTTCTACGAAAATTTTCCACTGTGAGGTGTCACATCGCAATTTTTTTATATGATTTTCAAAAGATATTATATAAATTTAGAACAGCCCTTATATTTGTCTTGTTATACCCTCCACTAGGGTATTATGTCTTTGTGCATTTGTTTGTAACACCCAAAATGAAACGAGATAGAGCCGTCGTTTATTTTACAGATCGGCTTAGAATCAGTTTCTGAGTCGATTTAGCGATGTCCGTCAGTCTGTCTGTCCATCTATTCTTGTAATCAAAGTACAGATCGTAATTATTGTCCGATCCTAGTTTGTCATAGTTATTCCTTAGTCCAAATATTGCCCTGTTCTTGTCTATATTTATCCCACAATCTTGCTACTACATTATTGCATAGTGTTATTTGTATTAAATATTTTTAATTTCGACTAAAATAATATATTATTAATATTAATATTAATTGTTTTTGTTGAATAAGTACCAGGGACACAATGACGAAACTTATGGAGTATGTTACGGCCACAATTAACTATCAATAAAATTAATTTGTAGAAAAATCGATTAAGTATTTTTTAATTATAAAAAATATGGAAAAAATAAAAACAATATTTGTTATGATTGGACAAAAAAGTTCTAGTATATAAAATTATTTTTTTAATTTTTTAAATTATTTTTTGTTTATAAAAAAATAAAAAAGTAAGAATTAAAAATTTTTTATGAAACTAGAAGCAATTTAAAATGAAACTTATGAGAATATGTTACTTATCAGAATATGTTACGAGCAGAATTACAAAAAGTCGATTTTGTATTTTTTGTTTATAGGGAAAAAATAAAAAAAAATATTTTTTAAGACTTGACATAAAAGTTAAAGAGTTTTTAATTTTTTTTTGTAAATTTTTAATTTGTTTAATTATTTTTTATTTTTAAAAATTATGAAAAATGAGAAAAAATTATTTTTAAGTTTTAATAATTTTCTGTAAAACTAGAAGCAATTTGCTCTAAATTAGACAAAAAATATATTTGTATCTCTTAACACAAAAAAATTAAAATCAATTTTTTTTATTTTTTAAATTTATTTAATTAATATTTTGTTTATAAAAAGTAAGAAAACAATAAAAAAATATATTTGTCAAGAATTGACAATTTTTTGTAAAACTAGGGGCAATTTGCTTAAAACAAAAAAATAAAAATTTAGCGCACGAGGCCTAAAATCCTTTTCCCCCTCACCAATTCATAAAATTAGCATGAAAAATTTATACGGTCGTTATTTTTTTTAAAAAAATTTAGGACGACAAATAATGTCATAATTTCTACATTTACCTAGAGATATTTTACATATATACATTATTTTCTTCGTTATAATGCTGGCTCTTAATAAATAAAAGAAAATAATTTTTCCTCATTTTTTCCTATTTTTTATGATTTTTTTTCGAGCCAGCAAAATAATATATTTTTCGAAGAAAGATATAATATTCTCAATTTTTTTCAAGACTATTCCTAAACCACTGTGGCTATGTAAAAGTGAAATTGGCAACATTTGTAGCCATCATAATTACCTATAATTGAACATACAAGCGGGTATGATAGGACCTATATTTGCAAAATGAAAGTACAAATATTAAAGGTTCCTTCGACAAAAATTTGTATTTTAGTAAAAAAAATAAAAACAAAAAAATATCCACAAATAATTTTTGTTCTCTGATTTTATGAATCAGTGTGCCTCAGTGCACACAAAAATAAATTTTGAGGTCTCGGACACACAATTTTTATTTTTTGGTTGCGTAGTTACTCATCCATTTAGACATGACGGATTTATTTCAAAATATTTTGTAAACTCCATCCACTGTGCGACGATTATTGCCACAAAACCCCGATTTCCATCATTGTTAGAATTTTTACGATCCACCCTCTTATGTCATTCTGATCAGTAACAGCATGTATGGCATAGCCCATTGTGCACTTAACAAAGACACAAACCATCATGCCTTATTATGTTGCGTCGTTGACTACAGCCAGTCATTTGTATTAATCAAAAACAACAACAACAAAATATATAAATAAATATATTAATGCTAAGCACGCAAACTCTTAAATAATTTAGTGGAACGCCAAATGGTTGCAATTATTTGGCAAAAAAGGCAAAACAGTTTAAATAACAATTACATGTCCGTCCGCACATCTGTTTTGAATGTAGTGCATGAACTTGAACTTGAGCCGCTTTTTGTTGTTGCTTTAATTAAAACAACAAGGCGAACAACAACAACAACGACAACAAGAATATCAAAAGCCATAAAATGCTTACATAATTTGAAATTATTTCCATTAACGTAAATTACTTTCAAGCCACGGGCGGGTAAGAGGAATATGAGTACTTGCCTCCATGGCAAGTAAGCTAATATCCACAATTTGCCTCGGAATGTGTTCTTTAACTTCCTTTCAATTTGTTAACTTTCAAGTGTCCTCTGTCTACAGAGAGCTGCTATTAAAAGACGACGACAATGTTGCTGTCCATATATTGTGGCACGCAGCAGCGTTGTTGTCGTTGTCGTTATTGTTCCTCAACATAAATCGGAAGTAATTATGATTAATATCCGTTGCCATGAATGGATAGGGGGGCATTGTTGGTTGACTGCATAAATTGTTGTAAAAGGGGGAAACATTGCCATAAACCATTGTTGTTGTCACACACAATGATGGTGCGCCGCATTTCCATTTGTTTTAAAGCCATGCCGCAAGACACATTCAAGAGGCATAGGTCGCGTTAAAAGTCTTATAATGCGGGGCACAAACAATGTTGTCTTGTGGTGTTGCGGCGGTGTCGTTGTCACCATTGCCTCTTGACATTGTTAACGAACGTTTGCTTTATAGACGTGTCTTTTTCGGTTTTCATGTAAAATTAAATTTCTTTAAAAGCCACCATTCAATCATTTTCCCCCTCCTCTACAGTGTTGTCAAAGATTATGTTCGGTGGGTGGGTGGTTGGTTTTAAGTGCCTTTTAATGTCTGCTTTATGTCAGCCACATATCGGGGATGTCGAAGTTGTCGTATGTTTCATTGTCAAACACAGCATAAAATGCCATTTATTGTCTGTTGGATGAATTTGTTCAACAATAGACATAAAACTTGAAAGTATGGAAAAAACTGGCGATCTAATGGTTCGAAAAATTTTAGCTAATGCTCAGCAATTTGTTCAACAATAAATACCGATAGAATTAGATGCAGGTATAATGGTATGCACATTTTCTATAGAAAAATACACATTTTTATTAAATATATCCGGGGGTACTGTAATTAAAGCAACTGCCTGAAATCAAAAAGTCTTTTGCGTCGACAAAGAATGTCATAATTTCTACATGAATCCATTGATTTTCTCCATTTTATTACCTAATTTAATAAAATAAAATATTATTTTATCTAATTTGTAAAGAATTTGTTCGTGCTAAGAAATCATAATATTTTGAATATTTTTTTTTTGTCTACAAAGAATGTTATAACTCTTACACGTATTTTTCTCCAATTTATCTAACTTGAAAAGGGGGTTTTCGCCCTATTTAAAAGATATAAAAATCATGTTGTTTTAATTATTTTGCGTCTACAAAGAGTATCATAACTTCGAAAATTTTCTATAGATCTTTTACATGTACACATCTGCGTTAGAATGTTAGCCATTAACAATAGAACAGAAGATTTTTTCCGATTGTTTCTATATTTTATGATTTTTTCGTGCCAGCAAAAATCGAATGTTTTGGGAAAAAACATTTTTTTTTTATTTTTTTTGCCACTGTTTCTATATAAAAGTGAAATTCGCAACATTTTCGTCCATCATAATTATCATTTTATTAAACATACAAGCATCGCAGCTACATTTACAAAATGTGAGTACAAATCTTCAAGGTACCTTCGCGAAAATGGAAAAATACATCAAAAAAGTGTTATTTGTATTAAATATTTTTAATTTCGACTACAATTACGTTAATAGTTATTGTAGAGTACGTACCAGGGACACAATCACGAAACTTATGGAGTATGTTACGGCCACAATTAACTATTAATAAAATTAATTTTTGGAAAAATCGATTATGTATTTTTTTGTTGATAAAAAATATGAAAAAAAATATTTGTTATGATTTGACAAAAAAAGTTATAGTATTTAAAATTATTTTTTTAGTTTTTTATTATTTTTAATTATTTTTTTGTTTATAAAAAATAAGATTTTCTGTAAAATGAGAAACAATTTAAAATGAAACTTAGAGTATCTTATGGCCACAATTAACTGTTAAAAAATTAATTTTTACAAAAATCGATTATGTATTTTTGTTTTTTAAAAAAAGAGAAAAAATAATAAAATGTATTTTTTAAGATTTGGCAAAAAAGAAAGAGTTTTTTATTTTTTTAATTTATTTAATTATTTTTTGTTTTGTTAAAAAACATATAAAAACTAGAAAAAATAAGTTTTAAAATTTAATCATTTTCTGTAAAACTAGAAGCAATTCGCTTTAAATTAGACAAAAAATATATTTTTATCTCTTACCACATAAAATTAAAAAAATAAAATCTATTTTTTATTTTTATTTTTTAAATTCATTTATTTTTTTTTTAATTTATTTATAAGAATTGGAATTTTTTAAACTATAAGCAATTTGATTAAAATTAGACAAACAATTCGAGCCATTACCGCCAAAATAATGTATCCCACAATATAATCGATTTTTGTTTTTTTATCGAAATCGATATTTCAACATCATTTGCATGATCTGTCAAAATTTCATGTTTTGTTTATAATGTTTACATTATAAATTTTAAAACAATAGCTTTATTCAAACTGATTTTATTTAAAAAAAAACCTTCCCCAGTAAAATTTCGAGTTTGTGGATACATTTTTTTTAATAAACTAGAAGCAATAAATAAGATAATTTTTTTTTTTAATTTTTTCAATTTATAAAAAAAATATTATTAAGATTTTGAAAATTTCTGTAAAAGTAGTAGCAATTTGCTTAAAATTAGACAAAAAATATATTTGCATCTCATACCACCAAAAAATTAAAATATTTGTAGAACTATTTTTTTAGTGTTTTAAATTTATAAAAAAAAAGTATTTTTTATTATTTAACAATTTTCTGTAAAACTAGAACCAATTTGCTAAAAATTGGACAAAAAATATATTTGTATCCCATACCACTAAAAAGTTATATTTTTATTTTAAATTTATAAAGAAAAAGAAAAAAATATTTTTTAAGATTTGAAAATTTTGTGTAAAGCTGGATCAATTTTCATAATATTGAACACTTAAAAATATTTTTTAATTTAAAAAAATAAAGCATTTAATACTTTATTTCGATCCAAGCTAGTTTCTACAATTTCATATTTTTTGAAAATCGGGAAAAGCCTACATACATATTATATCGGAAAGAAGGGCCAAAATCAATGGTGTAATCACTCCGCAAGGGATTTCTCTATTACAAATAGCCATGACCCGAAAATGTGAAAATTCTTTCACTTTGCACTCAAAGCAAATATATAGGCCGAATTTCTTGATTCTGGTTATAGCCATTTGTCTACACAACCAGAGCGATGCGCCATTAGATTGGTATCATTTATTTATTGATGTATTTTGCACATCTATACGGCCAGGTGGACGTACATTTTCACACATTTCCCCCTTTAAAATTAAAATTTCGAGAAATCTCTATATTTCAGGAGCATATTTAGGATTTACACACCGAATTTCACATTAATACCTGTTATCGTTTGATTGATAAAATTATTGACCCTTTTTGCCCCCTTTTTATCCCTAAAAGTATGTACGTACCTCTAATATCAAATCTTCAAAAAAAACTTAAAAACTACACGGGGTATTTTCAGTCCTTGTTAGAGAAAAATTTTTCCTCTGGACCGATCTGCAAATAAACTTATTGAGGTTATTTCATAGCCCACTGTGTTGAAATAATATACCGACAAACACATTGTATTTTAGATATTTGTAGCCAACATACTTGTTTGAAGGCAGCGTTAAAAAATCGTCCCAAAAAAAGTGGGCCAAATAAATGAAAAATTGACAAAATTTCATTGAAATATCTTCCAAAAAGTATTGGGTAACTTTTCATATGAAAAATGGCCCAAAAAGAAAAATAAGTGCAGTTTATAGGGGGACGCCCACCAGATTTTTTACCGTTGGAAGAATATTGTGAACCAGTGCGCGCAGTCAATTTTGTTATTAAAAGGCCATTGTGCATTTCATACTCTTTTAAATTACGATAACTTATACCAAAACTAACCCAGCAGACTCAGTTTAATACGTAGTTATCAGTTTATCATGTTTGCAATAAATATACATTTGTATACACAAATATTTACTCCAGCTTCTTTCGCTTCTAATTTCTGTGAATTCATTTGTATTGTTTTATTGATTGAGTTTTTGTATATTTTTTGAATAAATATTGAAAATGAATCATAGATTTCATAGAAACTGCCTATGGCCGCCCAGTCACCATATGGGATTTTTTCATATTAATCCCAGCCGCAAACAATTTTTTAAACGGACTTTGTATTATTTTGAAATGAAGATTTATATGCAAAAAAATAAATTAGCAACAAAATAATAGCAAACAAAAATTAAAGCAAAGAATCATGTGACACATAATGAACGTTGATAAATTTTGCAATGTTTTCTGGTTTGCAAATGTTGCTGATGTTCTTTCTCGTGGTCGTTTGAAACATAAATCTTTTCTGGAAAGGAAAGCAAAAACACATGCAAATTTCTCAAATGTTAGAGATCGTGTGTTTATATTTATATAAAATTTTTTGGCAACGTTTTCCTCTTAACGCCAACTGTTTGAAATGAACTCGTGGAGAAGTGGAACAATGATGCGTGTGCTTGTTTTGTTTTTTCTTTTTGCGGGGAAAACATCACATTTGGGGAAAATCTATTTTGCCATAAAAACACTTAGATGCAATTTTTTGCTTTTATTGAGATCATCATCATCATTATATTGTGATTTTTTTTTTAATATTTATACTTTTATTCAAATAAATATTTATTTCAAATTTTTGTTTAGTTTAAAAATCAAGAGGTTTTTGATTTTAAGATTTCCATGCAAATAAATATTTGTTGAAATTTTTTTAGACTAAAAATCAACTTTGCTTTGTATTCATTCATTGTTTACACGGAAATTTGTATTAAGTGTCTCTCTTTTTTTGTTTCACAAAAATACATGGTCAAGGTTATGATACAATAAGGCACATAAGACCACGTCAAATAGGAGAACTAAATTACAAGTATTAACACATTTTTAATTGTCTGTAATTAATTTTCAATTGTGTGTTCTTTCGTTTAGGCACACAACAGTAGCTATCTTTGGGAATTTAACTAATTTTTTTCGACTTTAGACATGATCTCTTTGTCTTTATAGCTCTTAGGTCATGATTGGGAGGTCACATGAACTTCAAATACAATAAAACTGATGTGATGATCTGTACAATGGTGTTCAAAGGTTTAGTCCACATCAACACTTTTTGTGCCTTGAAAATGTTGTCAATAAAAAATAAAGAATCCCACAATTTCAACACAATGGAATTTCGAAAGAACCTCAGGAAAATCCACTTCCTCAATATACAAAACGTTTGCATATCACATAGCGAATATTATTAAATATTATTAATCGTGGAATTTTATTATGAGGGTTTCGTTTCAAGTCAAGTACTGCAACCTCATAGCAACATTAGCACAGGGTGTACCAAAAATTAACTCCACATTTTAAAAACAATGATGGCTTTTCGAATAAAATCATCGTCCGCCATGAAGTTCATTTACAGCTCAATAATTCGTCAAAATTGTTGCATTTTGTGTTCAGAAAAAGGAATATTTTCTAAAAATATAACTCTACATGGCTTTTCCTACAAAATCATCGTCAGCGATGATGTTCATTTTCAGCACAATTGCTTCGATAGTCGCCAAAATTGCTGCATTTTTATTCAGAAAAATAAATATATTCTAAAAATGGAGCTCTAAATTTTAAAAGGAACGGTGGCTTTTCACAACAAATCATCGTCAGCTGGATTGCTCGTTAATCATCAAAATTGTTGCATTTTGTCTTCAGCAAAATTCACCACTTTTAAATTGTTAAAAAATAAATATGTTCGAAAAATTAAGTTCCATTTTTTAAAAATCATCATTAGCTCATTTTCAGCACAATTGCTTCGTTATTTGGATATAAATAAATATGTTCTGAAAATTAAGCTCTTCTTTATAAAAACAATGATGACTTTTCGCAAAAATTCATTGTCAGCGTTGAAAATAATTTTCAGCAGAATTGCTTCGTTAATCGTCAAAATTGTTGCATTTTGTGTTCAGAAAATTCACCACTGATTGTTAAAAAATAAATATATTCTAAAAATGCAGCTCTATATTACAAAATAATCATAGCTTTCCGAATGATGAAGCCCATTTTCTTCGTTAATTGGATATTAATAAATATGTTCTGAAAATTAAGCTCTTCATTAGAAAAACAATGATGACGTTTCGAATGAATGACGTTGTCAGCGATAAAGCTTAGTTTGAGCAGAATTGCTTCGTTAATGAGCAAAATTGTGAATTTTATTGTACAGAGTTCTTTAGTGATTGTTGATAAATAAATATATTGTGAATATGTTTAAATTTGAGAAACAATTTAGTTTGTGCCCAGAATTGTAGCATCTGGAGTTCAGAAAATCCTCCAACAATGGTTAACCCTTCAAATAATAGGCACGTCCTAACTAGACCCTAGACCCCCTCCTTATCCCACCCTCATTTTGCTGAGCAAATATAGATGCCTGGGTTTTGAAATGATATGTTTTTACCAAAAAATTCTCAATATAATATTTTCTATTTGTAATTTATGTATTTATTTACAATAATTATTTTAAAAAATATATTAATAATTATTATAAAATACATAACCGAAAAAAACAGTTTTGGGGTGTATTGGAGCTGAGTAATATATTCCATAAACAATTTGGTTGCCTCCTGCAGGGGAAGTGGGTCCAAATAGAGAATTACCGCCCACTACATTTTTGTTGACCAAAATCTCCGTTATCACTCATATGGATAGAGCAAATATAGACCAATAAAAACCCCTTGGACAAGTATAAAAGACCGATATGTGGAGTAAGTATGACTATTGCGCTAATTTACATCTGGATGGTTTCGTTGTATTTCGATTTCCGAAAATCTTTAATCAATCTTTCATCACAATTCGTTTATCAGGAAAATTGTCTCAATTGAGATTGAGAAAATCCACAAGTGATTGTTGAGAAACGGCTACTATAAGAAATATTTTATACCAACGTGATTTCTATAGTAATTCTAATATTGTCGCATTTGGGAATCATAATGCTCAGAATCGATTTTTTAAGAAACGAACAAGTATGTTTAACCATATTGAAAACTTTAAAACCTACACTGAATTCTTAAATAAACTCATTACCAGCTATGAAGCCCATTTTTAGCAGTATGGTTATTTTTCGTTGGGGTTCAAAAAATCCACAAGTAGTAGCTGAGAAAATCTTCATCTTCTTAGTTTGGTTAATTTTTATACCCTCCACCTCCAGGATGGGGTGTATTCACTTTGTCATTCCGTTTGTAACACCTTGAAATAATCAACGAAGACCCCATATATATATACTTTATATTCCGGGTCGTGGTAAAATTCAATGACTTTTTATCCATGTCCGTCTGCCTGTTTGTCTTCAGAAAGCACGATAGCTTCCGAACGAAAGGTTGAAATTTTCCGCAAATATGTCTTATAGTTGCAGATCGGTTGGTATTGAAAGTGGGCGAAATCGGCCCAGAGGGAAATTTTTTCCCTAAGAAGGACTGAAAGCACCCCTAATATTTAGACTATTTAAGCAATTTTTTTGAAAATTTCCGATTATTAAACACTTGAAATTTGTAACGTACCTTCTCTAGTAACGTGTAATCACCAAAAAGTACAAAAACGATTTAGCGGGTGAAAAGGGACATGAGGGATAAAAATGGTACCAATGATTCGACAGCAGCTAGAAACATGAAATTCATTATGGACGTCCCTATAATTACGTAGACAAGTAAAATATAGAGATTTTTCCAAATTTGTACTTTTAAGGGATACAATTGAAAAAGAGGGATAAAAATGGTACCAACCAAACCGCTGAAGATAAAATCATGAAATTCGGTTTATGCTTCTATCTGACTGTGTAGAGGATTTTTTCGAAATTTGTACTTTAAGGCGAAAAATGGGGCGAAAGGGGTATAAATGGTACCAATCAAATGGTTGCAGTTAGAATAGTGAAATTCGGTGTGTATATTGCAGTGACTGCGTAGGCATGAAAACAAAATATATCTTTCGATATTCATGCCTTTACGATCAAAACGGGATAAAATTGGTACCACGATAATGGTTGTAGCTAGCATCATGAGGTCTTTTTACTTGTTAATGCTGTCGCATTTGGGGTTCACAAAATCCACGAATGATTGTTGACAGACAAAATTTAATAATTTATATGAAATTTTAAAATCAAGAAGAACTAAAGCTAATTAAGGTGTTAGTTAGGCCGCTCTGGGATTTTCGCTTTTTTATTTTTCTTACAAATGTCTCAAAAATGGTATCCCCCAATGATTATGGCGGGGAAATTTTTCTAAATGCCTTTTTTACTACTAAAAACTTAAAAAAGCGTTAACTCAAAACTGATTTTTAAGTTGGCCGGAAACACAACTCAAACAATTTGCAAACGATTCAGTGAAATTTTGCACACATATGCAGAAATGCATTATCTAGAGAAGTACGTAGGATTTTTTATATTGCATAGTTTGTCCAAGAATGATTGTTGATAATCATATACTTTTATCAGTACAATATTTTAAAAATCACAAAGTTTGTTTCTTTTGCTAATTGTTGAGAGATTATGTTAATTTCCACCTTGATATCTTCATTAATCATCATTGAAACAAATACATATGTCCAATAATATTTCATAATTATTTTAAACATCTTCAGCGACGAGGCTTGTTTCCGTTTTAACGCCTTTGATAATAATCGAAATTGTTGCATTTGGGTTTAATAGAATTAAAACCGGCAATAATGCAGTCTTTTCCGTCTATATTCCCGAGACGCTAGAGAGATTATCTTATTACTGCATGGGTTATTTCCTGGTTGTGTAATTTCCCATGTAGACTATCAAAAGTGGCAACCCTGATCATGAAATTTAATGCCATTGGGCTTTCTCTTTGGCGGCTTTTTGAAGTCTAAAGGAAGCTTATGAACAGCCACGCTTTTGAAGAAGAGTATTTAACATTTGTGGAAAATGATCATGGAAAATTTTGACAAACAAAGTGCACGTGTGTCTGCAAAGCCGTGGAGGCCATTAACCCGATATGCTGTTTCAGACATAACCCTTTATACAGAGTTCTCTATGAATCAGCACAGAAAATATAAAATTTTTAATTAAAACCCCGTGTCCATCTATCAAAATTAAATCTTGCGTGACACTTTAGAGACACTGCATATAATTAGTGTTATTTAAGGTGAGGGTTATTTGCCATAGGAGAACATCCAAATGACCCCTATCGGAGTTTATCCCAAGGAAAAAATCACTAAAACTTCATATACCCAAATTACAATTGCTTGTAGTTTTTTTCATATTAGTCCCCTCCACTAACCTCACGTGAAAGTACGAGAACGGGCGTGCGGTGCTTGTCTGTAAGTCACTGACCTATGGCCATTTTATGTAAATGCCCTCAACCGTTGTCGATAAAAACAGCAGCAACTTTGTTGTCGAATATCTGTACAGTGTTGCTGCTGTTGCTGTCACTGTTGTGTTGTTTTGGCCGTTGTTTTACAAAAAAAATCCACAAAAAAAGCTCAGATTGTTGAATGAATTATGAATGCATAACACGTTTCACGTAACACGGATATGTAAGGTCGATGCAAATGATAGAATACCAAACACCAGGGCAGCCACAGCAAGACCAAGCGGTGAATGTGAGTACAGACATGTGTGTGTACGTCGTCGTTTGCTTATTTATTTATAAACACTCGACAACACTGGGCAACAGAACAGAAGACAACATCAATATAAATTATTTTTTAAACTCCGAATGTCCAGGAAATTCTCGCAACAAGTGGAATGTAATAGATGCAATTCATTCACAGCAATCACTCGTGGATTTCTTGATCACTCTTGGATTTCCATATGCGACAATTTTGACAAACTATAGCGATGATCATCACCGCTATAGAAAAACATAATCAATAAAATCTTCATTACTTTTAAGATTTTTCAATCTCAAATGCGGCAATTTTGTCATTTGTCGAAGCCATCTGATGGAAATTAGCTACAACGCTATAGAAAATTATATTAGAAAAACATAAATTTTGCCCAAAATATGTATATTAGGACAAAATATGTATAAACGTCCAATAATTCGATCAATAAGTTACTCTCAGACAAGAATCAAAAACTATATTTAAAGCGGTTAATTCAGAAAAAAATTTGGACAAAAATGACACGGGAAAAACATTATTTTTGGAGGTGTTTTCAAGAGCGTTTAGCTCAGATTCAGATTCAGATTTGCAGATCACCATTAAACAATCGAAGCTTTATTTTCGTGGAGTGACTGGAAATTGTTTTTCCATTTGTATGGCCCGCGACCCAACCTAATATTTATTTATATTCCAAAAACATTAATATTATCCAAAATGTGTTGTCATTTATTTTGGTTTAAGACCAAAGGTTGTGCTGAAGTCTTCAGCAGAACCCAAAATTAGCAAAAAGGCAAAGTGAGACCTTTATTGTTGCAGCTAAAAGTTGACTGCGCAGTTTCGATGGGCGCTACCCCATCTCGTCAGAACTTTCGCAACAAATGTATGTCTTTGACTGCACACCAAATTTGACGATTAACGAAGCCATCGGTATAAAAATCTTCATTATTTTTAAACAGACTGTTCACGCATACATATTTGTTCACTTTTCAATCCCAAATGCGGCAAATTTCTCATTTGGCGAAGCCATCTGATGGAAATTTGAACTACTGATTATATTGACGTTGAAAGGTAGAACGACATTAATTTCTCTTTTTATTTTCAGGTTCATGTTTGACATTTGCCAAATGGGACGCTATGGACTCGAACAAAATTGTGAAATATTAAAAACTTACTTCCAAAGTAGTGATTCTTTAACGAAAACTGTAAGAAATTTAAGTGGAAATTTTTCGAGAAGCTCATTTTCATCTCGGTGGCTAAGTCAAAAAGCAAAATTGCCGCATATGGGGTTCAGAGAACCCACACGTGACTATTGAGAAGCCATTGCAGCCACAACGAGTCACTGTTTTGTGTGGATTTGGGGTTGGCACTTCATTGGGCCGCATACTGAAAAATTGGGTTGATCGGATGAGGTTGATGCCGAGCCAGTCGTGGTAGTCATATGAATGATATTGCGTTCCAGAAATTTGAAAACAAAAAATAATCAGTACATTTTTTATAGCCGATTCTAATTTGAAGTTTTGAATGATCCATCCTAAGCATTTGTAAAGGGTGATTTTTTACATATTATCTTTTTGGCAACACTGGTTTAAACAGCTGACGCACGTTTCTTGTTTTGTTTCACTGTCAAACATCTTCAGTTTGGTCTATAATTTAACCATGAATCGTCTTACAAACGAACAACGCTTGCAAATTGTCGAATTTTATTATCAAAATGCGTGCTCTGATAAGAAAGTTCATCGCGCGCTTCTTCCGTTTTATGGTCAGTTTAATCGACCCACTGAAGCGGCTATTCGGGCTACTGTGACTAAATTTCGCACCAAAATTACGCTGTTGGACATTAAACCACCAACACGCTTACGTAGAGTGCGAACTGAAGAAATTATCGCAGCTGTATCGGCCAGTGTTAATGATGACCATCAATTATCGATTCGTCGCCGTTCGCAGCAATTGGGCCTCTGTTACTCAACAGCGTGGAAATGCCAAAATTGGACTAAGCGGATGGACCAGTTGAGGCTCAGTCAAGGTCAACATTTGCACGAAATAATCTTCAAACATTAAATTATAGGGATCGTACTATCGATGCAAATAAAGATTTCATGCAGTTTTCTGAATTTTATGTGTTTTTTTTTTTTTTGAAAAGCTTTCCTATAGCTTTAAAAAAAATCACTATTTATTTGTTAATCAATAAATACTTGTGGATTTTCGGACACCACAAATGCTTAAAGAAAATGAGCTTTGTCGGTGTTGCAAATATTGGTCGATATATTTGTATCTTAACAATCACTTGTGGATTTTCTTAACCTCAAATACGGCAATCTTGAAGTTTAAGAAAATCATTAACATGATATTAATCCGAGACATTCATTTCCTTAACACCAAATGCGACAATTTTGACTATTAACGAAGCCATTCGATTAAATATACAATAAAATGTTTGTCGAAGGTTTGTATACATAAACCCATTTGCTAATTTTTAAAAAGATATTAAAATTTTACTTAATTGATCCATTTTTTTAATTTTCTAATTTAAATTTTTTCTAATTTTTAAATTTCTAATTTCTTCGGCGCAAACTAGAATTTTTTTTTTGTAAATATTAAACTTAATATTATTAACAATCTTATTTTAGAAAAATAATTTCAATAACAATTGTAGTCTATTGTAATGGCTAAAAATGTTACGAATTTCACTTTCACATCGACACAGTAATTTAGGAACAGTCTTAAAAAATGGAAGAAAATACCATTTTTTTGAAAAATCCCAACCCAAAAAGTTGAATTTTGTTATACAATTTTATAATATTTAATATTAATATATATGGATAAATGGAGAAGTTGTGATACTCTATGTGAATGCAAAAGAATTGAAAAAATTATTAGCTTTTGAATTTCTGTTTATGTAGCGCGAAAAAGCTCTTTGGAAATTAAATAACAGAATGTTTGGCTTTATTTTATAATAGCTGCGATCTTATCGAAGAAAACTAGTTATAGTTGAAGAAAATCTATTGATTAATGTAGACCTGTTTTCGTTAGAATGAAACATAAAACAAAATAATAAAAAAATATTGTAATAAAAAATATTTTTGTCTATTTTTTTTTCAAAAAGTATTTTTTTTTTATATTTGAGAAAGTGAAATTCACAACATTCGTAGCTATCATAATTAACTTTAAATGGCCATATAGTTCAAAAAGTAAGAGTAAAAATATTAAAGGTACCTTCGACGAAAATTTGAATTTTAATAAAAGATTAAAAAAATATCCAAAAAAAAAACTTGTGTTGATTTTATAACTCAGTATGCATAAATGCAAACAAAAATTATGTTTTAGGTCTCTGACATAAAACTTTTACTTTTTTGTTGCATGTTGATATTACAAAACCCCTGTATGATGTTGCAAATGAGTTGCCTGAGAAGAACGAGGGCTTTGAAGCAACTTCCTTCGCTCCTAAACAAATTTACAAATCTAGTGAAAGAAAACACACAAGATTTTTTCCCGTAGACTAGTGTAATTCTTTGCTAAAATTCTTCACAACGAATAAAATACATTTCTCATTCTGAACTACAACGAAAACATAGATTTCGTATGCGAAACACCAATTTGCACAAATAAATTGAATGTAGTTTCTGGCATTTTTGGCGGACGTTATTTGTATCTGTGGCTATGGCGCTGTTGTATGTCTGTATCTTTTGTTTGCGGATATTTTCGGATTCAAAACGATTTATGAAGTGAAAATTTTCGGTTGCTGATGTTGTGTTGAGTATTGTTGTGTATGCAGGGAGCAATAAATTTCAATTTGTTTTAGTGATTGTTTCAGTGGCGTCCAGTTTTCGGGCATATAATGAGAGTTAATTAAAGTATGCACAGCACAGCCAGCCAGCATAGCCAACATTCCTGACGACCCATTCAATTATGGTCTATTGAAACAAAAACGAAAAATGTTAAAGCCACAAGACATGTGGATAACTTTCACTTGGATATCATTCATTCACGCTTGTATTTCATATTTCATATGCCATCATGGCTGACATGCGGCTGGCGATCTTAAAGAGTCACTCCGACCATCAGTCTCTTCTAGTAGCAGGTTACCTCTACCTTGGAGCATGACCACCATGAACAACAAAGACATCATGCCTTCCGTGGTCAAAACTTAACATGGCTCTCCATGGCATTAACTAAATATTTTGCTGGCTGCCGGGGAGCATATTGTATTTCGCTTACATTTTCGAGGTTTTTTCTAGGTGTAAATTGATTTTTAATTGCCTTTTCATATGTAGATGATGACGACGACGATGATGATGGTGATCATGATTCGTTTCATAATAAAAATAATATGCGGCGGGGCAGGCATTGTCAGTCATGTTGATGTTGCTTTGCTGCCATGCATGCCATCGAACCAAAGGTAACAGGTGTTTAAACGCTCAAAATTGGAAATTAATATCAGTGGTTGTGCTGCCGATGGAAATTCAATTTAATAAAAGAAACACGCAAAAACCAGCATTCAAATTCCTTTTTGATGAGGTGAATTGTAATGTAGTAAAGAGATGAAATGAGGGAATCTATTGGAGGTCTTTGAACAGCAGTCATATAAAGAAATGGCCCGAATGAGAATGTTATCTGACGAAGTCAAGAATATTCAATTATCCCAAAGAAACCATCCAAAGCAATAACAAAAACGCCATAAAACGACATTTCGACATTTCATTGCAATCTACAGTTGGATTCATGTTCAGAATTCTTTGCACAATCATAACCAAATGGAGAATAAAAACTCAACCAAAAAAGATGATCATTTTGTAATATAAAAAAATGGCCCAAAAATGTATCTCGGCAATTTTTATATTTGAATTCATATTTTGTGGGCGATGAAAAATCGCCCGGATAACAAATTATAAATAAAGACCCAATTTTTTGGATGATTTTCCATATGTGAAATATAGACCATTTTTGTAAGGGTGTTTTTTGCGTATTTTTTCATATAAAAATAGTATAGGAAAAAATTTAATTTTGTTATCAATATCAGTGTAAGAAATTGAATTGTTCCATTACTATTCTCATTCTCAAACAGATTAATTTTACGCTTCCATTGTAATATCATATTGCACTAATTCAACTAACTAACTGTACTAACAACCCACTCAAAGTGGCGCCCGACGGACAGAGTTTCAGATCCAGTTTTTAAATATTTTACAGGACATTATTGGCAATTTTAGAAATGCATCTTCGGAAAATATAAATGAGCATGTATTTCCTGTCATGCCCATGAAGTCAGCAATCTTAAGAAAAAATTATACTATTTTGAAGGCTTTATTGCCACGTATTTTGTAAAAAATGGACGTGTTATGTTATCGATTTATTGCTTAGTTGTTGGACGCTAAAATTTGGAAAAAAAAATTTGTTTTTTTTTTTTTTTTTTGTAAAATGAGCTCAATATGAAAAAGTCGGAAAACATAAAAAATAACTACCTCAGTTATCGAAACCGCTTGAAATTTGGCTTCCACTTGAAATTTAAACTCGAAGAAAAAAAGTTTCGAAGTATAACTCAAAACAAGAATCCTTTTCAAAAATAGTTTAAAAAAACCGTTGAAGTTATTGGAGGGCTGATAACATCGTACAACAATTTTTAAAAAATGTCCTTACACTTGAACCAAAGGCTATACGTCTGAAACTATATCTAAAGTAGAGATTATTCGCGTTATCAGTATTTCATTTTCTCATCCTGTTGCCTCTTAAAGGGAGTATACAATTTTAAAGGATACCTAATTTCAAATAATTATTTTGAATACTTATACGCATTCCACTCTACCGATATAAGAGTCAAATTAATGAGGAGAATATCTGTTAAATATATATCAAATTACATACTTATATACATACATAGTTTCCCAGCAAAAAGAGAGCACCCAAAGAAGTGAAAAAGATGTTCATCTTGTGATTCGGAAGTTGTGAAAATTGGGATCTTCACCAATGAATTTAATATGGAGTTGTCATAGGAGGAATGTCCTTTATTTAGAAAGACTTAAAAGTTATTTTAAAGTATTGCAAAGAAAGCACTTTCGCACTACTTTCCATTTCTATTTTAAAAAATCCGCCGCTACCGGGGGTAGAACAGCGGACCTTCTGGTTGCTACTACGGCACTCTAACCATCTCAGCTATCCTCTGTTGTGAGTAGTGAATAGCTAAACCAAATCATTTAGTTCGATAGAACTGGCAATAGGAAACTTAACAATATATTTATTTAATATGTACTAATATATAGTTCACATAAATACAATAAATACTAATTAAATTTAGTATTAGATAAATTTACACTAGTTAATTTTACTGATATTATGAGTATTAATAATTAATAAAAATAAGAAATATTTTAAGTACATTAAAAAAAACTATAAATTTGTATTTTTTAAGCAAAATTGTTAAATTTATATAAATGAAACATTGTTTATTTATAAAAGTAATAGAAAATATATTTTTTTCCTGAGCCACGATTCGAACTCGGGACGTTCTGGGTGCAAAGCGTACACCTTACCTTTGTGACCCCATACTAAAAAGTAGCTCCCATTCAGTTGTGAAAATGTTATTCATAAAATGTTACGGAATATTAACATATTATAACTTTTTTGGAAGTTTCTTAAAAGACCTTCCTCAAAAGCGGGAAAAATGCACATTTGGATTTTGAGATGCGATTAAAATGTGCTTCCTAAGGAAGTACTTCCAACTTTTTTTGCTGGGTTATTATTGACAACCATTTCAAGTTTTCCCCCTTAAAAAGTAAAATTAATAATTTTTAACTTTTTAAGGGAGAAAACTTAAAGTAGTTGTTAATTCTAAACTAATACAGGTAGTTGAATGATATTTGAATTATTTTTAACAGATATTCTTCTTTTTCATTTGATATCCATATCGATATAATAGGGTGCGAAAAAGTATTAAAAATATTTTGAAAAATGTTATCCTTTGAAACTTTCTAGTCCTCCTAAAATAGTTGGGAAATTGTAAAGTTAATAAGGTTATGAATGTAACAACATGTTTGGAATATTACAAATTCTTTTTATTAATAATTACTTTTTTCATCAAATTCCTTTGTATACATTGATAAAACCTATTTTATACAAATTTATTTATTTTTTAATAAATAACTATATACTATTATAACTATTTATAACAATAAATAACTTTCGAAACTGGCCTTTACAGAGAATTTTAAAATTGGAAATTAAGAATTAAGAAATTAAGAAATGTTTTTCGATAACTGGCGTTATCGAGAAATTATACAATGTTCCCAACAGATGTTGAGATTTTTTTGAATTTTTATACAACACTCGAAAAGAAAAATTAAAAAATGCCTCAATTTGATTGAAAATGACAAACTGTTATTCTTAATTATAATTCTGCTCTAAATAAAAAAATTCATAAAAAATTTATTTTTTTGTAAAATGAGCTCATCAATATAAAAAAAAAAAAAAAACGGAAAAATAAAATAAAATAAAACTAACAACACCAGTTTTTCCTATGGCCTCAAGCTGAACAAATACAAAAGAGAATTAAAATGAAAATTTTCTATAACTTTTTAAATTTTTATAACTTGAGCTCATGAAAGCAAAAAAAATCGGTTAAACAATAATAGGGCTGTTTTCTTTAAGACTGAATAATTAAGCTGCGGTAACAAAGATCTAAATAAAATGTTAAAATTTCACTTAAAATAAAAATATTATTGAAAAAATAATTTTATGTTAAAAATTTTGGATTTATCCTGGATAATTATCCAGTGTAAGTCAAATTTATTGTTATCGAGACTAAGTCAAAAAAAATTATATTGTGAAAGATAATATTTTTACGTTGAGTACAAAATTATCTTTTTATTAACGTTTTTTATCCAAGCTAAAAGAAAAACATCCCCAATTTTAATTTAATTTTCAATTTTGAGCCCATTGGAATAAAAAATAATCTATCCAAATATGTAGTCAGATTGTGGCGCCTCAGATATCATACTCTCCACGCCACCGTTAACTGCACCCAATTTGACTTGAATATGATACGCTGACTTTCCTGCAAAATCTTAGGAAATTACGAGATTCGTGGCAAATTTTCTCAGCATAATTTTGGCAACAATTAAATTTTCCGCCAAACTCGTCTCTAGCCAAGTCAAGTCATGTCAGGTACATATTATAAAACCTGACACACTTTTGCTTACAGCCAGCCATCATAAAAAACGACAACAGCCATTTGTTACTCGTAAAAAGCATGGTTGGTTGTAACATAACATAACCAAAAATAAAAATATATGTTTATGTTTTAATTTATGTAAAATTCACACAGTCCAAATTGCCAAATAGAGTTTTGTAGCAGTTTTTTTAATAACTTAACTGTCATTCATAACTTGGCTGTGAATAAACAGAGAAAGAAAATCAAAATAGAAAACAAAATAAAAAACCAAACGGTACAAACATATGGTTAAGTTATAAATAAAATTCACGTTAAAAAACTCGTGTTGAAAACTGAAATTTGTCCGTTCATATCACGTTTGAAATTCCATTTTTGGGGAAAATTAGGTGTTTTTCGATTCGATTTGAATCGTTTTAATTTTAAACGAACATTGAATTTCCAACCAAAATCTTGTGCTGAATTACTTGTAAGCCAAATAAACAATGAAAAGTTTTTAACGCCATTTAAACTTAAAAAACTGTTACAATTATTTTGTGTAAAAGTATTTTACTTTCCTTTGGTTCGATGGTATTGATTTTGTTTGTAAACTTTTCGTTATTGCTTAGTACATGGACATATATGAGGGTCTTATGATAAGGGGGACAAAGTTAAGATTGATAGGAGCCGCACATTATTCAATATTTTTGATAGAAAATCTTGAAGTTAAAGAATTCCTATGGCGCCCAACGGAAAGTGGAGAAATTTATTTAATTTAAATTTATTAAATATTGTTATTAGAATGTGCGTAATGATTTTTTTTAAATATAAGAAGCAACTGTAGAGTACAAGTAAAATAATACAAAATGGCGCCCGACGCACGAGCAATTATTATAAATATTATTACAGACCAAAAAAAAAATACAAACGAAAAACTAAAATAAAAGTACATATAATTTTTTAATTTAAGAAAGAGTTGTAAAGAGGAAGCAAGGCTTTCACAAAATCAATTTGTTTGGTCACCCTGTTTTTAACTAAGGAATGCAATCGTTGTGATCTCAATGTAATTCGAACCAAATTACTTTAAAAATCGTCCGAAAAAATTAATTCTTGAAGAACATCATAAATATGGACATCATATGTCATAAGAGTGCCCCAAAATTTAATTCGACTTATCAAAGGAGCCTCGTTCGTTGTTGCTGGCAACTGCAAGACCGAAAGCAATGCGTTAAACCAATTCACGTTTCGTTTACATTGATTTTGTTGCTCGTGTTGTTCTTCATTGGTACGAATATTGTTGTTGTTGCACATATTGAATATTGTTGAACAACAAATTGCTGCTATTACGTTGCTACGACACTAAAAAAAACTAAATAGCATTTGAAAAACAAATTTCAAAATGTTGTTTCTGAAACAACAACAACAACACAAACTTGGTGAGGTGACTGAGGTGCTCTTAAAAGGTTTCTATTAAATTGGAATTAGACGAAAGACACAGCGCATAGAAATTCATGTTCCATGAACATCACATTTGGACACCACACGAGTGACTGAGTGTGAAGTGTAAAATGAAATTACATTGAACAGCGCGCGGGCCATTTGTGACATTGTAAATACCGAACAATTTCTAAGACGTTCATTCATTGGCAGTCGCCAGAGAGAAAAACTGTGTGTGAATGCTAAAGGCGATTTGTGAAATCCGTCCACCAGTAAACCACCACACCTTGACAATTCTAAGAATTATCCATAAAAATACTTAGTAAAACGTTGTAAACGAACTGGGCAATGCGAATGAGAAAAAAATGGGTTTCAAGGGCGACTATTTTTTAAGTAAGAATATAAAAATATACGTAATATTTTTTATGGAATTTTTAATATCATTTTGGGACTATGTGGTAGGCTGAAATCGTTCCGTTTCGTACTTCAAATCATTTACTTTGTTGGCAATGGCATAAGAAGATTGTAGCCATGCTTATTATTCAAAAAGTTTGGATGGCGTAAACAAATTCTAAAACTGATCAGGACAATATTTCGATTTTAGTTTAGAATATCTCGGACTTAAAACAACTTATTAACTCAAAATGGCGCCCAATAGTCTGTAATTCAACTAGAGCAATTATTTTATTAATAATAAATCTACGAAAGTGCTTAAGTATTTCTTAAATGTAAGAAGAAGTAGTAGAGAACTAAAAAAAATAACTTAAAATGGCGCCCAACGTAGTGCAATTCATTCAGATATAATGGGCTAAGACTTGTCAGACAGAATATTTTCATTCGAGCTAAAATTGGAACTAAAAATAATAATTACTGAAAATTCACTATTCACCCTTAGCAAATAGGATGGGCCATTTAACATTTTAAATCTGAACTGCCGATTACTTTGACTTTGAAAGGTAAAATAACATTCATTTGCATTGCAAAATAGAACGCTATACGCTCGAACAAAATTGCGAAATAGTAAAAACTTACTTCCAAAGTAGTGAGTCTTTAATGTAAACTGTAAGAAAATTAGGTGGACAATTTTCGTGTTTTCAGATGAAGCTCATTTTCATCTCGTTGGCTATGGCAATAAGCAAAATTGGGGTTCAGAGAACCCACACGTGACTATTGGCAAGTCAATGCATCCACAACGAATTTGATTTTGGGCTGTACTGTAAAATTGGGTTGATCAGATGAGGTACTGCCGAGCCAGTCGTGGTAGTCATATGAAGGATATTGCGTTCCATTATTAAATGACAAAGTTCTACCTTTCCAATAAAACTAGAAATTTGAAAAAAAAAAATAATCAGTACTTTTTTATAGCCGATTCTAATTTAAATGGTCCACCATATATATATATTAATAAATCTAATAAAGCCCTTAAGGAATTCCTCTAAATGTAAGGAGGATTATTAGAGACCTCAGAAAAAATGCTAAAATGGCGCCCGATGTAGTACAATCAGTACAGATATAATAGGCGTGCTATTTATTAAATAAATTGATAGCATTTTAGAATTTGCAAGAGTTTAGACAGTAACTATTGAATTGTACCAGAAACTATTAACTTTAAAGTATTTAAATTATAAGAAAAATAATATTCCACCAAACCCAAAAGCGGGTCCTCTTGTTAGCTGCAACAGTTATTTTTCTAACCAATTTCGCAAAAAAAAAAGTAATCCACTGCTTCTGGTGTGAAATCAATTTATTTAATTCTAAAATCATGATCATTTATCTGAAGTAATTTAATTTAATGACTGTGCATAACATTTTGTGATGTATTTTGACTTTCTACTAAAATTTTCGCCGTATTTGTTCTCTCATTTTGGAAATATAACTCCGATAACTTCCACATATATGTTAAATTAAAGGAACTTATGACAACTAAAATGTTGTGAAATTCACTTTCACAGTGATTTAGGAACACAGAAAATGGCGCCCAACGGTCTGCAATTCATACTGAGTAAATATTGTATTATTAGGACTATGCAACGAAAATATTGTCGAAGAGCCATGTATAACTATCCTATGTATGGTGTAATTTAGCTTTCTAAACTCGAAAATGATATTAAAAAAAATTAATTTTTTACTAAATTTTTCGAAGAAAGTACCTTTAATATTTGTACTCTAATTTTGGAAAAATAACTCAGATAATATCTAAAAATGTTGTGAAATTCACTTTCACATAGAAACAGTGGTTTAGGAACACTGAAAATGGCGCCCAACGACCCTGAGCAAATGTTTCGAAAGTCTAAGTGTAATATTCTTATGTATTTTTTATTTTGGATTTCTAAGGTAGAAATGGTATTAAAAAAAATCTGAATAAATTTATTTACTAAAATTTAAATTTTTGTTGAAGGTATCTTTAATATTTGCTCTCTCATATTGGAAATATAATTCGGAAAATATCCGCATTTATGTTAAATTAAAGGTACTTATTATGGCTACAAATGTTGCGAATATGACTTTCTCAAAGAAACAGTGGTTTTGGAGCACTTAAAATGGCGCCCAACAGTCTGAACAAATTTTGTGTTAATAAGACATTGGCAAAAAAAAAATTGTCGAACGGCTACGTACAACATTTTTTTGATGTATTTTGGATTTATAAGCTCGAAATTGATATTAAAAAAATCTGGACTATATTTTACTAAATTTCAATTTTCTTTAATATTTGCTGCGATATAACTCCGATAAATTAATGATACACCAGATGGCTAAGTGTGTTAAAATTTTGCGAATATCACTTTCACATAGAAACAAATAACAGTGAAAAAAAAATCTTTTTTGCGAATATATAAAAAATAATAATATACTAACAAAAAATAATTTCTACATTTAAAACGTCTATGGATAAATATAGAAGATATGATACTCTTTGTAGAAAACAAAAGAATTTTAAAAAAATCATGATTTTTTTAATTTTTGATTAATTAGCGCGAAAAATTCCTTTAAAAATTACATAACAGAATATATTGTTTTATTTTGTACTAGCTGGAAAACTAACGAAAAAACAAGACCTATTTATGGAATACCTAATGATAAATGTAAAAGTTATGCCCCTTCGTTTGAAATATTTACAAGAAAATATATTATTCCATAAAAAGTTAAGTCGGTTCGGTTAACTAGTACTACTTCATAATATTTTCGAATAAAAAATCTCATTGATTCTGGTGTGAATACGCTTTTTTAATCAAAAATCCTAATAATTTATTTCTTACAATTTCAGTACCTAATCCGTGGTAAATAATAAATAATTTCTCGAATGAGAGTTGTAGAGAACTCAGAAAATATATTTTTTGGTCATAGTCAACATGGGAAGCCAGGAGTACGTTTAAAAAGTAACTTGATTGCTTTTGATGATTTTTTTCATTCTTGACATTGGAGATTAAACGTTAGCTCGTCTTAAAATAGAAAATAATTCAAAATTGCGCCCAACATAGTGTGGTTTATACAGAGAAAATTTGTTAATATCACCGTCCGACAGTTCATATTACACTTGAACCGGATGATATACGTAGTCGAAATGGATTTAATTGGCGTTTTCAGTTTTTCCTCATCATTTTGGCCCTTAAAAATACTATAAAGTTTTCACAATTTTTGTAATACTTATTCGCAGATACCGGTATAAGCGTCAAAATAAAGAGGAGAATATCTGTGAAAAACCCTTTTTATTTCATAACTCCATCTGTATTAGTTTAGCATAAACAACCATTTCATGTTTTGCCCCTTAAAAAATAAAATATGAAAATTATAAAAAACTCATGGGCAAATCTTGAAGTGGTTGTTAATGCTAAACTACTACAGATGGAGGTATGAAATCAAAAGTTTGTTTAACATATATTCTCCTATTTAATTTGACACTAATGTTGTTATCGCAGTGTGTGAATAAATATGTATTTAAAACATTTTTTTGGAAAATGTTATCCATTGAAATTTTGTAGTCCTTTTAAGGGGCACTGGGATGAGGAAATGACATTTCAAGTGTAACAACATTCTGTTTGAATATAAATAATATAACAAAGAAAGTACTGAATAATTTTTATAATATCAAGAGTTGTAGAGGACGGACAATAATGGCGCCCAACGTACTGCTGTTCAAATAGAGAATATATTGTTTTATTATTATCTTTTTTCAAATGTGAATTGTTTTGGATAATCCTTTTGACCTTTTTGAAACTTTGGCTTGATCATTGAAGTTTATTTCGGGATTTATACATCGATCATCTTCAAGAATACTTCAATAAAACAATTATTCCAAAAACAAAATCATGCATTTGGATTGAATCTTTTAATAAGTCTCTATTATTATGCAAAATCAATAGACTTGGTAATATTCAATTTCCACAATCAAAGATTTAGAGAATATATTGTCATATTAACTTTCTCAAATGTGAATCGTTTTTAGACGATTCTTTTTACATTTTTGAAAATTTCATAAATAAATATTTCTTGTTCTTCAGGAATTTTTCCAGAAAATAGAAATATGCACTTGGATTGAAACATTTAATAAGGACCTAATCCTATGTGCAAACAATCGATAGACTTGATAATATAAAAATTCCTCAATCAAAGATTCAATCCAAATGCGCAGTTGTTCTTATACCAAAAAATCCGTTCGCATTTTACTCTTTTTCTGGAAAACGCAACGTCACTTTACTAATTGAAAAACAACAATTCCGTTTGTCAATCACCAACCATCCAATCGACCAAAAAATCGAAATTTGCATCGAATAAAAATGTCAGCGTGCTGTTTATGCCTTACGCCGCACAAAAATAACATTAATTGAACTTAATTAAGGCGAATGTCATGTCATTCACGAAATGCGAGTGAATGTCGGTGGTGCTTCCCTCGCGCGGAGGCACGGGCGCACTAAATGAAAGCGTAATAGAAATAATAAAAACGCATTTGCCGGCGCGCAAACACAGCCGCTGAGAGTTTGGCCGAATTGTGAACGGGAAAAATGTTTTGCTATTGAAATTAATTGGATTTAATGAAGCTTACATTGATCAACAATAGTTGTCTTTTTGCGATTGTTGCCTTTTGTTGTTGTTACTGTTGCTGTTAAGTGCCGCTGACTGACATCACTGCGGAAAATACTTAAATGCTACGCATACTTAACCGAAGGGTGGGAAAAACGGTGGACTTTGATTTGTCGATTTGATAAAATCAGAGCAAGGAGAGAATACATACCTGTAAAGAGAAATAAAAAGAAAAAACATTATTAGCATAAATTGTTATAAGGGAATGGATAGACAAAATATATTAAATAGTGATTAGGTTTGAAAATGTTACGCAGGAAATTTTTAAACCAAGATAAATAAGAAATATTCGCAAACATATTTAGTATCGCTGCAAACAAACTCGGCAACGGAATGAGAAAAAAGTGGGTTTCTAGGGCGACTATTATTAAGTAAATATATATACTATTATATTATTAATGGGTCGCCAATTTTTTGAACATTGTTGTGAATTTTGCACTTTAAATCATTTGTATTTTGGCATTGGTAAAGTAAGATTGTAGACATACATCTTGGAGAGACGACGTTTTTCCCGAAAAAAATAAAATATAAATGACATAACGATGATCTGAAAATACTTGATAATGACGTCCGATGAATTGCGATTAATATAGAGAAATTATAGCAATTACTACAGATCTCAATAAATACTTAATAGATTTTTTAATGAAACAGAAAATAAACCGGATTGGTGCCGAAAGGACTGTGGTGCATACAGAAAAAATTTAAAAAAAAAACTATAAATATCAGAAAATGACATGAAAGATGGTTTTGTATAAAACTCAGAAAGAAATAGACCATATATAGATAACTCAGCAACAAATAGATGTGTTGCCTGTTATATTTCAAGGTGGGTGAGAAGAGGCCATTCGGCGGTGCTAAAAATTCCGAAGTTTGAACCGTTTACAAGTTGGATTATTTTTTAATTGTTCTTAATTGTTTAATCGTTGATACTCTGTGGTAGCTATAGAGAAAATATTGTAATAATTATATATAAGCCGATAGCTTTAATTGCTAGTGCTTTTTTCTAGTTTATTATAATTTTAAATTGTAAAAAATAAATAAATAAAAAATAATTATATATCTCAGAAATTGCTTATTTTAATGTAAGGTGAAGATCTAGAGAAAATAGCTAGAGAAATTATTAACTATATTAATGGCTATAGATTGTGTTTAAAATATTTTTTTAATATTACAGAAAATAACTGATAATTTGGTTGAATTTAATGAATGAAGGAGTTTTATATAGGGTCCGCCATCTAACGTTTTTTTCAACTATTCAACCGTTGGACTATTATTTGTGGGGTGTCCTAGGCAAATTATTATGAAATTATTTTCCATTATTAATCGGAAGGATTGTATTTTCAAATAAAAAAAGAAATTTGAGAAAATATTCAGTAGTTTTTTTTATAGCATTTTCAAAATAAAAAAAGTTATTTGGCTGACCCTAAAGAAAAAATCTGATTAAATTTGATGGGTTGTGGTGCAGACAACGAATGTATTGTAAAAGTAATAAATCTCAGAATTTTTTATGTAGGAAGGAATTGTATATAACTCAACAAATTAATTTGTTGCTCATTAAGTTTCAATGAGAGAGAAAGAGAGGGCGTTTAGGTAACATCATTACTTTAGATCGATTTTTATAATTAAAATCTTAGTTGTTTAATCGTGGTTATTCTAGTTTATAAAATCACGAACTTAATAGCTCAAAATGGCGCCCGAGGGACTGCGGTTTATACAGAGACAATATTGATTGTTCTCACTCCACCTAGAACACTTAACAGACTATTGAGGCATATTAATAATATTTGTTGATATTTTCATTTATTTGCACTGATACAAATCGATTGGCAAAATAAGATATACGAATAAGATATAGAAAAGACCACAAAAGTAGAGTAAGTAAATGATTTTATTTCTAGTTTTATTTCCATGTTTTTTGAATTGTACTTTATTTCACAATGAAACTTTCCTCCACTTTATAACTTGTACTTCAAACTCAAAATGGCGCCCGACGTACTGCGGTTTATATAAAATAAATTTTGTATTAATTACACTATATAACAAAAAAAAGTTGTGTACGAGACCAAAAAAAATATTTTTTTTTGTGTGTGTTGAGGCAACTCATTTATAAAATCAACACACAAAAAATAAGGATAAATTCCTTTATTTTTATTTTTTTACTAAAATTCCAGTTTTCGTCGAAGTAGCTTCAATTTTGTAGTCTCATTTTGGAAATGTAGATACAATCACAATCGCTTAGATGTTCAATTGAAGGTAATTATGATGGCTACGAATGGTGCCAATTTCACTTTCACGTAGAGACAGTAATTTAGAAACAATCTCAAAAAAATGAGTAAAAATAAAATAAAAAAAAATCATTTTTTTTTAGTTTTTTCGTTTGTATTTTTTGTCTGTAATCAATATTTGATTTGAACTGGAATATTGTCCTGGCTGAAGACCATTTTGCATCTATATTTAATAGAATGCAAATTTATGTACAAATGGCATGGCACGATCATAATTTCCACCCTGTCAAAGGTTTCGTTCATGTGGCTTCGCAGCGACTTTTCAACATCAAACCCGGCCTCTTTAAAGAAATCATTCTCAGAAACGAACGAGAAGCACAACTCACTTGCCGAATTTGCGTTTAAAAAATCGCACCAACTAATGACTTTTTTAAAATACGTGTGCGCCTACAAATTGGGCCACAACTTCAACATTTATCCATAGATCTTTTACACATAGTCATTGTTTACTTCGATACAATCGGCCCAATTACGGTTGTCGCCGTCGTCGCAATATTGAAGCGAGGCGACAACATTTGTATTATGGTTGTCGCTTTTTGTCGATAGCGACGAAAGATTGCGATTATCGTTGTCGATACAAAAGTCGAAGTCGAGTCGATGTTTGAGAATATCTGTCGCCGTGTATTTTTGAGGCGACGTTGATGTTTTACACATATTTGTATTTTTGTACTTCCCGCTTGTGTACTTAGAAGATGTATAAAATGAAAATAACGAGTACGAAACAATTCGAAATTTTAGTTGCCGAACTGGAAAAAAATCCAGGTTTGGCAAAAGGGTTTTCCAAAAGCCACGTTCCGGCTAATTTCAAATCGGATTGGGAGGCCATTGCAACAAAATTAAATGCAAGCGGGCCTCCGGTAAGAGACACCGATGGCTGCCAAAGAGTAAGTTTATATGTTTGTTTTATAAGTTTTTATAATCTTTTTTTTATAAAATTTTATAAAATCCTCATAGGTTTGGAAGGATTTAAAATTCAAAATAAAAAAGAAACTCGTGCACAATAAGTGCGAAGCCAATAGCACTAGGGGAGGAATTTTTAAACAAATGACTTTGTCGCCGTTGGAAGAGTCCGTTGCAAATTTGGTGCAGTTCCAAAAGTTGCTTAACCCACCGGGTCATACACTTGGAATCGAAGAAGTGGAGAACATTGACATTGACACAGTTGAATTTGTATATGGAATCGAGCAGGTAGAACCAGCTGACGACGAAAACGAGCATATACAAAGCACCGTAGAAGCTCCTCGACCATCTAGGATAATCGCTGGTAAAAAGCCCTCCAGAAAAGACGCAACTGTTGAATTGTTGAAGGAACAATATAAGCTTCAACATGAACACAACGAAGAGAGCCGAAAAATCATGACGGACATTAACAATAATTTAAAAGAAAGCGTGCGGTTCCAGCTCAAGCGCTTCCAGATTGAAGAAGAGAGACATAAAATGTTCAAGGAACAATACAAGAAGGATCTTCACAGAGAGACAGAGAGCTTGAGCGCCAAATTAAAAAAAGGAAGCTCGAAGTAATAGAACTAATAGCTTGAACTAAGTAGTAATAGTGCACTTATCGCGTTGTTCATCGTAAATTTAACAAAATTTTTATGTTTTTTAAAAAAGACGTTCGTTTGTTTTGCGCGGACTTCAAAATAAAAACAATTTTCTGTCATTTATAAGACAATAACAAAAGAGTGTTGCCAACTTATTTTTTAAACTGTCGATGTCGCTCCTATACCTCACCGTAATACCATTTTAGAAGCGAGGCGACGGCGACGGCCGCAAGCACACAGCGTCGACATCGACTATCGAAGCGACAACCGTAATTGGGCCGAATGTTAGTTATTCAAAAATAAAACAAGTTAATATTTCCGAAATTTTCTATTTTTTATGAGGTTTTTTGTGTCAGCAAAAAATATTTTTTTTAATTAATTTGTTCTCAATTTTTCGGAGACTGTTCCTAAACCACTGTTTCTATCGAAACCTAAACAACATTTGTAGCCATCATAAGTAGTAAGTGAACATATAAGCGGGTGTTATCGGACTTATAATTCCAAAATTAGAGTACAAATAAAAAAGGTGCCTTCAGCGAATATTTGAATTTTAGTAAAAATAAATATAAAAATAAAAAAAATCAATTTCGTTTTGGAGTTTAGAAAGCCGCAATTTTTTGGAATAATAGATTTTTTAAGGTGTTGTACTGCAGTGTGTTCCTTTTTCACTTTGGTTGCCTAAAAACTTCCAGAAAAACGGATGTATGCAATAATTTGTGGCTTGTTCCATTTCCGATTTTTTATTGGCTTATTTCATACAGACTAATTTTGAGTATGTATATAACCACATTAAAAATGAATATAATATAAATGAAATTATACATATAATTACCCCCTCTCCCTTGTAATGTCATCAATTACATGGCGGTTGCCACCATTCCAGCACCTCTGTAAAGTTACTTTGGTATACAAATTACATATTATAATTATCAACAAATTAACTTTATCCATATGGCCCAAGTTGAGCAACCCAGCCACACTTGAACAAATCCAATCAAATATTTCTCTAGCACGACCAAGTGCTGCCATTACGAAACATAATCTCGTACAAACAGATATTTCTGTTTTCAGCTTTTTTGAAATCCACTGAATGAATTGTCTGTTAATGGGTAATCCGAGAAACACCTGCATTAATTACACATTCAAAGCCATGATCTCTGTTTGATGTTAGATTTCTTAAGAGATTTTTTATAAATGTAATTGTATGTATAAGTAATTGACAAAATACAACAACAACACGAGCGAGCGAGCAAGTACTTAAAGATCATTAAAAATATTTTCAATCGTGTAGGGAACATTGGTCGGAGATGGACAACAAGAAATTGCCTTCAGGGGTGGGTCTCAAAGCAGGTGATAAGTATTTGCCTGCATTCATGAGTGTCCCAGAGAAGCGCAACCTTCGATGTGCGATATGTGACCTGTGTTTTAATGCCATTGGAATTCCAGGAAATAATTCTCTATCTGCAGCGTTAAAATTACAGGCAATATCAACTGTGGGTATTATTCGAAACGTGCTTGTACTCAGTAACACAGGGGGATTAATACTCAGCAGATAACTAGAGGTTAGGTTCCAATAGCAATATTTAGTATGTAAAGGATGTGAATCGAATTATTTAATTGTTTTAATCGCAACTATAAAATAGTTTAATATCAATAAAAATTTTTCGCTGGGTTGTGGATCGGTTGGGATTGGAAGTGGACGAAATCAGTCCAGGGGGAAAATGTTTCCCCTAATACAAATCAAACGACAACAGTTAGAACTATAAAATTCGGTGTCTGCATTTCTCGGGCTGTATAGATCTTATCCAAGGTGGATGGTAAATGAACGTGTTTTTGACTTATTCTTATTCGATTTAAGAAAAAAAAAATATATTTAAAAAATATTTAGAATTTTTTTTTGGTCTGTAATCAATATTTGATTTGAACTGGGATATTGTCCTGGCTCAAGACCATTTTGCATCTATATTTAATACAATGCAAATTTATTTACAAATGGCATGGTGACATTTATTACTTGGCTGCAGACTACCACTATCATGATTTCCACCCTGTCTAAAGGTTTCATCCTGGTGGCTTCGCAGCGACTTTTCAACATCAAACCCTGCCTCTATAAGGAGATGATTTTCACAAACGAGAATCACAACTCGCTTGCCGAATTTGCGTTTAAAAAATCGCACCAAGTAATAAAGTACACATGCTTACAAGCATCTCATTGAGTTGCATATGTAAGTATGTGTATATGCAGGTATAGTTACCCAGCAATACTTCTGCCGTGCCAACGCTCATTTGTTTTAGTTTTTTCGTTTGTATTTTTTTGGTCTGTAATCAATATTTGATTTGAACTGGGATATTGTCCTGGCTCAAGACCATTTTGCATCTATATTTAATAGAATGCAGTCAGAGGAATGTATACACCGAATTCCATGGTTCTACTTTCGGCCATTTGCTTGGTAAAATTTTTATCCCTTTTTTCCATTTTATCCCTTAAAATACGAATTTCGAAAAATCTTTTATATTACGTGTCTATGTATAAATGTAGAAGTTATTGCCCATATTGTAGAAATATATATCGTCTTCATATATGACCAAAGTAATTCAAGCGAAAACTTGGTAAAAACTTTGTAAAAATTACGAAATTTTTGATATTTCCTTACTTCTACAATAAGGGTAATAACTTCTACATTTTTTGCCTGGCTTTTTTTCTAATATCTATAGATAAATGTAGAAGTTATTGCCCATATTGTAGAAATATATATCGTCTTCATATATGACCAAAGTAATTTAAGCAAAAACTTGGTAAAAACTTTGTAAAAATGACACACAATAAGGGTCATAACTTCTATATTTATTCACAAATTTATGCAGATAAATGTAGAATGGACCATCTTGTATAAATATATATCTTCTTCCTGTATGACTTAATCAATCTAAGCAAAACCTTCGTAAAAACTTTGTAAAAATTACAAAAATTCTGGCATTCCCTTACTTCTACAACAAAGGCCATAACTTCTGCATGTATTAATTAATTTTTTCCACATATTTATAGATAAATGTAGAAATAATGGCACTGCTTATACAAGTACATATCGTATTCATGTATGACAAAATTAATTTAAGCAAAATCTTGGTAAAAAAAACTTTGTAAAAATGACAAAAATTTTGGTGTTCCCATACTTCTACAATAAGGGTCATAACTTCTACATTTTTGCATGGCTTTTATCAAATATCTATGGCTAAATATAGAAGTTTTTGTCCTCATTGTACTAGTAATTATCGTCCTCATATTTGAATAAATCAATTTAAGCAAAAACTTTGTAAAATTGGCATTCCGTTCCCTTATTTCTGCAGTAAGGGTCATAACTTGCATCATTTATTCATGGATATTCTTCATTATTATAGTTGCAACCGTTTGGTTGGTACCATTTTTATCCCTCAATTGCCATTTTATTTCTTAAAAGTACGAATTTGGAAAAAAAAAAACTTTTAAATTACGTATCTAACATGGGGAATGCACAGACCCAATATCAAGTAGATATAAGAAGACATATTTAAAAAAATAATGATTAAGTACTATAAATATTATGGGTATTTTCAGTCCTTGTGATGGAAAACATTTCCCGTTTGGACCGATTTCGCCCAGCTGCAATTCCAACTGGTCTACGACTACAAGACGCATTTTTGGAAAATTATGACCTCTTAGCTCCTTTCGTTTAGATGCTAGCGTGCTTTCAGATTCTAGATAATCTTAGAATTTTATGACAATAAAGAACATATTTACTTTATGGGGTCTCAGGTCGATATTAGACCTGGTATTACTTAAAATATATATATATTAAATATACAGGAAAAGTAATAATAGACATCAGTAATGGATTTGGAAACAACACATAATGGCACCCGATGGGCAACAGTTTGATACAGAGAAAGTAAATCACAGTAAGTGGTGATCAGAAAAAAATGTTTCTTGATAACTGAGTACTGAAATTATATTGATTATTGGTGATACTGACATAAATAAATACTCCCTGATGCACAATTGTAAGAGATAAAATTATTTTTTGATATTGATACTTTAAAATAAAATTTTAATATGAACATTTTTGAAATCGGAAAAAATCAAACACAAAATGAAAAATTTTGTGTGCTAGCCGAAAAAAAAGTATTTTTTATAATTTTTTTCTGAAATTAATATTTCCGTTGGTAGGTACCTTTAATATTTCTACGCTCAGTTTAGATATATCGGTCCGAGCTTAGCAAATGTTGCGAATTAAGATGCCAGCTATTACAAACTATATAAACTAAATAAAATATTCTGTTTTCTAATTTCTAATTCTCTCGCCTCTCAATAAGTCCATTGTTGCGAGTGCTGTGTGGCATGTGACATCGTCTTGTTGAAACCACATGTCATGCAAGTCAAGCTCTTGCATTTTGGGCAAAAAAAAAGTTGGATATCATCTCACGGTAGCGCTCACCATTCACAGTTACGTTACGATTCGCATCATCTTTGAAGAAGTACGGTCCAATGATGCCACCAGCCCATAAACCGCACCAAACTGTGACTTTTTCTGGATGCATTGGTAGCTCTTGCAATGCTTCTGGCTGATATCCACTCCAAAATCGACAATTCTGCCTATTTACGTACCCATTGAGCCAAAAATGAGCTTCGTCGCTGAACACAATTTTTCGGTAAAAAAGTGGATCTTCGGCTTTCTTGAACTTTCTTAACAGAGCACGCATTTTGATAATAAAATTCAATAATTTGCAAGCGTTGTTCGTTTGTAAGACGATTCATGGTTAAATTATAGACCAAACTGAACATGTTTGACGGTGAAACAAAACACGAAACGTGCGTCAGCTGTTTAAACCAGTGTTGCCAATAAGATAATAGCTAAAAAAATCACCCTTTAGTATATTATATAGGGTCCGCCATCTAACGTTTTTTTTTCAACTATTCAACCGTTGGACTATTATTTGTGGGGTGCCCGAGGCAGCCATTTGAAAGAAATTATTTTCCATTATTAACCGGAAGCATTGTACTTTCAAATAAAAAAAGAAATTTGGGAAAATATTCAGTAGTTTTTTTTAGCATTTTCAAAAAAAGTTATTTTGCGGACCTTATAGTATAGTTATAGATCTAAGAAATGCTTAACATATTTTTTTTTAATTTTTAGTGAATTCTAACAGCTATTTATATTTCATATATTTCATATTCTTTAAAGTAATTATTTCATATTCTCTGTGGGCGATAAACATCGGTGACATTCTGTATAGAGTGCTTGAATTATTGTATTGTCATGAGTTAAACATATACACCCGAACATCTCATCACAAGGCTTTTGAAAGAATGTTCTGATATTCAATTTAACTGGAATTAATTTTGATTTATTATTTTTTCATCGCTAAACGCGACATGATTCAAAACGACTAGTGCTTCTCAAAATTCTGTTTAAGTTTTGTATCTTTTGTATTTGTATTTTTTTAGACTAAAGCCTTCCTATGATTTTTTCAATCTTTCATTCCGCCCTTGCGTAAGCCAAACTGTCAAGCTAGTTAACTTCCGAAAGGTGCCACTCAATTTCCATACTTCAAAGTTGAACATTTCCGAAAGCACAGTTTGGTATTGAAAACACGTGAGATTGCCACATAACCTTTGAGCATCGCCCACTCAAGACTGCATTCATTTACTTTTAATTCAATATATTGAATAGCTTCGATGGAATTCAACTGCTCAGAATTCTTTAAAATCGCGCACTTGGCAATGATTTGTCAATTATTGTTGGTATAATTCCCCCATATTGACCATCTCAGCTTTCATCGTATAACTCTGGCGAAGGTTAAGTTTGGATAAGCGATTATCTGCGAAATACATATTTATCAATTATGCAAAAAACAAGACATCGCTTCAATCAATACTACAGACCACTTAGCCAACCAGCCAGGCAACCATTGACGTTATTCATTCAGGCGTTCAAAGAAAACAACCAAAGTGGAAACTTGTCGGATTGAAAAAACAAAGACGCTTACAGTTTGATGGTTGGCATAATTTGATATATCCCCACCCCTCCACCCTTCAACACACACACCAATTCTTCGTATCATTTAACAGCAGCGAAAATACATACATACATTCAATATTTCGAGGTATGTAATTTAAATCTTTATTAATGTTATTGAACGATGATCATTTTTAGGCACCGCAATTGTGCATATGAAAGGGGGGCGGACGAGCAGCCGATTCGTGCATGAAACGGGTTTGTGTTTTGACCATAAACTTAAATACGAAAAAAACTCGATGTGCTTTAAGTTACAATGATTAAAACGAATATAGAATTACATCAGTTCGTGCATGTGTTTTGACATAATGTTAATGACTTTGTGAGAGGAACTGAAAGGAAAACAAAACGTGCAGTGGATGTTGTTACCCTCAGAAAAAAAATTGATCACCGAAACATTTTACAATTGAACTAAAATTTAGGAGAATATATTGAAATTTTCACCATGCAAAGCTCTAACGTTTCATTACATATGTTTTATATGAGTCATTGCATGTCAAGCGGTAGGATTTTTCATCTCGATAGTTGCGATTGTTTTAAAGGTCTGTGTATGTATTTTTCTCATAAAAATAATGTATACATATTTTCGAAAAAAAATTTAGAAAATGTTCTTCACGAGTTATGACTGTAACTGCTGAAATACTTGACCGATTTTAAAGTACTATACTTTGTTTTGAAAGCAATTTTAATTATTTGAACGCAATTCAAATCTAAATTGAACATAACTCGTGAAAAAAATATAATTTTTTTTCAAAAATATGTATACAACATTTTTATGAGAAATATACATACACAAACTTTCAAAACAATTGCAGCTAAAGAGGTCAAAAATCGTACCGCTTGACATGGAATGACTCAAATACCAGATCAGCTGGAAATTTCAATGAAAAAAATTACAAGATATATACTATTCTTCATAATTTGGGACAATTTTTTCATAATATTTCGGCCTACTAAGCATGAAAAGATGTAAAAATATTTATATATGTGCCTACTAAGAGAGCCATAACTTCTACATTTATCCATAGATTTTCTAGTTATATGTCTAGTTATCTTCATTAAGTTATTATATACTAGAAATATTCTGTTATCTAAATTGTAAAGCGAGTTTACGGCGTAATTTAACCAAAAATTTAAAAATTCGAGATTTTCTAAAAAATATTTTGCGTCTACAAAGGTGGTTATAACTTATACATTTATCAATAGATATTTTACATATAGATTTTTTTCTTCGTTAAAATGTTAGCTATTAAAAAGAAAAACGAATATATTTTAGCAATTTTTATCTATTTTTTATGGCGTGTTACGTGCCAACAAAAAATTTATTAAAAAAAATATATTTTTTCTCAATTTTCAGCGGAGTGTTCCCAAACCAAAGTTTCTATGTGAAAGTGAATTTCGCCATGTTTGTAGTCATCGTAGTTACCTTTAATTTGACATATAAGCGGTTGTGTTATCGGACTTTATTTTCAAAATGTGAGTACAAATATTGAAGGTAACTTCGGCGAAAATTGTTAAATTAAAAAATTTTTCGTTTGTTTAATTTTGGTCTGTAATCAATATTTGATTTGAACTTGTATATTCTCCTGGCTCAAACCCATTTTGCTTCTATATTTTATAGAATGCATTCTCAGTTCAAATCAATTTTAAAAAATAACCATAAATATATAAGTCTAAGTCAAAATACATCGGAAACAATAATCATGGATAACAATTGATTAAAATATAGTTTTGATAAATCTCCATAAGTTATTATAGTATGCATCTCTTCAGAAGTGGGATATTTGAGATTATTAAACTTCAGAAGTGGGATAAAGATTGTCCGTATTTATATAACACATTTGGTAGCGGTACGATGACTTTTACCTAGCCGACCAAATTGTAGACATCTGGCACCAAGAAATACAGTTTTTTATAACGAAAATCTACAAATATTGTCATTAATAAAGTAGCAATATTTTGGCTGCTACAATTAAACTTTTGTTTTAATATTTTTTATATTTGCATAAGACATAATCATAATCTCAGAAAATTATAGGCATATGTGTCCAATAGAATTTATTTAGAAATATAGAATTTAGTAACACAATTCCAACGTTTTATGAAAATTTGAGCTTCATCATTTTGTAGCATTTATAGCCATCAGAACTACTTTTAATTGGAGCGGGTGTAATCGGACTTTTATTTCGAAAATGAGAGTACAAATGTTAAAAGTATCTTCGACAATTATAGTTTTAATAAAAAATTAAAAATATATATCCATATTTTTTAATATCGTTTATGAGTTTAGAAAGCCAAAAAAATCGGAAATAATAATCATGAATTAAAATTGATTTAAATATAATTCTGAAGTCTCTTCAAAAGTGGGATATTTAAGTTTTTAAACTTCAGAAGATACGGGATAAAGATTGCCAATATTTTTATAAAACATTTATTAAAATTATATTTTTTATATTTGCATATGACATAGTCTAGGAAAACTATAGGCTTCTGCGTCCAAAAATATGGAATTTATTAACACAACGCCAACTTCACAATTGAACGTTTTTTGTTTCTCCTGAAAACTTATGAAGACACTACATTGGTAGCCATCTTAATTACTTTTAATTGAACATATAAGCGGATGTACTATATGACATATATTTTCAAAATGAGAGTACAGATATTAAAAGTATCTTCGGCAAAAATTTGAATTTTATGAAAACAAAAAATGTCAATATTTTAGTTGTTAAATGTTTTCGAGTTTAGAAAGCCAATATACATCAAAATTGTTATACATAGCCCTTCGGCAATTTTTTTGTTGCATAATGTTATTGAGATTCCAAAAAATTGAAATACAAAAAAAAAATTAAGAAAATATCAATTTAAAATTTAAATTATACAAAATTGTATAATAAATAAAATAAATTAAAATTTGAAAAAAAGAAGTATTTATATGTTAGATCGATCACTTTCGAATCTGTCCTCGTATTTTAATATTTCACTCATATGTTAGATCGATCACTTTTAATTTTTCATATTTCCGCTCCTTGTGCAAGAGAATATTCACTCATGTTTCATGTTATTTTTTCGTAATCAAAATTGGAAACATTTACGATACCTCGCCTGCATATGCGATACCATCCAGACATTAAGAACATAACATAACCCTTATTCTACTATACCAGGTGATCCGTTAAAAAAAATCAAAATTCATTTCGGTCTGACAACTTCACAACGCAATGAATTGCTATTGATTTAACGCTTGAACAACATGAAAAGCCATCGACAATAATCACAGCAAGAAGAAGAAGAAGACGATGAAAATAATAACCATCATGACCATGATTTATTGGTGACATGATCTGTTAAGATATACAACCGACAAATTCTGGAATTTGTTTTGTTCTTAACCAGCCAAAACAAGCCGAAGAAGAGGAAGAACACAAAACATAGTTTTATGTTTATGTTGTTTCGGTAATTCTGTTATCAAACAAAGTCCATCCATCCATCGTTTCATATAAACCTGGGCAAAGTAATTGATAGGCCGTCCGTCCGTTCGACCGTCCATCTGCCGTAGAAAGAGAGGGAGTGGAGAAATACGTTAAAACCTTTCTTCACTGTTGGCCAAGATCCATCGATGCACGTCGTACGTGGTTTAGGGCTCAGGCCTCTAACTCAGAACTCATCGGGCACATATGCCGCCCATTTGGTGAAGCGTGCGCGCAGTGTGTTTGTGTGTCTGGCTGTGTGTTTATGTTGACTTTAACACATGACTGACAGCATAAAATTATAATAGATTATTCCCCCATCCCGTTCCATTATGCGGCTGCTGCTGGCGGCTTTGAAGGATGCATATTTTAATGTTTAATAAAAATTGAAATGAAACAAAAACCCCTCAAAAAAAACACAATCAAAACCAGTAAGGAAAGGCTAAAGTCGGACGGGGCCGACTCTATGATACACTCCACTTTCAATCCGAATACAATTCAATTCGGTGAAAAAGTGAAAACGGGAAGGTTTTTTGTATACTGTAAATGTATGTGTTTGACAAAAAATTTTATATCGGAAAGGACATTTGTATGAGGATATATTGAAACCTGGAACGAAATAGGTGAAATATAAAATGTATAATTTGGCCAAAATCGGTTAAACTTATGGGAGCAACATTTGAATTTGGGCTATATTTAAATCTGAACCGATCTTACCCACTTTCACCATAGTTTTGTTTAGTTAGATTATAAGATGTTGTGCGAAATTTAAAGAAAATCGAGCACAATATGTGACTTTTAAAGCGGCAAAAGTCAAATCGGGAGCGACATTTATATGGGGGCTATATATAAATCTGAACCGATCTTAACCAATTTCTGCATAGGTGTTTCTAGTAAGATTATAAGATGTTGTGCCAAATTTAAAGAAACCGAGTACAATATGTGGTTTCTACAGAGGAAAATGTCAAATCGGGAACGACATTTGTATGGGGGCTATATCTAAATCTGAACCGATTTGACCTATTTTCACCATAGATGTTCTTAGTTTAAATATAAGATGTTTTGCCAAATCTGAAGACAATCTGATACAATATGTGGTTTCTAGAGCGGAAAAAGTCAAATCGGGAGCGAAATTTGTATGGGAGCTATATATAAATCTGATCCGATCTGACCGATATTCACCATGGGTGTTTCTAGTGGAAATATAAGATGTTTTACCAAATCTGAAGACAATCTGATACATTATGTGGTCTCTAGAGCGGAAAAAGTCAAATCGGGAGAGAAATTTGTATGGGAGCTATATATAAATCTGAACCGATCTAACACATTTTTACCACAGGTGTTTCTAGTTACAATATAAGATGTTTTGCCAATTTTAAAGAAAATCTGTTGTAATATGTGGTATCTAGAGTGAAAAGAGTCAAATCGGGAGTGAAATTCGTATGGGGGCTATATCTAAATCTGAACCGATTTTCTTCAAATTAAATAGCGTTCGTCCTTATCCCGAAAAACATCGTTGTGCAAAGTTTCATTTGGTTCTGTCTACAATTGCGACCTGTATCGTGATTACAAGAATAGATGGACGGACGGACGGACGGACGGACGGACGGACGGACGGACGGACAGACAGACGGACATTGCTAAATCGACTCAGAAAGTGATTCTAAGACGATCGGTATAATTAACAATGGGTCTATCTCGTTTCCTTTTGGGTGTTACAAACAAATGCACAAAGACATAATACTCTCGTGGAGTGTATAACAAACAACAACAAAGACGAGGCCTACATCAGTCTTATCTAGAATTATAGAATTCTTTTTTGTGATTTCCAAGAGGAATTTTTAAGCGACAGAAAAGTTCTGGGCAGTTGTTTTAAAGAATTTAATCGTAAATCAGAATATATACCAACGACATGAAGTAACACTCGAGTGAAAAAGTCGAAAATCAGAAATATCCAACGACTTGAAATAAACCTGCAGTAATTTATAATTATTTATAATTCTTACATTTAAAACATAAAATTCCAAATTTGGTCAATATTTATATTCTCATAAGAAATATATGCTTGCCTCTATGTTCAACTAAAAATAATTATGATGGCTATAAATTTGGCGAATTTCACTTTCGCATAAAAATTATGGTTTATGAGCAGTCTCCAAAACATTGAGAAACATCTTTGCATTGCTGGCACGAAAAATCCATACAAAGTATGAAAAATCGTAAAAAAATATTTTGTTTCAATTTTTAATAGCTAAAATTCTAGCGAAAAAACAATGTTTATATTTAAAATATCTATGGATAAATGTAGTAATGAAATTTGACCCTCTCTGTAGACATAAACAACAAAAATCATTATTTTTTTTTTTAATTTTTGTTTAAAAGCTTTTAAAAAATTTAATTTTCTAACATAGAAAAAAGGGTATGTTTGAAGAAAATCTAGGATAAATATAGAAGCAAAAAAATATTTTTTTTTTCGAAAAAAAAAAATCAATTTCTTCTATTTTTTTTTGAAAGCTGTTCGTAAACCACGGTTCGCAATATTTGTGGCCATCATAATTATCTTTAATTTAACATATAAGCGTGTGTGATCGAACCTATATTTCCAAAATGAGAGCACAAATATTAAAGGTACCATCGACTAAATTTTGAGTTTTAGGAAAGAAAATAAATATAAAATATCCATAAAAATGTGTTTGATTTATGGAAAAAATATTTTTTTAAACTTTTTTCTGTTGCATAGTGTTACTTTTAGCCTGTAAATTTATATTGTAATTGAATAGAATGATATCGTCAAAATAGAAAGATCTAGTCAAATGGAAATTTAGGAAAAATTAAAATTTTTATATTTTTTGGAATATTAATAGCCATAAATATAGTTATTAAAGAAATGATCACACCTTCGGGACATTATGAGAATCGGCAAATAATGAAATTTCAAAAGTGGTATAAAGGCAATGACAGCACTATTACAACACAATGCCACATTCGACCAAGGGAATGTTCAGAAGTGGGATATATTGATGGAAAATATCAAAAGTACTATATACAATAAATTTTAAGAAAATTCACTTAACATACATTACTATTGACTTAAACCCTTAAAGGACATCGTGGTCGACCTTTAAGTGGGTACTTAAAGGACACCGTGGTCGACCTTTAAGTGGGTTAAATATAGTTCTCATAAACATCGATAAGTAAAGTGGAGATGAAACTCTTCAGAAGTGGGTCATGTACTAGCTGATATGAATATGAATTAACAAAATCGAGTGTTCACATATATATACTCATTTTGATCCAACATTTTCTTCTTACAAAGGAAATTCTGTTTTTTTTTTTTGACAATGGAATGGTGCGCCACTGAGGAGTTATCCGCACACAGGATCAAAAAAACTTCGAAATACCTGGCATTCGAATGTATTACATTACAAAAGTCGATCACTAATCAAACAACACAAAAACTAAAAATTATACATGTATATTAGGGTGTCCCACAAAAAAAGAATAAAAGTTATTTTTTCCAGTGCATACCCCCTATGTTTTTTGAATGGTGGTAAAACAAACGAAAATAAAGTTTGATGCACTTAGAACCACGGCCCGTGCCGACTTCCATCGTAACATGTCACTAAAAGCGTTCGGAGGGAAATTTTAATATTTTTTTTATTTAAAAAAATATGGGAACTTTTTGCATATTTTGGCGGTTTGCTCAACTAGTCATAACTTTTATAGTACAAAAAATTTTGATACAATTTTTGGTTTTTAGATCAAGAAAATTAAAATTAAAAAATATTTTTTCAAAATCTTAAAAAAATACTAACACTACGCATCAAAAAAATTTTGAATTTCTAAACTCGAAAACGACATTAAATATTTTATAGTGCATTTAATTACAAAATTGTTTACTAAAATTCCAATTTTAAGCGCAGGTGCCTTAAATATTTGTACTCTCATTTTGGAAATATAAGTCCGATAACTATATATGGGCATTTCCACAGAAAGGTCCACCAAGACAAAAAAAATAAAAGTTCTTGTAAACATTTTCTTTTATCATATTTTCATAGAGAAATTAACAAATTTAACTAATGTAAACTAATTTTACATTAATTCATATCCTATCTTGAGATATTCGAATGCAAAGTCGCGCAAGTGCAACATTACTCGTATGAATATTTCTTTCGCATGTTTTGTTTTGATCAAAGTTCTTAAATAGAGGCATTACGCATTGACTTTTGGTGTCTAAAATCTTTCAAGGAGTACCAAGAGTCAAAAAAGAAAGGACACGGAGTTATACGACTGCTATAAACTGTAACTTTTTGCTTTGTATTATCGCATATTTTGATGTCACGTTCGACATGGAAAAACAACATTTGTTGTTACCGTGTCTAAAGTATATGCAGAAAGATCATCAAATTTTGAGTACAAACAGAGATTTTTATACAATTAAAATAAAAAAAAAATCTTACTGGAATATAAGAAAATTTGTGACCTTGGCACTTCTATAAAGTTGGTCACGTGCTACATCTTAAGTGTGAAAATTAAAATTTAAAAAAAAAATCTTACATAAATAATTTATTTATGTAAAAAAGCTTATTTTTATTATTTAAATCTAGATGAACAGAAACGGAGGCCAAAAAAGTAAAGAAAGTTAAAAATCGCAGTGAAAGTTGAAAGAAGATCAGCTACAATCATAAAACAATAAATAAAAAAAAAACAAAATTTTATTGTTTACTCTTATTATGTGAGAATAAATACATTGAATGCTTCTGTTGATTAAACAAATTATATATTAATTATAATTTCGTAAAAAGTGCAACAAAAACAACATAAATAGCACGATGGAAAAATGTCACGTGCGACATGTCACGTTCGACCGGGCTTAAAATTAAATTACAAAAAAAGTATTAATTATTTTTGCATAAAATCAAAGCCATTTTGAAGAGACATCAGTGCACAACATTCTAAAATTGGTCACATTGAAATATTGCCACAGGATTCGCTAAAATCGGCGTTTGAATGGTTGGCCGCGAAAACGACTTCTGTTTTGGTCACGCATTCGCCTTGGTTTTTTTAAATTATCTTGAAAACGAAAAATTACCCAAAATCCACATTAGCACCAATTATACAGTTAATTAAGAGCTATAAGTTAAGCATATGGTCAAAACAAAAAACCGTTTTATTTTGACTTTTATGTCACTTTAAATGTGTACGACGGTCACGTTCGACATCATGGAAATGCCCATATGTTATTTTTTTGTTTTGTTAAATTAAAGTTACTCATGATGGCTACAAATATTGCGAATTACACTTTCACAGCGGTTAAAGTCTTCAAAAATTTTTTTTAAAAAAAATCTATTTTTGCTGGCACGATAAAAGTAAAAATAATAATAAAGTCGAAGAGTATTTTGTATTATTTTTAATAGCTAACATTCTAATCTAAAAACAATGTTTAAATGTAAAAAAACTATGAATAAATGAATATTTATAAATGAACTATGAATATTTGTAGACATAAACGATCTTTTACAAATCATCTTTTTATATTTATCCATAGATTTTTTACGTATGAATATTGTTCTTTGCGTTAGAATTTAAGGTATTAAAAAATAAAACAAAATAATCTTCCGACTTTTTTACTTTTTATAATTTTTTCGTACCAGCAAAAATAGATTTTATTCAAAATAAATTAAATTGTGAAGGCTGTTCCTAAACCACTGTTTTTATGTGAAAGTGTAATTCGCAACATTAGAACATGTATATATCATAATTACCTTTAATTGCCTTTAATAATATAAGCGGGTACGATCGGACCAATATGTACATAATGAGAGTACAAAAAGTACCTACGACGAAAATTTTATTTTTAGTACAAACATTCTTTTTTTATTTAAAAAAAAATTTCATTAATTTTTTTGTGTTGATTTTATGAATCCACATACCACAATGCACTCAAAAAAATTCGGGTCGGACACACAATTTTTCGTTTTTTGTTATAATTTTTAAAAAATAAATATTAATATTTTAAAAATACTCATGAGTACTTCTACAATTTGGCTGATATATTAAAAACTACTGAAAAACACACTCTCACAGTTTATTTAGGAGAAATATATAGCCATATACTGAGAAAATATAAAAAAAGCTTCCACATAATTTTAATGTTCACCAAGTCGGCTGCTGTTATCGTTATCCGATCGAAATAATATTTTATCTATTGGGGCCAAATAGAAAAATAGTTTCCCCCTCTCATAGTCTGGGACACCCTAATGTATATGGGGACACCCTATAGAAAAAATTAAATTTTCCCACTCATATAGTCTGGGACACCGTAATGTATGTAGTATAATCGTGCATTACAAATTTTCTTCAATATAGTTCCGACCTTTAATAACTTTAAGTGGAATTTTAAATCCTTCAAAAGTGTTAAGAAAATTAGATATCAGAAGTGGGATAAAGGCATTGGTAGAATACCATTTTAGTTAAATGCAAAATTAAGTGAGTGATGATGATGAGAGGACATAGAAGAAAAAATAAATATAGCTCCAATGTAGCTGAATAAGTTACGGTAATTGTTTAGACCTTCAGAAGTGGGATACTTGATACAGAAAACTAAATATCTTAGTATAAGCGAGACGGCGAAATATGAATTCTGCGCACATTTTCTTCTTTAATAAAATCTTCGTAATTTACCCAAATAAAGAATGCAGCCTTTTATATCCCTAACACTCTTATGCTCTGAAGCCAGGAATTTTCCCGAAGGTGTTTATCGGGGCGTAACTGAAAAATTACTTAAGAACCACAAAGTGAGAAGAAACGACGCACACATAAAACAAAACGAAATTCCCCAAATGAAGTGGAAAAAGGCTAAAAAAACGAACAAGAAAAAAAGTGGGATAACTGAAAATGATATAAATCTTCGATAAGAGGGAAAAAACTCTTTAGAGATTTAAACACAAATCATCAGCCACCACCACACCTTGGTCATTGGTTAAGAATATTTCGTGCAAAAGGCGTAACACGAAAATTATAAATTCTTCCTGAAATTCCAAACATGCCACATGACAAACTTCCCTCGTCTTGCCTTGTTCCTCGTCATAAATTAAGAAATTCAGTTTGATTCACTGGAAAAAATATCCGATTTCAATAACACAACAAAGAGCGGAAGGAGTGGAAAAGAGAAATGACACATATCAAACCTTAAAAGTTCATCGATTCCAAGATGGCAAGAAAGACATGAATGTTCGATAGACGAGCAGACATCTTCATGGATATGGGGCAAACCATAAAACCAGTCATCAGATCATTGATCATCGAGGGTGGATCAGTGAGTGGATCAGCAAAGCCACCGCAGACGAGACAAAGCAATGAGACGATAAGACGACGCAAAACAAATACTCGACATCGCTATCAATTACCATCCTAACGGCTTTGAACTTCAGTCCAAAATACACACAGAGCAATAGAGATAAGGTCACAATTTCAAATTCCTCTCAACTTCTTTGGAACATCACTTTAATGGATCTTCTGCGGAGTATGTTTTGTTCATGGCTTAAACAGTCATGACCAGGTCAACAGTCTTAAGGGTAATTTTCCACATAAGAAATCATTTGTCATTGGAAACGCATCCCCCTGAGGGATTCACTGTGACGTGAGAGGTTAGCATTGCATTGTTTCTCGTCTCGATAAAGACAAAATCGTACGTACGATTACGTGACAATAATCATGATGATCCAAGCCTGGTCGTTGTGGGAATCAGGTAGATTTTGAAGGAGGGCAGCTTGGCTTCCTTAGAATCACAGATTTTTAAGATTATAAAATCGCCCACGTTTTTAGGGCGAAGCAGAAGAAAGTCTTACAAATGACTATGATTCCAATCTCCCTCTCTCTTAAAGCCTTAGGCGAAAAAGGTATTCTTTAAACAAAATTGATGAATATCTATAGTATTGAATTTATAAATGATGTCAACCAATGATGGATTGAAAACGTATTTGACTTTGGCTTAAAAATACACCAAGAGATTTATTTTCTACAAATGTATTCTTCACGGTAGTAACTATTCGGCAGACTCATTGGAAAATAAAAACGGAATTAAATGAATAAAAAATAAATAAATATAGAGAGAGATCGGCCTTTATTTCAGCCTTCATGAAGCTCATTTTCATCATCAGGGTTCAGAGAACCCTCACGTGACTATTGAGAAGCCAATGCATCCACAACGAGTCTCTGTTTGGCGTGGATTCGGATTACAACCAACTAGTGGATAAAGGTAATGATAATTATGATATGGGATGATTTTAAGTTAAATGCGAAAAATTAAAAAATTGAAAATTTCAAAATTACACTGTGGAACAAAACTGAAACCTAATATAAATGTTAATTACACTGTCCAGCAAATTACGACTTTTAGATTGGAACAGAACAGCGACCATATAATTCTGAAATATAATTTTTATACACTCCACGAGAGTATTATGTCTTTGTGCATTTGTTTGTAACACCCAAAAGGAAGCGAGATAGACCCATTGTTAATTATACCGATCGACTTAGAATCACTTTTTGAATCGATTTAACGATGTCCGTCCGTCCGTCTGTCCATCTATTCTTGTAATCAAAGTACAGGTTGTAATTGTAGCCAGAACCAAATGAAACATTGCACAACAAAGTTTTTCGGGATAAGGACGAACGCTATTTAATTTGAAGAAAATCGGTTCAGATTTGGATATAGCCCCCATACGAATTTCACTCCCGATTTGACTCTTTTCACGCTAGATACCACATATTAAAACAGATTTTCCTCAAACTTGGCAAAACATCTTACATTTCAACTAGAAACACCTATGGTGAAAATTGGTCAGATCGGTTCAGATTAAGATATAGTCCCCATACGAATTTCACTCCCGATTTGACTTTTTCTGCTGTAGAAACCACATGTTTTAACAGATGTTCTTCAAAATTGGCAAAACATCTTATATTTCAACTAGAAACACCCACGGTGAAAATTAGCCAGATCGGTTCAGATTTAGATATAGCCCACATACGAATTTCACTCCCGATTTGAGTTTTCCGCTCCAGAAACCACATATTTTAACAGATTTTCTTCAAATTTGGCAAAATATCTTATATTTGCATGAGAAACACCCAGGATGAAAATGAGTCAGATCGGTTCAGATTTATATATAGATCCTATACAAATTTCGCTCCCGACTTGATTTTTCCGCCCCAGAATCCACGTATTTTCATCGAATTACTTAAAATTGAGAACTGGAAGAACCTATTGTGGAATGGGTCACTTCATTCCATGTTTGGATATAGCCCTGATACAAATATTCTTCTCTATTTGGAAAATTGAACCAGGACATATTAGCCTATGATTAGGAAACATTCAAAAATTCTTCCCGTTTTCACTTTTTTCCGAATTGAATTGTATTCTGATAGAAAGTGGAGTGAATCATATAGTCGGCCCCGCCCGACTTTAGCCTTTCCTTACTGGTTGTAGAATAAATTTCTTCGTACAGTGGGTTAAAATTTTCATTTTTTGTTCGAAGGGAGCATTATACTAAGTGAAAGAAAATGTTTTAAGTTAATGTCTGAGAGAATTATTATTGTCAGAACTATATTGTGAAATTTCATGAGGATAATTTTTGTGGAAGATCTTAACCCTTTAGCACCTCTCTTTATGGATCAATTTGACCGATAATTCGAAAAAAACGTCTTTTTAAAAAGTATATTCACGAACAAAATTGTTCTACGAAAATATTTGCCGGAAAATTTCATCGGGGGTGTCTAAAGACAATATTTCTCCCTTTAGCACATTCTTATAATGAATCGACAGACACTGAGAAAAATAGCATTCCTAAATTTGAGTAAAATCCTTACTCCAATATAGTTCAACAATTTTACTCCAGTTTAGTACAAATTTCCTTCAAAGTAGGAAAATTAACTAAGTATGAGTAAAGTTTCTTTATAGTGAATAGTTAATTTACTAGAAATAAAGGTAGTAAATTTACTTGAAATCATTTTAATAAAATTCTTATAATTGAGTAAATTCATACTTGTGTGGAAGAATATGTCCAAGGTTTTACGTAAGAAAAATATTAAGAATTTTTTTGTATGGAAAAAATTCCATTTAGGAAATGTGTTACAGAAAATGAGTTTTTCCTAAAATTAAGTTAAAGTGTTTACTGAAATTTATGCCGAGTTCTTCATACATTTAAGTATTAATGAACTTATTAAAAAAAATCACTTCAAATTGTTTAGAAATATTCTTGAATATAATTCTAAAAAGCAATTCTCGTGCGTTTGCAGAGACTTGTTTCTTAAATTATTCAAGTATTCTTCTAAACAACCACTGCGAAGGCGCCAATCTTGCCTTCGCAGCAATCATGGAGTAATAGCTCAGCTCTTTATGGCAGAGCATACATGAAACTTTTGAAAAATATTTCATGTTGTCATTTTTTATATTAGTTTTGCATACTCTTAAGCAAAATCATTTGTTTGAATTATTTTAGATAAATTGAGTTTACTTTAAGTTCGCTTTTTTCCTTGTATCAAGTAAAATTTTCCTCAGTTTAAGTAAATTTATTTGTTTTGAAGAAAAAATCAGCAAAATTGTACTCAATTTGGGTAAATATTTACTTGATTTGAGTAAAAATTTTACTTAATTTTAGGAAAATTTCAGCAAAATTTTACTTAGATTTAGTAAATATTTACTTGGTTTGAGCAAAAATTTACTTAGTTTTAGGAAAATCTTACTTAAATTTAGTAAAAACTTACTTGGTTTTAGGAAAAATGTATTTAGATATAGGAAATTTTACCTAGATTTAGTATAAATGTACTTGGTTTGAGGAATTAAATATTCCTCTGTTTGAGTAAATATTTACTTGGTTTGAGGAAAATTGAACTAGAATCAAGTTCAAAGCATGTATTACTTTTAAGGAAAAAGTTTGAACTTAATATGATGAAATATTGCTTTAACGCCATACGAATTTTCCTCAATTTTAGTTCATTTTAACTCATTATAGGGTTCACTTTTTTCTGAGTGTAGGAAACATTGTGATCCTTACATTTTAAGTATAGGATGTGTTCAGCAATATAACTTAAAACAATACGAGCAACATTTTTATTGAACATCTAAACCCTCTAGCTCCTCAATAAATGTGTCTTTTTTGTCTCGTTTGTGCAAAAGGGTAAAAACACCATTAAAACAGTGTTTTAAAGGGTCAAAATGTTCTACAAAAATATTTGCCATAAAATTCTACTATAATGTGCCAAAGTCAAAACTAAAAAAATGCCAGAAATAAGTCAAAACTTAAAAGTCATTTAAGGGTTAATTTTGTACTTTTTTCGAACTGGTTCACAAAACTGACTTTTAGGGGGTGGTGCAAATGGAAAAAAATATTCTATTTCAAATTGTACTATATGTCATCGAACACAAGAAAGCTGTGTGAAATAAGATATCTATACCAATTTGGGTATTTAAAAAAGAAATTATTTATTATTCTTTTCTTTCAGATCTTGGTAATTCTATACTGTACTCGATCCCATTACAAATCGGGACGGACATTTGTATGAGGGACCAATGTGATATTATTTTTCTATAGGTTTTTGTAAACCGCATTCGCACAATTCCCTTTCCCTTACATTAGTAATGTATAACATTATTTTTAAATTTGACTTTAGTCACTTTTGGTCATTGTGAAAGGGATTTAGTCATAACTGTTCAATGCCTTGAACGACACTTGACACTTTAACTCAAAATTCATCAGTTTTGTCAAAGTCTCATTGAGATAATTCCATAAATGATCGATCTATCGGCCCACTATAAATTAAGCCTACGCAAAAATTTCAAATATTCAACAAAAATTCAAAACAATTTCTTTCAAATGAGTTGGCACCATTACCGCCCAAACGGAATTTTGCTTAACTAAGAAGCACTTGTGACACTTGATTTTTTTTTGCAAATCATCACAGCCATTTACAAACAACAAAATTTTATATCTCAAAAAATAGATACGAGATCATTATCGTTATTAAAGGCAGAGGCAATGAAATTAGGTGAACAACTGTTAACGGTTTCGAAAAATAAAGATGTGAACCAAATATGGCCATGACTTTGACTATGAAGACGATGATGACTATGATTGAATTGCCAAGAACAAACTGTAATAATCCAGCTCAGATACTTTCATTATAAAATCTTCAAAATTTAATGAGTCTGAAGAAGGTAACAAACAACCACCACCACGAACACAACACCTCTTTTCACAAATCATGGCCAGAGAGAAGTTAGTCGGACAGGTAGACAGCAAAGAGGGGGAGATTTATTTTGTTTTTGGCCATTATTGTGGGCCATGGTTTTATTGATCAGCTGTTACAGAGTTGGCATTCATTCCTTTGGTGCTGGTGCTGCTGCTGGTGGTTAATAAAAGTAATAAAATCTTAAAATTAAGTGCTGTCCATGTGAATACAGGTAGTTTTCTTTTCGTTTTCTTCCCAACAGTTTACATAAGATATTTTGTAAAGAAAATTACTTTTTGTAATCCGTCTTTGGATAACGTTTTTCATGTTATTGTTGATGTGGTGGACGGACACTGGCTCTGAGATAATGCTTTGGGAGTTTTTTATGGGGTGCCAAGTCATAAACATTTCAAATGCTGTTTAGTGTTCAGCTGTTGTTTTCTCATACATTTGGATATTATGTTGGATTTTGGTGGGATTTAAGAGGAAAAACAATCTCTTATACGTGTATAAGGAGTGAGGAATGTTGGTTATAAATCATGGCAAGAAAATACCTCAAGTCTTAAAGGTTTGGTATAATAAAGCGAAGGGCTGGGTTGTTTGGGAATTTTCCTATAAGAAAAAAATGCACATTTGATTTGAAATAGGAGCCAGATTTCTGTACACAATTTTCAAGTGAAATTGAGAAAATACAACATCGAATTGAGAAATAAAAAAATGGAATTGAGAAAAATCAAATTGAAATTGAGAAATGAAATTGAAAAAAAAAACAAGTTGAAATTGGAAAAATACAAATTAAAATTCAGAAATGTAAATTGAAAGTGAGAAAATAAAAATTGAAATTCAGAAATGTAAATTGGAATTCAAAATATTCAATTTGATAATGTGAAATAAACAAAAAATAATAAAATAAGGAAATACAAATTAATTTCAATTTATATTTTTGAATCTCAATTTCAGTTTTCATTTCTGAATTTTCTCAATTTCAAATTTCATTTCTCAATTTCATATTGTATTTTCTGAATTTCAATTCTCATTCTCAATTTATCTCTTCTCAATTTCAATTAGCATTTCTGATTTAAAACTTGTATTTTCTCAACATCAATTTACATTTCGGAATTCGAACTTGTATTTTCTCAATTTCAATTCTCATTTCTCAATTTCAATTTGTATTTTCCAAATTTCAACTAAAAATGGTGCAGTGAAAATTAATATTTTCGAAGGTATTTTCAAGTGGGATGAATTAGACAGAAGGAGAAATATCGATAAAGAAAATACGAGAGGAATAAATCATGACAGTTTAGAATGGAAACTATAACTATATTGCTGAAAATGAATATGATTACCCCAACCATAATCCCAATCATAATATGATGCCCTTCGAATGGTTACAGCAATCATATCTCTTCTCTGCGTGTATGTTCGAACTGTCATTATTTGATGTTTGTCTTCTGCTCAAAAATGCCCAGATTATCACGAAATTCAAAGAAAACAGTTGGGTTCCCTATCGAGCAATCGCCGCATGAAGCCGAAACGTTAAGTTAACCTCAACTTATCGTTTTCTGATCAAATAATTGATAGCACATCCTTGTGAGATCCACTTGGCACAAGAACTAACGCAGTTGGAAACTTATTTCGGGGAAATCATCTTCAAAAATTAAAGCATCATCAATGCTAATGCGAAAGGTTTTAGGAAGATCATAATACTCTTCAAAAACTTCTTGCGTTGAGGTTTTCTTGTGTATATATAACGCATACATAAATTTGCGGAAATGGAAATATATACAAGCACTTTACACAAAAGTTCCACTGATGAGTTATCCCCACAAGAAGAAATTCCACTGAAGAGTTATCCCCACACAGGCTACAAAATACCTATATAGACAAAGTGTACATTCCCAAAAAAGGAGAAAAAAAAACAAATTTCCTTTGACAAAAGCGCTCAAAGTCGAAGTTCCACTAATGAGTTATCCCCACACAGGCTATGAAATACGTATATGAACAAATAGTGTATTCTACAGTGTTGTTCTCATGCTTTCCATTGTCGAACACTCAAAATTTCCTTCATACATTCAAAACCAACACAATTTTTGATTAAACGGCTTCGTAATCTAGCAAAATGTCAGCATTTGAATAGAGACTAAGTCCCGGTGGCCCCCTGAATGTTCCTTTGGATGTGACGATACTCACTGTTTTGAGTCAATTGTGTTCAGGTGTCATCTTCCGAATAGGATAACAAGAACAGGTCACTGTCAATGGCGAACGGCACAGGACCATGACTTTTTGTTGGCCTCAATTGGATGACATGGACCCTGGATGGCTACGCCACAATGTATTGACGAAAACTGGCCTCTTTATCTTCTCGAACAATCAGGCTGCCATCAGATTCATGAACTGGATTATCATAAATACAAGAACAGTTCAAGACTGCCGCAAATTTCTTCAAAAGATGGGCAATCACTTCGATATTCAGGGCATAGAATACTGTAGAGCTGACAAGCTTGCCAAGCCGCAGCCGATGACTATGAGAGAAGTTGCGAAGTGGTTGGGCCACAACCTTGTGACGAAATGTGGCGTCCATATCTACTCGGATAGTCAGGCTGCCATTAGATCCCTGAACTTGGCCACGACGCAAGTTTTAAGGAGATGGATAAGCACTTTGATATTCACCTTATTTGGGAGTCAGGGCATAGGATACTATAGAGCTGACAAGCTTGTCAATATTTAACAAGCCGTCGGCTATCCAAGAAGTTGAGGAGTGTTTGCGCCACAATGTTGTGACGAAAATGGCCTCAATATTTACTCGTGGTATACCTTATACCTGCAATGTTTATTAAGCCGAAGCCGATGACTATTAGAGAAGTGGAGAAATGATTGTGACGAATAGTGGTATCTAGGCGGATAGTCAGGCTGCCATCGGATCCATGAACTTGGTGACCCTAAATTCAAAAACAACCCAGGCTCAATTCTTCATGAGATGGGTAAGTACCTAGATATTCACCTTATTTGGGAGCCAGGGCATAGCCCCAGAAAAAGTAAAGCTAATGAGCTAGTAAGTGTTTAACAAGCCGAATTCGATGACAATCTGAAAAATTGCGAATTGGATAGTCAGGCTGCTCTTCTCCAGGGAAGTAGAACAATGTTAGACGAAAAGTGGCCTCGCGTGTCTCTTGGGAGATCGACAAGAATTTCGATATTCACCTTATTTGGAAGCCAGGACATAGGCTGATGAGCTCGCAAGATTAGGAATGACCTCAGACCCATGAAACTTGCTTACATAGACAGGATCCTGCCGAAATGTAATCTTCAGCTCGGACAGAAGGAAGCCTCTGCTGCTGCTGAGCAACCGTGGACATATATACTAGACATCTACATAATTCTGAGGATGGTCTACCCAAGGTATAATATAAAGAGGTCAAGCTACCTTTTTTCACTTGAATTATTTCAAATGCCTATATTGATTTCAGTAGCGTAATTCGTAGACATGTTCAGAGGCTGGTCATCGAGTCAGCTGTGAGGTCGTGAGGAGATTGAGAGCGTCGAACATCTTCTCAGACTCTGCCCAGCTTTCAGCTTTCTTTGAAAGCTCGGACCTTGCCAAAGTATGATATGAAGAGGTCGAGGTCGAAAGATTTCAACTGTCTACGTTGATTTCAGTATTGATGGGACACTGCGTACATACGATCAGAGGCTTGGCATCATGTCAAACGACTTTTGTAGGAGCTGTGGGCGAAAGTATGATATGAGATGCATTACTTCACTCGAAAGATTTCAACTGTCTTTGTTAATTTCAGTGTTGACGAGACACTGCGTACACATGATCAGAGGCTTGGTATCGAGTCAAACGATTTTTGTAGGAGCTGTGGGGTCGAAGAGTAGATTGAATGCTTTGAAGATCTTCTCTGTCTCTGTCCAGCTATGGCTAATAAACATTTACTGACACTGGGTTTTGCTTCCTTTGAGACCTTGAACGACTTGGACAGTATAGACGTCGGCAAGGTGAAGTATTTCGGACATTTTGGTTCTGGTGAAGGGTGGCGTAAAAGGCCTATGGGAGTACTTACTCTATGATTGCAACCACAACCTAACCTAACCAAACTGAGGTGCCAACTGATATATCCAATGAAAACTTTGACTTAGACCAGAAGAGGTCAATCGTAAAAAGTCCACGAACTTAATGAGCACATTGAATTGAATGTGGGTGCGATTTATGTTGTTTGTCGTGTCTTATTAAAAGACATGTCAGCAAAAAATGGAATGAACTCGTGAATCTTTTCGTGTGATAAGTTAAAATTCCAATTTCTTTCGAATAAACTCCTTCCTATCTATATATATTTTAATTCTCGTTATTTCATAAATCCATCCTAAGCCACTGGGATCTTGATCATAGTTGACTTTCGCTCAAGGAACGATTTCATATCTGCAGGATCAATTATTATATTTTGTAAATTTTGATTTTTAAATTAAATTTCGAAAAACACAAAATTGTATACATGTATTTGGCTCGGCCTGTCCAACAAACATTGTTAATCGCATTTTTTATTTTTAATGTTTGTTCTATAATCACACTTTTCGAAACATTTGCTGTTGTGTTGTTTTGCTGTTTCTCTTCGCCAAACACCCCAGTCTAGAACCGATACAAAACAGCAACAAAACATTTTGAAGGTAAACAGCATTTTTTTAGCTGCAGTCTGTTCCTAAATCAAGTATTAACGGCAAACGACGACGTCGTCGACAGCGACATCAACGACAACAATTCACGCGTTTGTTGTTTGTTTTGGTTCTGGCCATGTTGCATTTCAGGGTAAAATAGTACGTTGTACGGTAATGGCCCTCTCTCTAACCCCTCGGAAAACTGTACTGGAATGTGTTGTGGTGCTGGCTGGTGGTTGTTTAACAAAAAAAAGGTTTTTCTGTTGTGCTGAGCGGAGACCTGCATCGAAAAGTCATGAATGGAATGGTTGGTTGTATTTTTATTTCTAATTATAAGCCAAGTGTTCGGCTTTAAAACGACAGAAAACAAAATAAACGTTAACAATGCCATGAATACCAATATCATGTCACAGTTTGTGTTCCCTTCTCGTTTCGTATTGACTGTTACGAATTTGTGGCCAAAAGAGAAAAGCGTTAAAACTGTTGAGGAATTGCGGGAAATGCAGCTGCAGCTGTAGCAATCGAGGAGATATAGAAATGATGTAGACTTTAGTTAGACCGAGGGACTATAGGAATTGTAGAACTTAACCTTATGATGGTAAATGAGTTCTGAACAACTAAATGTTCTTTCTATATGGTCCAGCCAGACCTCAAGATAAAATTTAGTAAACAATTACATAAAAAGATGGCTAAGAATCTTACATTTACAGAATTCACGGAAAATGTTTTTAGATTAATTTAGACAAAAAATTATACTCCGTCGCATTCAAATTTGGTCTGTCAATACCACAATGACCATCCTAGGGTTAATCGAGTTTTTGGACCACCATGATTTATGTTTATTAATCTTTGATAACTTTCTTTGTTAACTTTACTCAGTGTATACATATCTAAAGATGTTATTGGTTTCCTAATTGGCTTTTGATAAATGATTTCATTATCATTAAAAATAACATTTCCATTAAAAACTCGGCTAACGGCAAAACATCATCATCATAAAAATCCAAAACAATAATAATGAAGAATTTATAAAACATGTTAGAGAATGGCAAATTAGAGTATCCACTTCACAGTAAAGACATTAGACAGCGCTCATTTCAATTAGTAAAATACAAAATATACAAGTATCTCGCTGTCTCGCATATCTGTCTCTGATCACTAGTACGTTCTCTCTCCATATTTTCTGTCCTTTTTCATCTCACTTCTGGAACCTTATTTCTCTCTTTGTAGTTTGAAACTCATATCAACAAGAGATGATGACATTGGTGTCTTTCATTTTCAATTCAGGATTTATTATTCATTCCACTTGTGATGTACGAGAAATTGAATAGTAATATCCAATTATGTTCTCTCTTCGTGAGAATGATGTACGATTTACAATCCTGTTTATCCCACTTCTGAAACCTCTTTGTAGTTTCAAATTCATATTAAAATGGAATGATGGAATTGGTTTTCTCAATTTCCAATTCAAGATTTAGTATTCATTCCACTTATTAATTGTGATATATTGTATATTTTTATTCAATTCGTGTACCGGCTATTTATATTCTTTTGTTATGGTTTAGATATTCTTTCGGTGATCTTCCTTGAATTGTATATATCACCTTTGGAAAATCTCATCAAATAACTATCGTCATATATTAACTTTTTTATGTATATGTTTATATATCTATCTGTAAAAATTAAAGAGAGTTAACTAACATATATATATATAAAGAGTGATTTTTTTGAGGTTAGGATTTTCATGCATTAGTATTTGACAGATCACGTGGGATTTCAGACATGGTGTCAAAGAGAAAGATGCTCAGTATGCTTTGACATTTCATCATGAATCGTCTTACAAACGAACAACGCTTGCAAATTATTGAATTTTATTATCAAAATGCGTGCTCTGTTAAGAAAGTTCATTGCGCGCTTCCATTTTATGGTCAGTTTAATCGACCCACTGAAGCGGCTATTCGGGCTATTGTGACTAAATTTCGCACCAAATTTACATTGTTGGACATTAAACCACCAACACGCTTACGTAGAGTGCGAACTGAAGAAAATATCGCAGCTGTATCGGCCAGTGTTAATGATGACCACCAATTTTCGATTCGTCGCCGTTCGCACCAATTGGGTCTCTGTTACTCAAAAACGTGGAAATGCCAAAATTGGACTAAGCGGATGGACCACCTAAGACGCAGCCGCGGTCAACATTTAAATGAAATTATCTTCAAAAAGTAAATGTCATGGACCAATCTAACGTTTCAAATAAAGAACCGATGAGATTTTGCAAATTTTATGCGTTTTTTTTTAAAAAAAAAGTTATCAAGCTCTTAAAAAATCACCCTTTATATATATATATATATATATATATATATATATATATATATATATATATATATATATAACAAACAACAAGGGAAGTAAGAAAATGAACTAAGTAAGTACACTACTGAAGCACTCCTAATTTATGATACATTCGGGTGACCCGAAATTAGATTCATTGATATACATTAGGAGTGCTATTTATGTGATTTTAAAAATATTCATGGTTTAATAAAAAATATATATTTTATTTTCCAGTGCAGAATTTATCATCGATCTCACTTCAGAAATATTTCATTGTACTAATATAATATTTAGGATATCCGTCCATATTAAGATGATTCACTAAGTCCCAATTGGTTTATTCATTGTTGCACTACACGAGCTCTACCACTCTACTTAAAAATAGTTCATATCTTACTCATTCCACAATAGTAAGAGTTGGGTGAGTTATGGCCTAAACCAATATAATTACAATATTCGGTATATTAAATAGGTTTAATTATTGCCGATACTTCATATCATATCTTATACATTACTCAATTGAATCCTGGTGTCAATATCTATTCGAATAATCAGGCTGTCATCAGATATATGAACTGGATGACCCTAAATTCAAGAATAACCCAAGACTGCCTCTCATCTCTTCATGAGATGGACAAGCAATTCCACAATCACCTTATTTGGATTTATATGCCCTGAATAGGAAAATTCCTGGAAACTGTAAAGGTGATGAACTTGCCAGATTAGGAACGATCCCTGCCAAAATGCAAGCATCAGATCAGGTGAAAGGAAATGGTGCTAGAGACCAGATATGGACGGATGTGCAAAGTCACGAGGTAGTCTGGCCATGGTATGATATAAAGAGGTTGAGCTATCTTCTATCACTTGGAAGATTTATTTTTTCAGTACCGACGGGTAATAGGTACAAATGCCCAAAGGCTGGATACCGAGTCAATCGAATTTGTAGAAGCTGTGGGGACGATTAGGAGGTTGACAGCGTTAAACACCTTCTCTGTCCAGGCATGGCTAATGGACGTTAAGTGACACTGGGTTCAGCTTTCTTTGAAAGCTTAGGCGACTTGGCCAGTATAGAAGTCGGTAAGATAAAGTGTTTCGCACATGTTCGTTCCGATGAGGGGTAAAAAACCCCGGGGTATCACAGTGGACCTCTTCTGGCCTAAGAGAGTCAAAATAATCATATTGAGTTCAAGAAACTAAAGCAATTTTGGCCTCTCTGCAGTAGATAATTTTTTGTTACAGTAAATTGGCTATCGACATTTTTGAACTCATTTAACGATTATTTTTAGAAAAAGGAAAAACAAAATTAACTAGTCTCAATTTTCTTTAGGTAATGTTCCTCTCACTAAGAATGATAAATATTAACAAAATCGAGATTTTTCTCACATTAATCGATTTAACCTTTGCGTGGACATATATCGATGTGAGAGAAACCCTCGCTCGCGGTAAATACCACGAGACACTCACTTCTGTAGAGCATGAGCATGAGAGACAATCAATAAATTATTTTCTTTATGGAAGAAACAAAAAAATAGAACATTCTCATCACACTCAGGTCTCTCATTTTCCGGCCTGGTGGATTTTCTTTTTGGTATAATCCCAATACAAAGTAAATATATTTTGTCTAGCATATCTGACTAACGGGTAATGAAGAATACGGAAATTTGATGACTGATCAAATTTTGATCTACATTTAAATTGAAAGTTCTTGGTCTATTTCACAGTATGAAATTAAAAAAATGAGTTAATTGGCGTTTTTAGTTTTCCATTTCCTCATCCTGGACTACAAAGTTCCAAAGGATACAATATTTCAGAAATTATTTTAAATACTTATTCGAACCCTACAATAACGGTATTGGTGGCATATTAAAGAGGAGATTATCTGTTTAAAATACTTAAAATATAATGGTTCTATTCGCATTAGTTCAGTATTAACAACCATTTCAAGTTTGTCCTTTAGTTTATTTGGTTAATTCATATTTTACGAGGAAAATCTTGAAATTGTTGTTAATGCTAAACCAATACATATAGAAGCTTGCAATTTGAAGTATTTTTGGCTCATTATCTCTACTTTAATTCGGCACTTACACTGGTAAAATTTATATTTAATAATTTTAGTCATTTTAAGGGGTCACAGGATGAGGAAACTAAAAACTAAAAACGCCAATTTCCTCAATATCACCAATAGTTTCAGACGTATATCATCTGAGTATATATGGACTGTCCGCAGTATTTACTTTTATTTTTAATAGTTTTTCGGATTAAAAAGTTTCAAAAAACTTTGATATAATGCATTTAAATTTGCCGATTAAATATTTTTGTCATTTTCCATAGTTTTGCAAATTTTTTGCATATTTTCGATATGCACTCAACTCTTTTATATTTGAACAATAAAACGTCTAAATGCAAAGTTTGAACCCAATTGGATGAAAAATTAAAAATATGCAAAAATTGCATATCTAGAAAATGTGTGTCTCAGCTTGGCCACAATTTAGGGCGTCCCAGTTTGCTACATATGACCAATAAAAACATGGATGTGAAACATATTCTTTGATGAAATTGTACCATGAACCTTTGAGCCTTTCCAAAAATCATTTAGTTAATTAATCCTCATAACCAAATAGCAGCAACAACTATTAAATTCAAATACCACAATATTAGATATTCCAGCTAGATAACAACATCTGAACATTCTTCGAAAGAAATACTCTTAAAACCTGCAACGAATTATGGTAAACAAACCATGTGTCAGTCATTCAGCCTAGCCTGGTAGAGAGTGAGTGGCAACACCATTCCGACCACAAATGACCGCTGTTTGTTGGAAGTTGTTACATCAAGCCTCGGGCGATAATTTATTTGAAAATCATCAAAAAAAACATTGATTTGTGACGACCGATCGTCCACCGCGCCAGAGACGAGATTGGACGACGAGACGAGCATGAAGAACACAGGTGTTCCTGTGCGTTTTCATGTCTCGAAACCAAAAAATTCCATTCCCTTCCATTAAAAAAATATTTAATTCCGTCTTCATTCTTTGTTACTATTTAAAGTTGCTGGTTTCGATTTTCTTCTTCTCTTTTATTCTAAAATGATGTGGCCGATTATGGTTGTTGGGGGATTGTTGGCCTTTCCTTTTGTTGTCCATAATAAACACGCATTAGTTGGGCATTAATATTCAATGAAAAAAGATAGTTTTGGCATTTTATAATAACACTGAAAATGGAAGAAAAAATACTTTGTTTGTGTTTTTGTAACTGTCTATCGTTGATAATTATTAATCGGCTTATTGAGAGGTTTTCTTTTATATTTTCTATAATTATTAATATTCTCGATCATTCACTCACTCACTCACTATGTGTGGAAATGTTTTTGAATTTTAATTAATGTTTAGACTTCGGTGGTAGCTAATGGTTGGTTGGAGTTATGATGTGAGAATGTTGAAAATATAACAAAATAATATAGTGAATGATCATTATTCTTGGATCAACTTCATTCAGACAACGTAAAACCTTTGATTAAATTAACAGTTAATGAAGAATGTTTCGTCAGTGTTAGATAAATAGAACATTTAATTTCAATTCAGTGAATAATCACAGTTTAAGTTGACATTAATTACCAATAGAAAATAGGAAATTATAAATATAAAATATTTTTGAATTGTTCCTTAATGGTCGACAGTTATCAATATTTCAATAATTAGTTGTATAAGAAATATTATTAAATCACAACTAAAATTTCAAAAATGTCTGTCGAGACTCAAGGGCCTAACGTCGGGTTAAAAATTTGTATTTATATGTCGATACAAAAAGCTGAAAACGTGTGTGAAATTTTATGTAGTTCATTACAAATAATATCGAAAAAGGTCTGCTCAGACCTATGAGAGATACTTCTAGTTTCTTACACATCGATAGGTATCAAAATGCTACGAAGGTGGTGGATATTTCAAGTTATTAGCTTAATTACAAATACTTTTAAATTGCAACATAACTATTAGAAGTTCTGACCAGACCCATGCTCCGAACGAGGACATAAAATCGTTCTAGCTGGGGCTGTTAGTTTGTTTCACAAGCCGGTATATACCAAAACTCCAAAGAAGGTATATTCAATTGCATGCCCTTCCATACAACTAACATTGAAAAAAGGTCTAGGTTGACCCATGTGTCTGAGAGCGTGTTAAGAGCTTTCTAGCAGAAGTTTTCCGTGTTTACAAGTCAGTAGCTACCGAAACGCTAGAAAGTTATTTGATGTTCTTCAATACAACTTACATTGAAAAAAGTTCTAGGTAGACCCATGTGTCTCAGATTGTGTTAAGAACGTTCTAGCAGAAGTTTCTTGTGTCAGTAGCTACCGAAACGCTAGAAAGTTATTTGATGTTCTGCAATACAACTAGCATTTAAAAAAAGGTCTAACTAGACCCACGTGTCTCAGAGCGTGTTAAGAGCTTTGGAGGTTTCTTGTTTTTTACACGTCGTTAGCTACCAAAATGCTAGAGAGGTATTTGAAATTTTAAAGAGTCTGGTCAGACCCATGGGTCAAAGAACTGTTTAAAATCTTTCTAACAATGTGTTCTAGATATTTTACAGGTCGAAAACTACCAGAATTCTAGAAAAGTACATGGATTTCCAGGTAGTTTATTGCAACTCACATCGAAAAAGGTCTGGACAGACCCATGCCTTTAACAGAGGTTGCTATAATTTAGCAAATATGAAAGAAAACTGTGTCAAATACACGGAGAACAAATTTTATTATATTATGTTTGCATACAAAAATGTATTTGGTACAGAACCAAGCAATTTGACTCAAATTGATGTTTGGGTAACATTGTTTCTAATGAGTATTTTTTATTTAAATCGTATTTTAAAGAAGAAACCCCTACAAAAAGTGCCTTCATGACTTCTACATTTATCCATAGATTCTTCAAATAGGCCTTGCTTGAAGCAACCAGCTTTTATAAAATAATCAAAAATTTAAAATCATGATTATTTCAAAATTCCATTCCGTCTACATAGAGGGCCATCACTTCCACATTTATCCATACACTGAAAGAATATTCTTCATAATATTCATGAAGCGATTTCATAAAATTGTTTTCATAAATTTAGTAAGTTTTTTCTTAATATGTATGAAACATTCGTAAATAAAATGAAATGTTTCATACAATTTTTTCATTAAATTTCATAAAACAAAATTCTTAAATTAGTGAAACTTAGTTTCGTAAGATCAAAGACATATTTCATTGTATTAAAGAAACTATTCTTAAAGATAATGAAATATGTCTTCATAAGTATAATGAAGGACTTCATAGATTTTATGGAATGTTTCAAAACTTACAACTACATTTTTAGTGTGTCGACTTAATTCGTTGAATGCTAGAAATTCTCATTTGTCCTCTGTTAACTCTGACATAAGTATGATGTGCGTGTAGATAAATTCGGAATTTAACTAGCGGAGACACAAACCACCTCTTTTAACAGTGGGCTGTTAACGGGTTATCAGAACTATGTTAAATATAGACGTACACCTTATAATATATTTTTGACTGCTTTTGACAATATATAAAGGGTGTTTTTTATTGAGGTATAGAACTTCGAATTGAAATAAAACACAAGAAAATCGTTTTAATGTCCATCAATTTGGCTTTATTGGAAGGATAATTTTATGCCATTAAAGTTTAAATATGATTTCGGGCATGTGGCCACCGCGGCTGGCTCGAATATAGCCAATTCTACAGGTCCAATTTTCAACCAACGCCACGAATGTTGGCTTCCAAGTCCCCTAACGTTTCTGGTTTGTTGGCGTAGACGAGCGACTTCACATATCCCCAAAGAAAATAATCCAATGGTGTCAAATCACACGATCTTGGTGGCCAATTGACAGGTCCATTCCGCGAAATTATGCGCTCATCGAATGTTTCCTTCAATAATTCGATTGTGACGTGCGCTAAATGGACGGAGCTTGCGTTGAACTTCGCGAACTGAACCATTACTTTCGAAATAAATTTGCACGATTTGCAAGTGTTGTTCTTTTGTCAACCTGTTCATGATGAAATGGCAAACCAAACTAAATATTAATCACTTGACAGCTGACAAAATGGCCGCCAGTTAAAAAAGTGATGCCAACTTAAAGTTCTATACCCCAATAAAAAACACCCTATATAATCGAAATTTACAAATCATGCACAAAAAGCATAACCTTGATACATATATTACGAATCTACTCAAACTATTTAGAGAATTTACATATATGAAAGGTATATAGCTGAAAACTATTTTTAAAGATTTACATCCACTGTGTCCGAATGAAGAATTCTGCCCCACATATATTTATATCAGAAGAAAGCCCTCGGTGTGTACTTTCCGAATATGCAAACACATTTTCCAAAAGTTCACCAGAATTCTGAAAATATCAAATTTTCTACAATTTTTGGATTTTTTTGGAAGAAGTGCGTCCAGTGGTCATTTCTAACAATTCTGCCACTATGGTCATATATATTGCAAGAAAGCCCTCGATGTGTACTTTCCGAATATGCAAACACATTTTCCAAAGTTCACCAGAATTCTGAATATATCCAATTTACTGTTCCCTTTCTCAATAGTATTTTCATTGTTCACTTTAACATGTAAACATAAATATATCCAAAATTAAAAATTGGCGGGAATCTGCTCTCTCTCAATGGCTCTCTCAATAGCTTTATAATTTTTTTTTGAGAATCGTAATATGCTTTAACCATGTTATCAAAATTGGCGGGAATGCAAGACTTTCAATGTAACAGACAAGAAATTTGGATCTTTGTATGTTAACATACAGAAAGACGAGCTATGTCACCAATCAGAAAAAACATTTGTCTGAAAATATCGAATTTTTTTGTACATATATACACATACTTACATATGCAACTCAATGAGATGCTTGTAAGATGGCATGTGTACTTTATTACTTGGTGCGATTTTTTAAACGCAAATTCGGCAAGTGAGTTGTGCTTCTCGTTCGTTTGTGAGAATCATCTGCTTATAGAGGCCGGGTTTGATGTTGAAAAGTCGCTGCGAAGCCACTTGAAAAGACTTTTGACGTGGTTGAAATCATGATCGTGGTAGTCTGCAGCCAAGTAATAAATGTCACCATGCCATTTGTAAATAAATTTGCATTCTATTAAATATCCCATTTCAAATCTATGAAAATTTTCATAAATCATATTATGAAAAATAATGAACTTGTATGAAAGATGTTCATCGAATGAAGAAATGCATTTCATAGTTTCTAAGAAATGTTTCATATATTCTATGACACTTTTCATTAATTTGTGCTTTATGAAACATGTTTCATACATTTAATGAAAATTTTCACTGAGTTTAAGACAAATAACATATATTTTAGCATATAGACATTTCGTTATATTAGCTATTAAAAAATAAAACAAATTATTTTTTTTTAATTTTTTTTCTAATTTTTTACAGGTGTTCTTTGGCTCGAAATATTTTTTTTTTTCGAAAAAGAAAAAAATCTCAATTCTTTGGACACTGTTCCTAAACCACTATTTCTATGTGAATGTGAAATTCACAGCATTTATAGTCACCATAATTACCTTTAATTTGACATATAATAGGGTGTTGTTGGTCTTAAATTTCCATAATGAGAGTACAAATATTAAAGGTACCTTTGGAGACAATTTTAGTAAACAACAATAAAAAAATATCCATAAATTTTTTTGTGTTGATTTTATAAATCTATATGTCAAGGCACACTAAAAATATTTTTTTAGGTCTCGGTTAAAAAATTTGTATTCTAGTTGCACAGTTAATGTTTGGAAATTATTTTTTTTTTAATAAATAATGATTTGAGTCTGTCCCAACTAGGGCGATTATTTTTCTTGTTATCGGACAATTACTTTTCAGGGTGTGTTTTCTTTATTTATGAGCATTACAAACAGTATCATTTAGTTCTGGAATATCGTAAATTAGTCTCCCTTTACAAATCAACTGTTAATCGACGAACCACAAATCCTCTTTAGAAACTTTTCAATATTTATTTCCAATATCAATTTTATTTTCAAATAATTCTCCAAAAGAAAATGCAATTCAATTTGTCCACATGTCACAACTGTCAAGTCATGCATAACTTATCACCACAGCGCTGCTCCACTCTTCCCTCAAACCTCATACCATCTTCTCTCAACTATTCGATTTCCATTGTGTGAAGTGATGCATCAGACTTCAGTTTTCTTATTATTATGGGACACATTGATGTAATACGTTTATGTTGTCATTGTTTTGGAAAATTATGTTTCTGGAAACCAACATTATTTCAATTCGACCGTTAAAAAAATTTCAATGGTTCGAAACTTTATCTTCGACTATAAATTTGCTGCTGTCTTTTGTGCGACATTCGTGAGGTCAATCGATTGCTGCTGCTGTGAACTCGTTCATGTGTGCGAGCGACCGTTAAAATTTATTTTTATTGCCTTTTAATTTGTTATTTATTAATGGATACAACGCCATGGTGACGGAGATGTGAATGTAGTACCACTTTTACAAAGTTAAGTGGTTGCAAACACACACAGTTTTCCGGTGATGAGGGCGCGGGAGGGGCGACTTTTCCCATTTCGTTATACTTAAATAAATAGCGGATGGATTATTAAGATAAGTTTATTGTGGATTTCAATCAATTTATGAGGTCAGTGACCTCAGTTCGACACTGAGGGGGGTTAATGTTGGAAATTTTGCGAAAGTGGTTGTTATTTGGAAAATATTTCTTTTATATATAGGCCTTTTAAAATTTTAAATTTAAACTACCGATTACTTTGAAAGGAGGATTAATATCAATTTTAATTTTTATTTTCGAGCTATACGCTCGAACAAAATTGGGAAATATTTAAAACTTACTTCCAAAGTAGTGAGTCCTTAACACAAACTGTAAGAAATTTACGTGGAAAATTATCGAGAAGAGATCGGAAGCTCATTTTCACCTCGGTGGCTATGTCAAGAAGCAAAATTGCAGCATATGGGCTTCAGAGAACCCACACGTGACTATTGAGAAGCCAAATGCATCCACAACAAGTCACTGTTTGGTGTGAATTTTGGGCTTTACTGAAAAATTGGGTTGATCGGATGAGGTACTGCCGAGCCAGTCGTGGTAGTCATATGAATGATATTGTGTTCCATTATTAAATGACAAACTTCAATCTTTCCAATAAAACCAGAAATTTGAAAAAATAATCAGTACTTTTTTAAAACCGTTTCTAATTTAAAGTTTTAAAGTTATACTAATTTTATATTAAATTTTAAAAACAGTGGTCTAATTACACTATGCTATAATTTTTTTATCGGTGGGCTATGTATAATATTTTCGGATGTATTTTTGGCTTTCTAAACTCGAAAACGATACTGGATATTTTTTAAATAAAACTTACTAAAATTATATATAAAACCAGAAATTTGAAAAAATAATCAGTACTTTTTTAAAGCCGTTTCTAATTTAAAGTTATACTAATTTTATATTAAATTTTAAAAACAGTGGTCTAATTACACTATGCTTTAATTTTTTTATCGGTGTGCTATGTATAATATTTTCGGATGTATTTTTGGCTTTCTAAACTCGAAAACGATACTGGATATTTTTTAAATAAAACTTACTAAAATTACAATTTCGTTAAAGATACCTTTAATAATTGTATACTCATTTTGGAAATATAAGTTCGATCACACCCGCCTATATTTACAATTAAAGGTAACTATGGTGGGTACAAATGCTGCGAGATTTACTTTCACATAGAAACGGTGGTTGAGGAACAGTCTCCAAAAAATTAAAAAAAAACTATTTTGCTGTCACAGAAAATCTCATAAAAAATAGAAAAAATATTGGAAAAAAATATTTTAATATTTCTAATTAAAATATTAGAAATTAGATTATAGATTATATCTAATATCTTAATATTGTCCAATGTCCATGTGAAAATATGTATAGAAAAATGTAAAAGTAATGCCACTCTTTGTAGACGCGAAAGAATAAAAATATTATGATTTTGAAAATTTTTGGCAAATTCTTTTTTTTTCTAAATTTCTAATTTTTGTCAAAGACGCCTTTAATATTTCTACTCTCATTTTGGAAATATAAGTTTAATCACACCCGCTTATATGTCCAACTAAAGGTAATTGTGATGCGGAATTTCACTTTCGTGTAGAAACAATGGCTTAAGAACAGTCTCCAAAATAATAAAATGTATATATATTTTGTGAAAAAAACCTATTTAGCTGTTACAGAAAAACTCATAAGAAACTATTGGAAAAAATAATTTGTTTTATTTTTTAATAGCTAACATTCTAACGAAGAAAATGATGTCTTTATGTAAAAGATGTATGGATAAATGTAGAAGTCATAGCACTCATTGTAGAATATAAAAAAAGAATCACATTTTTTATGATTTGAACTGGGATATTGTCCTGGCTCAAGACCATTTTGCATCTATATTTAATAGAATGCAAATGTATTGTATGGTGGCATTTATTACTTGGCTGCAGACTACCACGATCATGATTTCGACCATGTCAAAAGTCTTTTCAAGTGGCATCGCAGCGACTTTTCAACATCAAACCCGGCCTCTATAAGGAGATGATTCTCACAAACGAACGAGAAGCACAACTCACTTGCCGAATTTGTGTTTAAAAAATCGCACCAAGTAATAAAGTACACAAGCATTGAGTTGCAAATGTAAGTATGTGTATATGCAGGTTTTTTTTTTAATTTTTGGTTAAAATCGCCACAGGATATAACAACAGAATGTTCTACTTTATAATAGCTGGGAAAACATAATCTATGGATAGATGTAGAAATCATGATCCTTATTATTGTGCATTTTTTTTAACAATCGTTCCCCTCACGATTTCTCATAGAGTATGATTTTGAATTGGCTGAGTAATTAGCAATTTTTTTAGCAAAATTACACAAATATAAATCGAGTAATACGCCAAAAAGCAAAATCTTCTAAAACTTCTCTAAAAAATAAATTATCAAAATTTTGTGTTCGAGACCAAAAAATATATTTCGTCTACATTAAGATTCATAAAATCAACTCAAGAAAAAAATATATATTATATATATTATTTATATAACTAAAAGAAACTATGATGGCTACAAATGTTGCGAAATTCGCTTTCATGTGGTTTAGGAAAAGTCTTCAAAAATTTATTTTTTTTTAAATTCTTTTTTTAAGAAAAAAACCATAAAAAAATAGAAAAATATATTTTTAATAGCTAACATTTGAACAAAGGATACAGTGTCTACATGTAAAAGATTTATGCGTAAATGTACAAGTTATGACCATGATTTTTTTAAACTTTTGTTTAAAAGCGCGAAAATTCTATTTATAAATCAGATAACAAAATATGTTGTTTTAATTTATAATAGCTGGGATCTTAACGAAGAAAACAAGGCCTATCTGAAGAAAATGTATGGAGAAATGTAGAAGTTATAACCTTTCAAAAAATGCATTAGCCATTCAGAACCAGCTCTAACCCTGCAGTGAGTAGACATTTATATATTACAAAGTTCATTGGGTAAAAGAAGCTCCCATCGGGGATCGATTAACAGGAATCTATCACAAAAAAAGGTTGTCTCATTTTATAGCCCAGTTTTGTCCTTTGTTTTATGAGTCCCTAATTCGGCTACCTGAAAACTAAAATTAATATTGTTTTAAGAGGCCAATTAGAAATTAACTAAAATATAGGTTTACTACCTAGTATTTAGTTAAGACTTTTTGGTTAATGATTATATGACCTGCAAGCAGCATGATTTAGGAAAACAGGTGATATTAGGCCATTCTACAGGTAGCAGACTATAAAAAAACAGTTAAATTTGCGACTGGCAAGGGTTTGGCAATTAGAATATAGTTTAGATTTTATGACCTCTGGAAGATAATTACCAGGACGCAATCATTTCTCAAATTAAGGGAAGGAATATTAGGACAATTCAATTTTATTACAATGATGTTTTCGAGGTCTTAGATCTTCGAGAATCTTCAATAAGATTATTTATTTAGAATAATTATTTTTTTTAATAAAAAACCACTTCACCTATCAAGCTCTATATAAAAAAATCCAAAATCCGGAAAAAGTGGATTTTGGGTGTATATCCGAACACAGTATTTGGTTTACTTTGAAATTCCTCTATAACTAAAAGTTCTGTAAGAAATATGATGTTGGAGAAAATGTAACTCCATCGTCGTTTCAGTCAATTACAAGTTTCGAATACTCAGCGTCACACATATTGACTACTGATACAGTGGCGTCCGTGCGTATTTTAGGTGCTACCACACATAATTATGACAACATTCCATCTCAATTAACAACAAGTTACAAGTGCCCTGAACAAATGTCTTCTTTTGAAAAGAAACCGGGCAACAAAAAAAGCCATTATCTTCTGTCTTCAGCCAACGGACGGACAGACAGACAGCAACAGACCGACCAACAGACAATCGAGTCAGTCAACTGGATGGATATTAAAAGAGAAATTTAAATAAAAAACACAAACAAACAAATAAACAAATTTACACCATCAAAATAACAATACCACCCATTAAAACAAAACCAGTAAAGAAGTAAAACTACAATGGGGTGTAACCGACAGCAGGGTAGCCTATACCACGCTGCCTTGGGTCAAGGAAATATTAACTAAAAAGAAAAAAGCTTTTAAAATGCAGTAAAAATCCGTAAAATAGATTTAAATCAAATAAATGTGTATTAATTTTTGACATTTTGAAGACATTTCAGGGGCGCTACACGATACACGCGTTTTAAAATACTAAATACAAAGCTAAAATTTCACTCAAAATAAAAAATCTGTTCTAAAAATTGTCGCAACAACAATATAAATTTGTGTATGAAAACAAATTTTGAAAAAATAATTTGTTAAAAATGTTGGACTTAGGGCCATTTTCTCATAGTCCGATTAAAGTGCCAATTACTTTTTCGAAGCGATAAAGTGCCGGTTAAACATTTTGATTGAACAATTTCATTTGTGAGTATGGCAACACCAATGAAATGAGAATCAAATGGTTTGTGTCGAAGTGAAAAAAGAAACGAAAATACATGAAAAATTATCCAAAAAGCAAGGATGGAAACATACTTCGCAGGAGGTGAAACACTTAATTCCTAGCAGATGAGGTGCACAAGTGATTGTTATGAAATGAATAGTCCGAAACAGAAACTTGGAAGCAAACAAATTGAAGTTCGGTACAAATTAATGGGAAATATTTTTTAATTACAGCAACAGCAAAATACCACCAGCTGTCCGAGTTTTTCGATTCGATAAACGCCTAATCGACGTCAAATTTATGATTATCGAGGCTAAGTCCAAAAAAGTCAACACAAAATAATTTTTTTGAAAATTTGTTTTGATACAAATATTTATATTATAGTCACCAACTATAATATAAATATTTGTATCAAAACAAATTTTCAAAAAAATTATTTTGTGTTGACTTTTTTGGACTTAGCCAACTATAATATAAATATTTGTATCAAAACAAATTTTCAAAAAAATTATTTTGTGTTGACTTTTTTGGACTTAGCCTCGATAATCATAAATTTGATTTACTTATTTTGAGTAAAAAATTAACCCTTTATTAATGTTTTTATCGCAGCTTGTTATCACGGCTTATTGTGTTTTATTAAAAAAAAAATAAAATTTTAGCTTTTAACGTTTCAAAAGATCCACGACTGATAATTATTTATTTTTTATTATCTTCAACGACGAAGCGCCATTTTAACCAGATGGCTTCGTTAGTCGTTAAAAATGCTGCATTTGGAATTGATCGATACCTCATATAGAAATCCCACAATTCCTAAAACGAGGATGATAAATCCTAAAGTTTTTAGACAAATGACCTTTATTTTTCAGGACGTTTATTTTTCAGGATAAAATTACCAAAAAAAAATTCTTTATGGATAATTATAAAAAAATACTACAATTCCACCCGCTTATATGTTCAATTAAATGTAATTATAATGGCTACATAGTTTAGGAACAGTTTCCAAAATATTTAAAAATAAAACCACGAAAAGCAAACTAATATTTATTTTACAATAGCTAACATTCTAATGAAGAACACAATGTCTTTATGTAAAAGAGCTGTGGAAAATGTAAAAAGTTGTGGATTTCTTTGTAAAGGGTGATTTTTTAGCTATTATCTCTTTGGCAACACTGGTTTAAACAGCTGACGCACGTTTCGTGTTTTGTTTCACTGTCAAACATCTTCAGTTTGGTCTATAATTTAACCATGAATCGTCTTACAAACGAACAACGCTTGCAAATTATTGAATTTTATTATCAAAATGCGTGCTCTGTTAAGAAAGTTCATCGTGCGCTTCTTCCACTTTATGATCAGTTTAATCGACCCACTGAAGCGGCTATTCGGGCTATTGTGACTAAATTTCGCACCAAATTTACATTGTTGGACATTAAACCACCAACACGCTTACGTAGAGTGCGAACTGAAGAAAATATCGCTGCTGTATCGGCCAGTGTTAATGATGACCATCAGTTATCGATTCGTCGCCGTTCGCAGCAATTGGGCCTCTGTTACTCGAAAACGTGGAAATGCCAAAATTGGACTAAGCGGATGGACCACTTGAGGCGCAGTCAAGGTCAACATTTGCATGAAATAATCATCAAACATTAAATTATATGGACCGATTCAAATAAAGATTTCATGAATTTTTCTGAATTTTATGTGTTTTTTTTTTAAAAACTTTCCTATAGCTTTTAAAAAATTATCCTTTAGAAGCAGAAGAATTAAAAGAAATCATGATGTTTTAATTTCTTGGTTAAAAAGCGCGAAAATCCACGCTTTTTTATTTTATTTTATGTGAGGTGGGATCTTAACGAGAAATAAAGGTCTATTTGAAAAACTCTGTGGACAGATGTAGAATTTATGACCCTTTTTGTAGAAGTTGAAGGGAATGTCATAAAGTCGTGTCATTTTTTACCAAGCTTTTGCTTAGTCTTACGTGAAGGCGGCATGTACATCTAAAATTACCAGTTGATTTTCTACAAATAGGCCTTGTTTTGTTCATATACATTTATCTAGTTTCTAAAAGGTTTTCGCGCTATTTAAACAAAAATTAAAAATCATATTTTTTAAATTCGTTAAACAAAGAGGGCCTCGAGTTCTACATTTATCCATAGATCTTTTACGTATGAGTATTTTTTCTTCGTTATTTTTGGAAACTGATCCTATTTTTCTATATACAAATTCGCAACATTTATAGCTATCTTAAGCATATTTATCTCAACATATAAACACCCGCTTATATGTTGAGTTAAATATACTTAAGATAGCTATAAATCGGAGCTACATTGAGTATCAATGTCAAATGTACCTCGAATTGGAATTTATGTAAACAAAATATTCATAAAAAATTTTGTGTTGATTTTATGAATCACAACAAATAATTTTTTTTAGGTCTCGGACACAAAATTTTTTACTTTTTTGTTGCATAGTGTAATTGTATGATTGCCAACATTTCAAAATTTTGTCATGGCCGAGGTGACCAATTTTGGAAGATCAACCAGTGACACTCATAGCAGCTGGAATATCATTTGCAATTTCATCAATATATAGTTTTCACTTGAAAAGTTATAAGTTGCTTTGGCACCCCACCTCTGCTATAGTCAGAAAAATAGCATTCTTAAATCTGAGTAAAATCCATACTCCAATTTAGTTTAACAATTTTACTCCAGTTTAGGTAAAATTTCCTTACGAGAAGGAAAATTAAATAGATATGAGTACACTTTCCTTATTTCAGAGCTAGAAAAAAATAGTACATATGTATACTCTAAATAGGGTAGTAAATTTACTTAAAAACATTTTATTGGATCTAGTAAAAACTTCTGACAATTAAGTATATTCATACTTGTGCGGAAGAAAATTTACTAGCGTTTAAGAAAGAAATAATGCAGATTTTTTTGTATGGAAAAATTTCCTTTAGGAATTTTTTACTTATAAATGTGTTTATCACTTCGAATAAAGTAAATAAATGTAATTAAATTTATGTCATGTTCCTCATACATTCAAGTATAAATGAACGTATAAAAAATACTTTAGAGTATTACATGAATAGTGGTCTAAAAAGAAATTCTCGTTCGTTAGCCGAAACTTTCTTCATAAGTACTTCAAATATTGCACTAAACAATCACTGCGAAGTCGCCTACCTAGCCTCCGCAGCAGTCATGGTGAAATATCTCAACTCTTTATGGTGTGAGTAAGATGAAACGTTTGAGAACTATACCATGTTGTCATTTTTCATACGAGTGTTGCATACTCTGAAGCGAAATAATTTATTTCAATTATCAGTACAGTCGTAGTCGGGCTGAATACAAATTTACTTGGTTTAAGGAAAATTTTAGTCTGGCTGAGTACAAATTTTACTTGGTTTAAGGAAAAATTTCCTCAGATTGAGTATAAATTTACTTGGCATGACTACAAATTTACTTAGTTTGAGTAACAATTAACTTGGATTGAGGAAAACTCGGAATATTTTCCTCAGTTTGAGTATAAATTTACTTGATTTGAGTAAAATTTCTTAAAAAATTTCCTCAGATTAAGTAAAGATTTACTTGAATTGAAGAAAAATTTTCCTCAGTTTGAGTAAATTTTACTTGCTTTGAGGAAAAGTTGAACTGGAATCAAGTTCAAAGCATGTCCTATTTTCAAGAAAAAGTTTGTACTTGATGTGAGAAATTATTGAATTAGCGCTATACGAAGTTCAGTTTTCCTCAGTTTTAGTACATATTTACTTAATCCGTGGCATACTTTTATCTGAGTGTAGGATGTCACAAATATATTGCCACCCACCCCTACACAATACCACCTTGTAGTGGTCTGTGGCATAAACAAATATTTAATAATAAAATAATGTATGTATGGAGAAGACATTAAACGAAAATGAAGAGCAAAGAAAAGACATTAAAAACAAAACAAAAAAGAAAAGAAATGTAATTCTCACCTGTATTAGATACATAATGATAACAAAATATTTGCAACAATTAACAAATGTTCAGCTGGTTGTGTTGCTGCTGCTTCTTCGACTTCGTCTTTTATGTGTTAAACAAACATTTAACAACGAAAAAATTAAAACATTAAAATGATGTTGATGTGGCTGTGGCTGTGGCGGTTGCAGCAGGTGATGTGTGTGTTGTTGTTGTTGATGTTTAATGATGTTGCAGTGCAGTTGGTAGGCAGTTGCTGGTTGATGATGCTGGTGTTGTGGGTTGTGGTGGTGTTTGGTGTCGGTTGTTTGCTAAAGTGTGTTAATTAAAGCAATTAAAGATCGACCAACACTAAGAGAAATGTAGGCAAACAATAGCTGGACGAACAATAATGGACCACTGTGGCGAGTTGCGGGCTGTTTAAAAATGTTAGCAATGTGTTGGTGTTGCCGCTGTTTCTTTTGTTTTGTTTGAAGCCTTGAAATTGGGCGATTTTCTCTCTCTCTAAGTTTTGTAGGTGATCTTCTTTTTTTTTGAGCCACGGTTAAGCTCTGTTTAGTGGTGAAATTTAGTATTAACTCTTCAATATTGTGGTTGATGGTGGAGGGGGTTCTCGCATGCATCTAGTGTGCTGTACTGCGCATGCTCCAATAGCTTGGCCAACTTTCTTTGTTAGAATGCAATTTTAAACTTTAAAGTGTTCTTAAAAGCGTGCAAATTTGCAATAACTTTCTTTAAATGTGTGGGATGATAAACTGTTGTTGTTTCAAAAGCCAGTGAACTTTTTTTTGAAAATTTTTATTTTCTTTATTTTTTCAAGAAGTTGTTGTTTGGTCCTTACTTTGTGTTTTAGCTGGAAATCTGGTTGCTGATGATTTTTTAATTTCAATTTTTTTGAAATTTTTTCCAAAGTGATCCTCGAATTCTTTTTTATGGCAAAATCCTTTTATTTTCAGTTGGATAATATGTGAATTTTATATTTTCTTCTTCTAGTGCAACTAGAAATCTTGTGCTGATGATGTGATAGGAGCAATTTGTTAAAATTTTGCCAATCCTTGTTAAGAGATGTCGTGTTGAAGTTGTCCAATTTTTTGACTTAAGTTAAGCCTCCAAAATCTCAGTCCTTGGTCTGTGATGTCGTCGATTTTTTTACTTCAAAATATGTTTTTTTTTTCAATTTCAAGGATTTATTTCTCTAAAATTTAAACATTTGTTGAAATGTTGTTTAAATTTTGAAAGTTGATTTTGTTGTATTTATTTTTTGGTTTCAGTTGAAAATCGGATTCACGATATTTTTAAGATTTGGTTTTGTAGATTTGTTATACTCTCTTTTTAATTTGTGATATTTTTCAAAATTTTAATTTAATTTAAAAAAAAAATCAATTTAATTTTTTAAAAAATTCCACTTCGAAATTTTCCAGTTTTTGTTGTAAAATAACTGTTTTTTTGCTTTTATATTCTGCTCTGGGGCTTTAATTCTTTTTTCAAATACCCGACAGTATTTGAAATAAAATTGAGAATTTTTATTAAAAATCCAATTTATTTGCTTGGTTTGTCTATCTTGTTTATCCAATTCTGTCTGGCAAAATTTCATTCCAAAATGTATTTGTTTTCTATTTCGTTATTCCAAGTTTGTTTTTCTCTGTTCTCGATCGATCAGCTATTTTATCACTTTTCTTTTAGACCAGTTTTGGATCAAAATTCTTGCTAAAGACAGTGTTTATCTTTAAACCGGCTGTAGTTTTATTTCTGGGCTATCAGAATTAATTGTCAATCTTAGATGAATGATCACTTCTTTTGATGTTGTTGAACACACACACACACTAGTTTTGAAAGTCAACCTTGGCTCAATTTTGTTAAACAAATCAATAGATTGATTGTTTATGTTTGATAAACAAGGAGCTCGTTTCACTGTAGATAGAGCGGGCTAAAGAGCTTGTTTAAATTCTGTGTTAAACTCAAGAATAATCACAGATTTGAAGCTTCAGAAATTTCCTAATTTTTTTTTCAATTTCGAGTTATTCTCGAATTTTTTTTTATTTTTAAGTTTTGAAGAATTTTATTTATTTCGAATTTTTGAAGAATTTCTATTTATTTTGATTTTTTCTTTATTTCGAAAAAATTGTTGTGTTGTTGTTGAAATTTTGTTGAGGAAATTTTTGTAGAACTTTTGTTTGCTTCAGCCAAACTTTATAAAACTGATTTGTGGCACTTTTTTCAATATTGGCGAAAAAAGAGTTCAGTTTTGTGTTGTAGTTGCGAACTTCAAACGGGAATTTGAACACTTTTGCTTGATTTAAATTTTTGTTTTCGGGATATTCTCAAAATTATTCACACGCGTATAATTTTGGGTTAAATCAAAGCAAAATGCAATTTGGCGAAATTTTTAAAAAAATGTTGAAAAAACACAGACAATCTTTTTTATTTTTGCTTTAAATTGTAGTTGTAGATGTTGTTGTTGTTGTCATAAGGAAAGAAAATGACAGCTCACGATCGATTTATTTTCTTTGGTTGTGTTGAAATTTAAAAATAAAAATTGTGATGGATATCTTTTATTTGTATTTTTTTGATTTCAGTGTTGAGTGAATGCAAATGGTACTGGGGGGCTCATTTAAATATATTTGGAATTTTTATTTTCTTCTATTTTTTCTTGAGTGGCACTATATACACACAACCACTACACGATTTTGTATAGCAAATCCAAATATGATTTTCCACAGCTGTATGTACATATATAAATATGTACTATGTATGTATGTATTTAAGTATATATCAATCAGCATATGTTCACATTTACGGCTTTTATTCATGTCATGCCATCATCAGCAGTATTTCCTCCAAATCAGAGAGAGAACTTTTCAAAATACATAAATAAATATTCCGATGTTTGATCGATTTTTCTGCTTCTTCTTTTCTCTTTTCTTATTTTTTTTTTTTTAATTAAATTTCGTATGTTATTTTTACATTTTTCCGATTAGTCACTTCGATGATGATGGTGATGATATTTTTGGGTTAATTACACTTATTTAATTTTGTTTTTCTTTTATAATTTTCTCGGTTGGCGCGCGGGGTTGGTTGGTTATTTACATCGTATTTAATTTCTTTATGACGCGCGTTCCGTTCCGTTACGTTGACGTATTTTGTTTACTTTTGTTTATTGTCTGTTTTTTTCTTTTTGGTTTTGGGTTACGTTTTGTTTTTCAGCATTAGTTTTGCTTCTTTTCATCCGTTAGTACGTTAACATTGTCTACCTTACGTCTTAAAGGTTGTTACGGTAATGAATTCGGAACGCTTGCATGCCAGCACACGAAGCTGGTGGTTGTCGTCGGCGTCGTCTGTACGTCAACAAATGTTGAGCAACATGTTTGTGTATCTCTGCACTTGTGTATACAACTTTGCTGGAACGAAGGTTTGAAACAACATGTTGTGTGGTTGCGTGCGTGTGTGCCTGAAAGTGTTATACACACTCACAGTGTTGCCAGTTCGGAATTGTTAATGCAGTGGCTGGAAAACTGTTCTACTTTGGATGGGAATTTTTAATGTTGTTCTAAAGCATAACCGTTTCTAAATGGTCGTAGGTGTAGTGCTTTTTGTAATTTTGAAAGTGTTATTTTTATTGTTTACCGAAATGCTTACGGATTACGAAATTTCTGACATATTTAAGAAAAAATCAAAGGATATATAAAAATAATCAAATATAAATGTATTTAATTATGTTTGTTTTCTAAAGAAAACTTACTTAATTGTAGTCTTATACCATGGTTATGTTCTCCGATTTAAATAGAAGTTTGCAAAATTATATTTTCCAAAGCTGAATATTATGATTTTTAAAATATATGAAATTGTAGGTTGGATCGAAAATAAAAAATTGTCATATAGTAATTTTAAAAGATTCGTAACTTTTTTTCTGGTATGAGATACAAATATAAATCATTTGTCAAATTTCCAACAAATACATTCTAGTTTTATAGAAAATTGTCATATAACAAAAATAGTTTTTTTTTAAATTTTTTTATTTCCTTATTAATAACATCTAATGGTGTCAGTAAGACGCTACATAAGTTTCATGACGGATTTGTTGTTACTTACTCTACAGCAATTATTAACGTAAATTAGCTTTACACACAAAAATAATAAATTCAATTAAAGTTCACAGATTCAATAAAATTTATTTATTTATTTCGGACTTGTAAAGGGAATTCGCATTAAATTAAAACTATTAATAAAGTTATCAAAAAAGTTGCAATTAAGATAATATTATATTGATATTTTGCAATCAATTGAAATTGTTTATGAATTTTAAACAAATACTTTAATTGATTCAATGAATTTAGATTTTTAATCAAATATAATTTTATTTGAAATTTATGGAATTAGTCTATAGTGATCTTTGTTATTCGAAATTTGTTGTAACAAGTTCGAAACAGTAATCAGTTTATTTACAAATGCATGGTGCCTGTTTTAATGCTAGATACACTACTAAACCATTTAATAAATATATTTAAAATATATATAATATATATGTATATAATTATATTTAATAGTTAATATGTAGAGGACGAAAAATGGCATTTTTAAAAAGTTGAAATCACGTAAAATGTACCGAGATGGTGTCATTGAATATTCTGTAGTGTGAAAATGCGTCAGACGCCGCACAGTGGTTCAGAATAAAAATCCATCGGCCAAAATTCAATAACTTTTGTTCTAGTAGACATTTTTGAGTTCTGTAAAAAACAAAATTAGACAAGGACCCTAGGAATATTTTTAGATATTAACATTAAAAATTGGGAAATCGGATATATTTTATAAATCGGACCAAAGTTGACCACTTTTCGTATTTTTCGATTTTAAAGAAAATTATTTTTTGTGTTTGTTTTTTAACATATTTTTACGTATTTGTTCATAATGCGAAGGAAAAATATTATTTTTTTTTGTATTACAGATTTTCACGTTTTTCAGATTTTGAATATTGAAAAAAACGTAATTTATTTTTATGACTGTCGAACGTTTCTCACACATTTTAAGAGATTTTGCACTCAGATCTAAAAAATCAGACTTTTTGCACTAAATGTATCCTATCTTCCAAGCGGGCAATTTCGGATGGTCAAAAAATACCCCGAGAAAACGGGGAACCCTTTCCAAATATGTATATATAAAGGCTTTTGAAGGAAAAAAGTTGTGTTGGTCCAAAGTCAGACATTTTTCAAAAAGGATATTTTTTAAAATATTTACTACAAACGAACTATATATGGCACAAACATAGTTTTGACGTCATAATAAAACTAAGAAACAACAATTTCGAATAAAAAAATTGAGTGCAAAAGCTCTTAAAATGTGTGAGAAACAGTTCGACAAAGTCAAAAAAATACTTTTTTTCAATTTTCAAAATCTGAAAAACGTGAAAATCTGTAATACAAAAAAATAAAATTTGTTCTTCGCATTATGAACAAATACGTAAATATATGTTAAAAAAAATAAAAAATGTTGTTTGTATGTATAGTTGGTCTGTTATGTTGTATGTCTTGTCATTTATTTTGGTTCAAGACCATAGGTTGTGCCGAAGTGTTCAGCAGAACCCAAAATTAGCAAAGAAGGCAAAGTGAGACCTTTATTGTTGCAGCTGAAAGTTGACTGCGCAGTTTCGATGGGCGCTACACCATCTCATCAGAACTTTCGCAACGAATGTATGTCTTTGACTTCTTTGCTAATTTTTGGTTCTGCTGAACACTTCGGCACAACCTATGGTCTTGAACCAAAATAAATGACAAGACATACAACATAACAGACCAACTATACATACAAACAACAACAATACACACGAGGTACAGTGAAGACGGGACATACCGTACAACAACAACCTTTGCATTGTTGCGAGCGATGCGAGCACATGCACAACATTGAATTGGCAAAGTGAGATTTTTAGTGTGTCGACTTAGTTCGGTGGAATATTTTGTTTATCAGCGTTTCTCATTAGAAATATGTGACCGCTGGTACTAATATGAACCCTGATTTAAGTCAAAGACATACATTCGTTGCGAAAGTTCTGATGAGATGGTGTATCGCCCATCGAAACTGCGCAGTCAACTTTCAGCTGCACCAATAAAGGTCTCACTTTGCCTTCTTTGCTAATTTTGGGTTCTGCTGAACACTTCGGCACAACCTATGGTCTTGAACCAAAATAAATGACAAGACAAAATAAAAAATATTTTCTTTAAAATCGAAAAATACGAAAAGTAGTCAATTTTGGACCGATTTCTAAAATATATCCGATTTCCCAATTTTTAATGTTAATATCTCAAAATAATCCTTGGGTCCTTGTCTAATTTTGTTTTTTATTGAATTTTGGCCGATGGATTTTGATTCTGAACCACTGTGCGCCGTAAATTTTAAAGTGGAGAAATAACAGTGTAAATTAAATCCGGGACACTATTTTTAAAACTAAACAGGTAATGAAAAAAGTCGGGCGGGCCGAGAGAAAAAAGTTAAATCGGGAAGGACATTTGTGTGACGCTTATTTTAAAATCTAAAAAGATGGTACCCACTTTCACTTGATAACTTTGTTTTTCCTTATATACATGTAAATGAAGGTCAGAGGATATATTTTGTTTGTAGATTTATGAAATATGAGAATTATCTCTTAGATTTTGTTACTAGGTACAGCAGAAATGCGGACGCGACAAAACGGACGCTACAAATATTTCCATGCGTAGTAAAAAAGTAGTACGTTATAAGTGTTATACTTTTAATAAAAATAAAAGAGAACAAGTTATATTCAAGTTTCATAATAAAAAAATTGTCGAAATAGAGTTAAAAGCTATTAGTGTGGTCAGATTTTAGTAATTTGGTAGATCTTTTTGGGAGATGCCCAAATGTATTTCTGATTGAAATATAAAATGTTTTGCCAAAATTGAAGAACATCGGTTAAAATAGAAGGTTTCTAGAGGGGAAAAGAAAAGAATCGGGAACGAAATTTGTATTTGAGCTATGTATAAATCTGAACCGATCAGACACACTTACACCACAGACGTTTGTAGTTGACATATAAGGTGTTGTGGCAAATTTTAAGAAAATCGTTTAAAATTTTGGGTATCTAGAGCGAAAAGCTAGCGAAATTTGTATAGGAGCTATATCTAAGTGAGAACATATCTGACTCACTTTCACCACAGGCGTTTCTACTTCAAACGTGAAACGTTTTGCCAATTTTGAAGAAAATCTGTTAAAATATGTGATATCTAGAGTGAAACAAGTAAAAAAGGCGTTAAGTTCGGCCGGGCCGAACTTTATATACCCTCCACCATGGATTGCATTTCATAGAGGCTGTCGATTTTCGTAGAAGTGCAGTAATATTACATATATATTTTTGAATATAACCACCAAAACAAATACAAATATTTAAAAAATAATTTTATAAATAAATATAATATTTTTATTGTTTTAAACCACACTTATAGGGCAAGGCTATCAGTACGTTGACGCTATATATATCGAAATAATACTTCAAGTCGATTCAAAAAATAAATATTCTTATATTTATATTTTCTAAAAAGCTTAAATACCATAAATATTTGCAGATAGTGTGTGCTACAGTTGGTTGTATTTCCATTCTATTTTAATCCCAAAAGTACAAATTTTGAAAATAGAATATATCAAGTGCAAAATAACCTAACTTCATAATTCAACAAATTTTTGCCGTTAAAATGAAAAGTACGATTTTGGAAAAATGTTTTTATTTTGCGTGTCTATGCAGTCAGTGGAATGTATACACCGAATTCCATGATTCTATTTGCGATCATTTGGTTTGTACTATTTGTATCCCCTTTTTTCATGTGAACCCCAAAATTTCGAAAAATCCTACTATTTAACGTGTCTACGCAATCAGAGGAATGTATACACCGAATTTCATTATTCTAGGTGCAGCCGTTTGGTTGGTACCATTTTTATCCCTCTATTCCCATTTTATCCCTTAAAAATACGAATTTGGAGAAAATAATTTCATATTAAGTACCTACTCAATTAGAGATTGTGCATTTGATATGTAGCATTTTTATCCCTTTTTGCCCCATTTCACCCCTACGAATAAAAATCGTTTTATGGTGCACGTTTTTTGTTATCGGGGGAATGCGCATACCCAATATCAAGTAAGTTCAAGCAGACATATTGAAAATATATGCTTAAATTCTCTAAAATATTAGGGGGGGTTATTATGGTTTTTTTCAGTCCTTGTGAGGGAAAATTTTTTTGGGCCGATTTCGCCCAGTTTCAATCCCAACCGATCTACGACTATATGACGTATTTATGCAAAATTTGGACCTCCTAGCTCCTTTCGTTTAGATACTAACGTGCCTCTAACAGAAGGACGGACGGAATTTTATGATGATCAATATGGTTTCAGGTCTATATTTCAAGGTGTTACAAACGGAATGACAAAGTTAGTATACCCCTATCCTCCAGGATAGGAGGATATAAAAAGTTATAAACAATTTAAAACATATATCATCCCTGCAATTGAAAAATAGCCTATATTTATACCCTCACTCAACAGGGTATGTACCATTTGGGACAGAAAAAAAGTGTAACGCATTGAAGGAGTGACTTAAGACCCTAAGTATGTTTGGACCAACTCCGTTTCACGACTTTTTAAGGAGTTTGAGCCATGTCCGTCCGTCCGTCTGGCTGGCTGGTGTACACGATAACACTCGACGGGAGTTAAGGATTAATTTCAAACTTTGCACATGGTAATATTTTTCACAAACTTAGTTGAAATTCGAAGATGGGTGAAATTACCACGCCCCAATGTTAAATTAAAACCAATATAACTTTCACACGGATATTCGGAATCTGCAATATTTTGGTATTTAATAATGCTTTTTTTAAATCACTTTAAGTGTACTAAACATGACGGGTATTGCCACGCCCCTTCCAATACCTTCCACACAAATCACGCAAAACTATGTAAAATTAAAGCTCTTATAACTTCTATGCGGATGATCGGAATACTGTGAAATTTGATATTTAGGAATGCTTTTACAGTGGTTACATTCGCATGAAATATGGGCGATATTGACACACATCTTTTAGTTCCTCCCACACAAAGTGACATAAGCTTTGGTTGCAATAAAACCGACATAACATCTACACGGGTAGTCAAAATCATTTGCAATTTGATATTTTAAAATGTTTTAGTTTTTTCGTTTGCTTTTTTTGTCTGTAATCAATATCTGAACTGGAATATTGTCCTGGCTCAAGACCATTTTGCTTCTATATTTAATAGAATGCAAATTTATTTACAAATGGAATGGTAACATTTATTACTTGGCTGCAAACTAGCACGATCATGATTTCGACCATGTCAAAAGTCTTTTCAAGTGGCTTCGCAGCGACTTTTCAACATCAAACCCGACCTCTATAAAGAGATGATTCTCACAAACGAACGAGAAGCACAACTCACTTGCCGAATTTGCGTTTAAAAAATCGCACCAAGTAATAAAGCTCACATGCCATCTTACAAGCATCTCACTGAGTTGCATATGTAAGTATGTGTACATGCAGGTATAGTTACCCAGCAATACTTCTGCCGTGCCAACGCTCATTTATTTTAGTTTTTCGTTTGCATTTTTTTGGTCTGTAATCAATATTTGATTTGTACTGGGATATTGTACTGGCCCTCCGTTTTATAATCATTTTAAACCTAAAAAAATTGAGGCTTTAGTCCCCTTCTTGTACCTCCACACAATTGCTTCTATCCTAGGTAATATTAAATCCTTCATAACTTCTATTCTGGCGCATGGGATCTACTATGACTTGATATTTGATCATGTTTTTGCAATTGTTTTAAAAATGTGGAACCTGGGACCATGTGATACGAACCTCCAAGTACCTTCGACACAAATTATCCTGCCCTACTTTAAATTGAATTCCTTATATCTACCGTATATATGTATGGATTATGACGTTCCTATTCTGTAAAATGGAAAATTATAAGTTATTATTTCCAATGACCAGACAATAATATTATAAATCTACTAGACCATGCTATATATTAAATAGGAACACCTAAATTGAGAATATATCATATTGGTCCTTGTTTTGATATAGCCCCATATTCTTATTCTATTTCCACTCTACAATTCAGACATTACTCTGGATCTTGTTTTGAATTACCAGATAATGATGTGTTTCGTCTGGATAAACCTACAGTGAAGCGGATCACATAGACCCATATTTTGATATAGCTCCCACTCAAGTGTCCTATTATAATAGGGTGATTTTTTAAAAGCTATAGGAAAGTTTTTCAAAAAAAAAAAACACATAAAATTCAGAAAAATGCATGAAATCTTTATTTGCATCGATAGTACGGTCCCTATAATTTAATGTGTGAAGATTATTTCTTGCAAATGTTGACCTTGACTGCGCCTCAAATGGTCCATCCGCTTAGTCCAATTTTGCCATTTCCACGTTTTTGAGTAACAGAGGCCCAATTGCTGCGAACGGCGACGAATCAATAATTGATGGTCATCATTAACACTAGCCGATACAGCTGCGATATTTTCTTCAGTTCGCACTCTACGTAAGCGTGTTGGTGGTTTAATGTCCAACAATGTAAATTTGGTGCGAAATTTAGTCACAATAGCCCGAATAGCCGCTTCAGTGGGTCGTTTAAACTGACCATAAAATGGAAGCGCGCGATGAACTTTCTTAATAGAGCACGCATTTTGATAATAAAATTCAATAATTTGCAAGCGTTGTTCGTTTGTAAGACGATTCATGGTTAAATTATAGACCAAACTGAAGATGTTTGACAGAGAAACAAAACACGAAACGTGCGTCAGCTGTTTAAACCAGTGTTGCCACAAAGATAATAGCTTAAAAATTATTCTTTACTGAGTATTACTCTGTTTTCTGATGTTATATGCTCTTCACACATTATGTATTATGAAGGAATTTCACAGCTCCAAAATTTGTGTTGCACAGTGTAATTGAATGAACGACAACCAATGTATGTTTGGCAGGGCCGTGCGCAAGGGGGGGGTTTTGGGGGTTCAAACCCCCCCAGAGAGGTTTCGAACATATACTTTTTAAAACCTTCTAGATTTTCTGAAGCAATAAAATATAGAATTTGTTAAAGTCTTTTTAAAATAACTCGTCTGAAATGATAATTTTGCTGTAAAATCGTGAAAACACGAAAATTACATAAAAAATCGTGGACACTTTCTTGAATTTCGGACAAAGGGTATGAAAAATACAAACAAACTAAACGAATTGTGCCAATTTCAAGATTGTGTAGTGCTAATTTCGCTAACGGACATCAAATTGTTCGGAAAATTTTCATTTTTATTAACCGATACCACTTCTTGACATTCGACTAGAGCCATATCTTATGAACATTTAAACTATAAAATACCAATTATTTGGTTTTTTGGAATTAAAATTTATAGTTTTTCCTTCTTGCATTTCATCAAATACAAAAAAAATGTATTTGTTATTCGAGTTTATACATATTTAAGGTTATAAAAATGAAGAAACATTTCCAAATATTTTTTATTTAATCTGAGTAAACATCCTCTTACTCATGTCCTATATAAATTAAAAACCCCAAAACTCTTTAGACCCATACTTTGTCAAAAAGCATATCCTTTTTTTGCATTTATCATAGAAAAAATGTGGGACTAAAGGGTTTATCGCCGTGGAATTTGATCGTTTTTAGTGTAATATTTCTTCAAAATATATATCGACGGCTTATGTTCAAAAGTGGCTATGAACCATTTTCTCGAAAATGAGTTTTTGATGCCAAGCTATTCTCAGACGTGGATGTCATCTGTCATATAAATTTGGAAAAGATTTTTTTCTAAAGCCATTTTTTTAATTTTCTGATTTGGCTATCCCCTCGCACGTATGTTTATGACTGCATAAGTGACTATGAAGATAAAATAGAAATAAAATAGTTCAACAATGGAGCAGCATAAAATATAATTCGCTACAACGATTTTGTTTAAAACATTTTCTAGATTTAGGGCATATCGTACTATCAAATTCCATCATTTCGCATTAATAGCATTTTGATTCCCCAGGAAAAATGGTGGCTGTAAAGTCAAAAAGTATATTTAGAAAAACCGGCGTAACTTTTTATTATATTGAGAATACCAAAATATTTCTTTGGCATGTGATTGCTGACTCATGGGAAATATTTGTGTATGAAATATGAACGATGAATAATTTCTCATTAAATTAAGTAGAAAATCAGTTTTTTCGCTCTCCTGAAAAGTTATGTTTTTGTTCATAGCCACTTATGAATATAAGCCCTCGATATGTATGTATGTAATTTCAAGCAACTATTTAAAAAAAGTTGTACACTTAGAGAACAAGTCTGTTAATAAAAGCAGCGATTGTCTGCTGCCTATCAGCAGACACTTTTATGCTATTACAGCTGTTTTTTGGCATGACAGCATTCTTACATCACCATTCACATTGCTAAAGAGTGTGCAGTCTGCTAAAATTGGCTGTTGTTAATTAAAATACAAAAATAGATAAGCGTTCATAAGCGAGTTTAGCTCGAATGTTCTTTTATATTAGCTTGAGACAATATGCGTATCATATAATTGCTGTTTACCATCTCAGCAGATACAAATCTGCTGTAACTTTTTAACATCAGAAAATCTGCTCTTTCAGTAGACTTTCTGCTTTCTTTACTGACATATTCCTTTGAGTGTACTGATGTACTGGATTACTGAAATGCAATTTTGCCGACAATGTCAGTCGGACGAATGTATCAAAATATTTCTCGAAGATCCTGGCAATAAAATATGAGTGGTTTCCAAACGCTCCAGAAAAAAAATTCCTAAAAAGTTGGAAAATTAACTAAGTATGAGTAAAGTTTCCTTCTTTCAAAGCCATAGTAAATAGTTCATTTACTAGAAAAAGGGTAGTAGATTTACTTAAAAACATTTCTTTGGATCTAATAAAAAATTCTTACAATTGAGTAAATTCAAACTTATGTGGAAGAATATTTTCAAGGTGTTAAGTGAGAAAAGAAATGTGAAATTTTTTGTATGGAAAAAATTCCATTTAGGAAATTTTAACTTAAAAATGAGTTTTTTCCTAAAATGAAGTTAAAATGTTTACTGAAATTTATGCCGACTTCTTCATACATTTAAGTATTAATGAACTTATAAAAAACATTTGAAATTGTTTAAAAATTCTTGAATATTAATCTAAGAAGCAATTCTCGTTTGTTTGCAGAGACTTATTTCTTAAATACTTTATGAATTATTCTAAACAACGACTGCGAAGGCGCCTATCTTGCCTTCGCAACAATCATGGAGTTATAGCTCAACTCCTTATGGCAGATGTATCATGAAACTTTTGAGAAATATTTCATGTTGTCATTTTTGTATCAGTTTTGCATACTCTGAAGCAAAACTATTTGTTTGATTTTTTTAGTTAAATTGAATTAGTTTTAATTTCACCTTTTTTCCTTGTATAAAATAATATTTTTCTCAGTTTAAGTAAAAATTTACTCGTTTTGAGGAAAAAATCAGCAAAATTGTTCTCAGTTTGAGTAAATATTTACATGATTTGAGTAAACATTTACTTATTTAGGAAATTTTCAGCAAAATTTTACTAAGATTTAGTAAGAATTTACTTAGTTTTAGGAAAATTTTGCTTAAATTTAGTAAAAAAAAATACTTGGTTTTAGGATTAGATTTAGCAAATTTCAGCAAAATTCTACTTATATTTAGTAAAAATGTACTTGGTTTCCTAAATTTTAGTTAATTTTAACTCATTATAGGGTTAACTTTTTTATGAGTGTAGATGAAAACCCCCCCCAGGGGAAAATCCTGCGCACGGGCCTGATGTTTGGCCATAAAGCTCTGCCAAAAACTACTGCGACCTTAAAACAATCGTGACCTTCCCCAATTCCCAATCGATTAAACAAAATGCATTAACGAATTTAACACATGTATTACTTATTGCCAATTAACGCATTTTCCAAATAAACAAATTAAATGGAAATATTCTGATTAACGAACACACAAACAGCGTTCAACTTCTTCGCGCCACAACCAAGGAATCACTTCAAACCATAAACACAACCAAAACGAAAAACAGGTTTGATGTTGCGGGCAACATGTGCCCCAGCATTTGTTGCCAAACATTTAATTTCGTTTTCACAGCAACATCCATCAACTCATCATCATCATTATGATGGCCGCCACAAATCATGGCGCTTGTAGAGACGACAAACAACAACATGAACAACGAAGAAATACAAGTTTTACGCATAATTTTCTTTCGCAGATTTCTGGCGAACAAAAGTGAATTTTCTTACAGCAACAAAGGAAATTTTGCAACAACAAATGTAATGCAATGCAATGCAATTGACACATAACAACTATTCAGGCTTTTTTGATTTTTTGTAATTTTCAAATTTTTTAACGGAAATGCAACACAACCGACACCGACGACGACAAGCAGAGTTGCACAAATGGCAAATATGGCATTTCTCCATGGCTGTCAACAAAATAATGAAAAAAAAAAACACGCGGCAAAATCAAGCAAATGCTAGCGCATGTACATGTTGTCTATTTTGCGAAAATATGGCTGATAATTACAAATTAAAGTTTGTTTTCCGTTTTTCATTTCGCCGGGACGGGGAAAGCAAATTAGAAAAACTCTCGTTGGCGACGACAACAACTACTTTTGTATGTGTTCGTTCGATCGTTACAAGCTTACGCTCATTTCAATTTCATTTTCGTTCGGCCGCCATCACATATCCTGTTTTGCCATAAACACCAAGTTTCAGACATAAAGTGAGACCAGCCCGATCGCAGAGTGATTTCATAACTTGACACATATTGATAAAAAAAAAAACAACAAAAACAGCAACAACTGAAAATTAAAACTAAACGGAGGGAGGGGACACATTTTCTGGTTTCTTGCGAAATGTTTTCATAACCAGGCAGCCGTTGTTGTGGCAGGCGGCATGAGAGCTGCCGGCTGCTGCTTTTGTTGCTTATTTTTCTTGTGTTTCTTTTATCTTTGAACATTTCACTTACAAATTACCACCAATCATTTTGATTGTTTTTCGCGTACCATTCATCCGTGCGGGAAAGGGCATGCTAAGTTTGTTTCAATAAAAGCAACATCGGTCTCCTACAACTCCTGTATTATAGACAAATTTCAACATATCTCAATTAGTCAGTATCTGAGGAAGAACTTAGTGTCAGAGAAATTCTTCTCTGTCTGAGGAAGTACTCAGCATCTGTTAGTATCTCAGTGTCTGAGGATACTCTTAGTGTGTGAGGAAGTCTCCAGTGTCGGAGAAAGTCCTCAGTGTCTGAGGAAGTCATCAGTGTCGGAGGAAGTCATCAGTGTCGGAGGAAGTCATCAGTGTCTGAGGAAGTCCACAAAATCTGAGGAATACCTCAGTGTCTGAGGAATACCACAGCGACATAGTAATATCTCAGTATCTGAGAATACCTCAGTGTCTGAGGAATACCACAGCGACAGAGTAATACCTCAGTATATGAGGAAGACCACAGCGTCTGAGGATGACCTCAGCGTCTGAGGAAGACATCAGCGTCTGAGGAAGACATCATCGTCCGAGGAAGACATCATCGTCCGAGGAAGACATCAGCGTCTGAGGAAGACATCAGCGTCTAAGGAAGACATCAGCGTATGAGGAAGACCTCGGTGTCTGAGGAAATCCCCAGTGTTTGAAGAAATCATCAGTGTCTGAGGAAGTCGTCAGGGACTGGAAAAGTTGACAGAGACTGAGGAAGTCGTCAGAGACTGAGGAAGTCGTCAGAGACTGAGGATGTCGTCAGAGACTGAGGAAGTCGTCAGAGACTGAGGAAGTCCTCAGAGAATGAGGAAGTCCTCAGAGAATGAGGAAGTCCTCAGAGAATGAGGAAGTCCCCAGAGATTGAGGAAGTCCTCAGAGAATGAGGAAGTCCTCAGAGAATGAGGAAGTAGTAAGGCACTGGGGAAGTAGTCAGAGACTGAGGAAGTCGTAAGGCACTGGGGAAGTAGTCAGAGACTGAGAAAGTCGTCAGAGACTGAGGAAGTAGTCAGAGACTGAGAAAGTCGTCAGAGACTGAAGAAGTCCTCAGAGACTGAGGAAGTCGTCAGAGACTGAGGAAGTCGTCAGAGACTGAGGAAGTCGTCAGAGACTGAGGAAGTCGTCAGAGACTGAGGAAGTCGTCAGAGACTGAGGAAGTTGTCAGAGACTGAGGAAGTCGTCAGAGACTGATGAAGTCCTCATAGAATGAGGAAGTCGTCAGAGACTGAGGAAGTCCTCAGAGAATGAGGAAGTCCTCAGAGAATGAGTAAGTCCCCAGAGACTGAGGAAGTCGTCAGGCACTGGAGAAGTAGTCAGAGACTGAGAAAGTCGTCAGAGACTGAGGAAGTCGTCAGAGACTGAGGAAGTCGTCAGAGACTGAGGAAGTCGTCAGAGACTGAGGAAGTCGTCAGAGACTGAGGAAGTCGTCAGAGACTGAGGAAGTCGTCAGAGACTGAGGAAGTCGGCAGAAACTGATGAAGTCGTCATAGACTGAGGAAGTCGTCAGAGACTGAGGAAGTCGGCAGAAACTGATGAAGTCGTCAGAGACTGAGGAAGTCGTCAAAGACTGAGGAAGTCGTCAGAGACTGAGGAAGTCGTCAGAGACTGTTGAAGTCCTCATAGAATGAGGAAGTCGTCAGAGACTGAGGAAGTCCTCAGAGAATGAGGAAGTCCTCAGAGAATGAGGAAGTCCTCAGAGAATGAGGAAGTCCTCAGAGAATGAGGAAGTCCTCAGAGACTGAAGAAGTCGTCAGGGACTGGGGAAGTAGTCAGAGACTAAGAAAGTCGTCAGAGACTGAGGAAGTCGTCAGTGACTGAGGAAGTCGTCAGAGACTGAGGAAGTCATCAGAGACTGAGGAAGTCGTCAGAGACTGAGGAAGTCGTCAGAGACTGAGGAAGTCGTCAGAGACTGAGGAAGTCGTCAGAGACTGAGGAAGTCGTCAGAGACTGAGGAAGTCGTCAGAGACTGAGGAAGTCGTCAGAGACTGAGGAAGCCTTCATAGACTGAGGAAGTCGTCAGAGACTGAGGAAGTTGTTAAGGACTGAGGAAGTTGTTAAGGACTGAGGAAGTCGTCAGAGACGGGGGAAGTTGTCAGAGACTGAGGAAGTCCTCAGAGACTGAGGAAGTCCTCAGAGACTGAAAAAGCCCTCAGATAGTGCGGAAGACCTCAGAGACTGAGGAAGCCTTCAGTATATGAATAAGTTCAGGGGGAAGTCCTTAATTTGTGAGAAAGTCCTCAATGTACCCATCCTCAAAATCTGAGGAAGTCTTCAAAAGTCTAAGAATTCATGGTTGCAAGTGGCAGGTCATAATTTACAAGAAGAACTCTGTGTGGCAGGAAGTTCTGTAGAATTTATTTGGATGAGTAATATTTGCAATGCCTGATCCTCACACGCCGATAATGTGTGAGGAAGGCCTCTAAAACTAAGAAGACTTTCAAGTCAGAGTTTGGCAGTAATCAGTGTCGATAGAAAGACCCAGAGTAACTGAGAAATCCTTCAAAGGTTGGGGAAAATCTCAAAGAAAAGAAGGATAACGCCCAATTTCTTGTAAACTTGTTTACAACAGAGAAGAAGAACTCGGTCTATATCAGTATTTGAGGTTTCTACCTTAACAAATAATCTGGAGAGGCATTCAGAGAGGACAAATCAGTGCCTGTGCAAGTGTCTTCCATATCTGAGAAGAGCCGAATTCTTCTTCTTTTATTCTAAAGAAGACTTCAGTGTCGTAAGAACACTCTCTCCAGTTGAAGCTCTGTGAGAGAAGTCCACTCTCTGCCCTGTCCCACCAATCTGTCTGCTCTCTCCATTCTCAAGGACTATACTTCGGATAAATGAAAATAGAAAAGAGTTGAATGCAAATACGTAGTCGATGTCTGAGTAAAAATTACAGACGAAGTATGGTTTTGATTCGACTTAACAGTCAATGCCGGCATTTTTTATCTTTTTTGTTAAATGTTTAAGAGTTTTAAAATAAAAACGTCGTAAGGCAGCCGCCGCCCAACCGCTTCTCAAAACAATGTATCTTAAACTTTTTTTGTTGTTGTTGTTTTAACAACTTCTTGGCACACAAAAATGTTGTAAGTACAATCCAACTAAATTGGATGAAGGTTGAAGGAGGAGGTGGAGGAGAAGGTACTAGCCAGCCAGTGAGTGCTGCCCTGAATGAGCTAATAAACAAGTTCTTCCAGATCTGCACAGATCACAGCAGCATCTTCACTGGACTTGGTAGGCAGACCATCTACCACACGTGGTGGTCTCAGCTCAACGTTTTTTTTCGCAGACCATTGGACGGACGGCTTGGACGTATGTACGCGTAATGCCGAGACGTGTAAGTGCGCCTGCGTGTAGTCTGCTTTTGTTGCAAACTGTGTGTCTGCCTATCGATTGAAGCAGTTTTTCAGATTTTTGATAATTATTCATATTGGCAGATGGTTTTATTAACAGAAATAGTTTCAGCCTAGAGTGAAGGGAAAGTATGCCCACAACTAAACATTGAAATATGACCTCCAAAACTAAGGAATTCGGCCATAGAAACAATCGCCAATCACAACTGACATAATTCCAAAAAAAACAAGGAAACGACAGACAGAGTCTTGTCTGAATTATGAACGTTTCCTCAATTGCCTGGTAATTAATGAAATATCTCGCTGTCATCATAAAACTGTGCCATAACCGAAAAGGAAATCTCATAACGGCCGCCACAAAATGAAAAAAAAAACATTGTTTCTCTTCGGGGAGAAAAAAATTTTAATTAAAATTTCACAGAAAAATACGCACCACACCAAGGAAAATATACTCGAGCAAAACAAACTCACACAAATAGGCAAAAAAATGTGTAAACAAAAATAATTTACTCTCCTTCCTTGAGAAAACAAAATTAACCAACCATATTCACTCGCAGCATCTGGGCTGGGAGCTGAGAGCTGGGAATGGATGTGGCAGACATAGATTTGCATAAATGAATGAACGCCAATAAAAAAAGCTGCAATGCCAGCGGTATTTAAATGAAAATGAAATGAAATGAAATTGCCTTTTGTTGCCTCCTCTCGTTTTCTCTGTGTGTATACCTCAAATTGCCGGTATAAATAAGCACATTTTATTTTTTGATTATCATGGAAATTCAGTCGAAATGAAAAAACTCTGATCATTTGCAGCCTCCGACACCGCCGCCATCTATATGTGCGTGTGATTTATTTGGTTCAGGCCGTTGAAAAAGAAGTGCCACAGTAACACACCGCGGTGGAGGAGACACATAGATCGACTGAATGGGTGCACGCAAAAAGTGTGGCACAATGATAAATGCCACAGTTAACAACAAATCAACCGCAAAGAACAAAAAACACAAAGGGAATCGAACGACGGCAGTGGCGACCAGATGTTGAGCTACAAATCATCCCGATGAAAGGGTGTTTCTTCGTGATCTTGAATTAATTTTTATTCACTAATTGTTCTTTGGTGAACACCAATTAAACAGAGACAATTGAACTTATTTTAAATTTATATCAATATGCAAAAAAAAAAAAAATACAATTTCTGTGTCCGAAAACTAAAAATGTATTGTTTTGCATTAGAGCATATTGATTCATAAAAAAATATGAATTCGCTTGAAAATTTTACTGTATCTAACTACTGGACAGGGGATGGTTCCGGGATATACTACGATTTCGATTTTTGACCCGATAACTGTTTTGAAAGTTTGTGTATGTATTCTTCTCATACAAATTTTGTATACGTATTTTTGGAAAAAAAATTAGAATTTTTTTTTACCAATTTAACAGTGAAAAAAAAAATAAACAAAATTCAAATGGGTGTGTTCATTCAAAAGCCTGTAACCCCTGAACTACTTGATCAATTTTAATGTACTGTACCTTGTTCAAAAGGGAATTGCACTTACTTTTAAAATATTGAAATGTAGCCGCTTTATATTTTTAAAGTTTTTACAATTTTATTTCTTTTATTTTGATTTTCGAAATAAATACATTAATTAATATTTTTTGTAACTTGAAAGTAGCGTTCGTATATGTCTTATTTAGTGAATGTGTGACTTCGGAAGTGGTGAAATGATGGCTTCTATTTTTTACGGTTTTTTTTCAAAAATCGGAATGTTCATTTTTTTAAATAGTTTATTAACACAAGTTGTAAAAACAATAAAAAATCTAAGAAAAGGTAGTTGATGAAATTGGATATGAAAAATAAAAATATATTTAATCCATTACCTATTATTTCTTAGATTTGTCATTGTTTTTATACATTATGTTGCCCCTCGGCAACATTTTTGATGGATAATTCATCCTTTGTTAGAGCCAGTAAGATCTCCCTCAGTTTGAAGAAATATTTACTAAATTTGTCCTCGATTTGCGTAAATATTTAGCTGGTTTGAGGAAATATATAAAACTGGATTCAAACTATTGGCACTTTCTTCTCTGCTGATATGTAGGGTATCGACAGAAGACGACACAAAACGTCGGTGACAGCGTTAAACATTGCAAATGCTGATGATGGTTTGTCTTCATTCAACGTCAACAATGTCAAACTGAACTTAACAGAGGTTCGTTACAGGTCGGTATGAAAAATTAAGTAAAACAAATTTTCAATTAAATGTTCCAATTAAAATTTTAATTTTCTCCATTGGCTTCTCCATAAGGGTGATGCGAAAAAATCAATGTTCGCAATATAATACTTGCCTAAAGTCTTTCCAGGTAATTTCCAACAAAAATTTCTACCAACTTTAGAAATATTAAAAAAAGCTAGGAAGTCGCCAGGTAATGATACCACAATTCCCGAATTATTATCTAAATTTTATTTTTTGATTTGAACTGGGATATTGTCCTGGCTCAAGACCATTTTGCATCTATATTTAATAGAATGCAAATTTATTTACAAATGGCATGGTGACATTTATTACTTGGCTGCAGACTACCACTATCATGATTTCCACCCTGTCTAAAGGTTTCATTCAGGTGGCTTCGCAGCGACTTTTCAACATCAAACCCGGCCTCTATAAGGAGATGATTCTCACAAACGAACGAGAAGCACAACTCACTTGCCGAATTTGCGTCTGCAGCCCAATTATAAGTGTCACCATGCCATTTGTAAATAAATTTGCATTCTATTAAATATAAATGCAAAATGGTCTTGAGCCAGGACAATATCTCAGTTCAAATCAAATATTGATTACAGACCAAAAAATACAAACGAAAAAACTAAAACAAATTATTTTTTCAAATTTTGTTTTCACACACACATTGATATTGCTGTTGGCGACAATTTTAAAAAAGATTTTTTATTTTGAGTAAAATTTTAACTTTTTAGTTATGTTTTTTTTTTTGACGCAGCTTAGTTATACCGTTGTAGTTAACCCTAATGCAGTTATCCATTTTAGCGTTCTTTGTGAAATCCACTTTCCAAAATCAATAAACTTATTATATATGTATGTGGGATTATCTGCAGAACTGCATTTTCAAAAAATATATATTTATTAAAATGAGATATATTTTATAGAATGCAAATTTATTTACAAATGGCATGGTGACACTTATTATTGGGCTGCAGACGCAAAGGTTTGAAAGGTTTCCTCAGGTGGCTTCGCGGTAATTTTTCAACAACATACCCGGCCTCTATAAGTAAATGATTCCCACAAACGAATGAGAAGCACAAAACACTTACCTAATAGCCGTTTAAAAAATCGCACCAAGTAATAAAGCACACATGCCATCTATACGATATTTTACTTAAAATGCAAGTTCTTAATAATTTATGAATTATAAATTTATGAATTATAAATTATTAAGAACTTGCATTTTAAGTGAATATGCATTTTTAATGGCAACTAGAAAATATGTGAAAAATTATTTTTGTTATTATTTCGAATAATTCGCGAGAGACCGATGGTAATACAGAAAAGTGTTATGGTTGGTACTTCCAAATAGAACTCCTACAGTGTAGTCGTGGTTAATATTTTAATGAAATAATCTTTAAAATCGAAGTACCAAACTTTGTGCTTTCGGGTCATAATAAAGATTTCGACATCCAATTCTATATTGAACCAAGACAATACCCATATAATACCTCCCAAACAAATGTTTCAATTCTATAGACATTATTTCAATTTGGACTCTGAGGTCACTTCAACAGACTGAAATTTTTAACTGTTGTCTATTAAGGTCATTGGCGTGGGACGGGTGGTCCTGGGGGTGGCTAAATAAATTAATATACAAAAATCTGAAATCTAATATAAGTACTTAATTTTTCAGTGTTGGAAAAAGTAAAAATCATTGTCAAAACAAAAAGAAACAAGTAAAAACGGAGTTAAGTTCGGCCAGGCCGAACTTTATATAACCTCCACCGTGGATTGCATTCCACAGAGACTGTCGATTTTCGGCTGTCGACAGGAAAATATAAATATTTTTAATATAGTCAAACCAACACAAACTTAAATATTGACAAAATAATTTTATAAATAAATAAATATAATATTTTTATTATTTCAAGCCACGCTTACAAGGCAAGACTACCAATCCGTTTACACTATGTACATCGAAATAATACTTCAAGTCAATTCAAAAAAAAAAAATAATCTTGTATATATATTTTCAAAAATGCTTAAATACCATACCATAAATATTGGTAGATAGTGGGTGCTACCGTTGGGATATTTCCATTATATTTGAAATCCAAAAGTAAAAATTTTGAAAATCCATTATCTCTCGTACATAGTGCAAAATAACCTAACTTCATGATTCAACCCATTTTTGCCGTAAAAGTAAAAAGTACGAATATGGAAAAATATATTTAGTTTGCGTGTCTATGCAGTCAGAGGAATGTTTACACCGAATTTCATGATTCTAGCTGCGGTCATTTGGTTGGTATTTTTATCACTTTTTTCCTATTATACCCCCTTAAGAGTATGACTTTCTAAAATCTCTTTTTTTACGTTAGAGGGATATACAAACCGAATTTCATCGTTCTAACAGTAGTCGTTTAGTTGGTACTATTTTTATCCCTCTGCACCCATTGCATCCCTTGAAAGTAGAAATTAGAAAAAACCTTTTATTTTTCGTGTGTACGCAGTTAGAGGAACGTATATTCCAAATTTCATGACTCTAGCTGCGTTCATTTGGTTGGTACTATTTTTATCCTTTTTTTCATTTTAACCCCAAAAAGTACGAATTTCGAAAAATCCGTTTATTTTACGTGTCTGCGTAATCAGAGGACTATATACACTGCATTTTATTATTTTGGTTTTTACCATTTTTATCCCTCTATTCCCATTTTATCCCTTAAAAGTACGAATTTGGAAAAAAATTTCATATTATGTACCTACTCAATTAGAGGAATGTACACACCGAATTTCGTGTTTCTAGCTGTTGTCGTTTGATATGTACCATTTTTATCCCTTTTTCGCCCCATTTCACCCCCTACGAATAAAAATCACTTTATGGTGCACGTTTTTGTTATAGGGGGAATGCGCATACCCAATATCAAGTAAGTACAAGCAGACATATTGAAAAAATGTTCTTAAATACTCTAAAATATTATTAATAATATTTTTTGTCCTTGTGAGGGAAAAAATATTCCCTTTGGGCCGATTTCGCCCAGTTTCAATCCCAATCGATCTACGACTATATGGAAAATTTGGACGTCCTAGCTCTTTCGTTGGGATGCTTGCTTTCAACAGACGGACGGACGGACATGGCTAGATCGTCTTAGAATTTTATGACGATCAAGAATATATATACTTTATAGGGTCTCAGATCGATATTTCAAGATGTTACAAACGGAATGACAAAGTTAGTATACCCCCATCCTGGAGGTGGAGGGTATAAAAATATGAGTTTTGAAAATATGAGTTTATCGCAGCTAGTTATCCAGTCTTAAAGAAAAACAGCCCTATTATCCGTGCGACTATAAATATTTTTTTGACTTTTAAACCAAAAAGAAATGGGGAATTATAGCCCCGCCAGAAGAATATCCCAGCTACGCACATGATTAAGGTGAAACTATTTACAAGCAAAACGAAATGTTGTAAATATTCGATATTTTAAACATTTTCTCTAGTCTCGAGATAATTTGTTTTGTCGGAACTTCAAAAAAAATTCACGCGATCTCTTACTATAATTTCAAATACCGATTTCCTTAATTTCAGTAAATTTTAACAGGAATTTAGTAAATTTTTTTGAAGTGCGAATGCCCACATAATTTTTCTGTTTTTGTTTTTTATTTCGCCTCTAAAAGTACCCCACTTTCTGCACCATCCCCCTGTCATCTTAATTAAGTTCGTTCATTGTTGTCACTGCCGTATAAATGAAAGTGAAATGAAGGCAGCCAACTCTTCCATCTCTTCGATGATGATCCACAGCAGTTTTTTGCTTGCAAAGGACCTACGATCTCATCATGTTGCATAGTTTGATGCCGTGGAGTACGTCTACCGTCTCGCCACGCACATTATACCGTTGGCCATTGGCCAAACGATGTCTTTAAGCCAAGTAACTTACATGGTCGGTCGACGGCCACACAATCAATTTGTGTGGCTGTGTTGTCTCGTGTCTGATCAAAAACAGACAACCATGGACGACGCAAAATCCATGCAGCAAGCCAATGTTCGGAGCTTTGAAATAAAACTCATCATCATCAACATCAAAGATTTTATAAAGAAGAAGAAGAAGTTAGTACGAGTATGACAATAAATATGGGATTTGTTTATGTGCGTAGATAGATGATTTCATTACTTGCGAAGAAGATTGTTGTCGTGCTGTTGGGAAATACTAGACGCTGTCGCACTCTTCACCCATGGAGAGTTGAGGGTGCAGCTTAAGATTTTGTTGATGAGATTATAAAATGATTTCTTGGCTTGTCTGCCAGTCTGTGTTTTGGATAATAAATTCAGATTTCTTTTCAACATAAATATGATGCGCTAAATTGTGAATAAAATGATACAGATTTATGGAAAGATGCAAGATGCACTGCCGACAGATAGAATTCGTTCCTCAGCCAAGTTATTTATTTATGGATTCAAGTTCATGTCATCCGTATACGTATATGCGGACAGTTTAAAATCAAACTTCATAGTACGTTGGAATGATTAAATAGAGTAAAACGAATTAAACAAGTAAAAAGACTCTAAGTTCGGCCGGGTCGAAGCTTATATACCCCCCACCATGGATTGCATTCCACAGTATTGCCGGTAAATTAGAGGCTGTCGACTTCACATATAAGTACAGTAAAGTATTAGGAAAATAATGATAGTGTTATTTGTTTAATAAATCGTGATATTTTAATATTGAATTAAAATTAATTAATTACATTAATTTTAAAAATCCCGCCCACTTATAGGGCGTGTGTACAAATAGGTTTTTTATAGCTTGATAGTCCTTGACTATATATTGGGTGATTCATTGTGAGGCTTGATTTTCAATTGGCTTTTTTGACAGATCACGCATGACACGTATCAAAATGCTTCGTCATTTATGTTCAGTATCCTTTGGCAAGTCATCATGGAAAGACTCATACCACAACAGCGTTTCCAAATTATTCATCGTTCTGTGTGAAAGAAGGACGTGGCAAATCGATTTGTCGTCGTTCTCAGCAGCTTGGTTGTCGTAGTCGACAACTTTTCTTATTTTGAGTACTACTTGTGCAAGAATTGAAGCCACGCGACTTAAATTTGCGTGTTATTTTCAGTGAATGGGCTCTTCAGTCGCTATGCTCGGACGAGTCGCCCAAAATTGGATCTCAGACGTAGTCGTGGCCAACATTTTCAAATAGTAAATGCCATAAGTTGTCCTTTATATTAAGGAATGAAAATTGATTTACACTTTTCGACAATTTTTGCTTCGATTTTCAAAATCGATTAATCGAATTTTTTCGAGGTCGATTAATATGTATATATTTTTTTACAAAATATATACATTATGTCAGGGTTGGCTTAAATATCAAATAAATACAAAACATTTCAAAGAAGGATTTGCAGATGTATTTAGAGATTATTGCCTCCTGGAAGCATAGTTTTTTCATCCAAAATTCTTCGGTCCAAAAGTCAACACTTTGGTGCATAGTGAGCAATTTACCTTATATCCAATGGCAGTTTTCTAAATTATGTCACACTTAATTAGACTCCAGTTTCTACATTTCGTGCAATTTTAACAACAAGATATATATAAAGGGTGATTTTTTAGCTATTATCTTTTTGGCAACACTGGTTTAAACAGCTGACGCACGTTTCGTGTTTTGTTTTACTGTCAAACATCTTCAGTTTGGTCTATAATTTAACCATGAATCGTCTTACAAACGAACAACGCTTGCAAATTATTGAATTTTATTATTGAAATGCGTGCTCTGCTAAGAAAGTTCAGAAAGAAAGAAATTGTGTTCAGCGACGAAGCTCATTTTTGGCTCAATGGGTACGTAAATAGGCAGAATTGTCGATTTTGGAGTGAATATCAGCCAGAAGCATTGCAAGAGCTACCAATGCATTCAGAAAAAGACACAGTTTGGTGCGGTTTATGGGCTGGTGGCATCATTGGACCGTACTTCTTCAAAGATGATGCGAATCGTAACGTAACTGTGAATGGTGAGCGCTACCGTGAGATGATATCCAACTTTTTTTTGCCCAAACAAGACGGTGCCACACAGCACGCGCAACAATAGACTTATTGAGAGGCGAGTTCGGTGAACATTTTATTTCACGTTCGGGACCGGTCAATTGGCCGCCTAGATCGTGCGATTTAACGCCTTTAGACTATTTTTTTTGTGGGGCTATGTTAAAGCTCATGTCTATACAGACAAGCCCGCTTCAATTGACGCATTGGAAGACAACCTTGAAGCATTTATTCGTGAGATACCGGCCGAAATGTTGGAAAGAGTATGTCAAAATTGGTCAACATTTGCATGAAATAATGTTCAAACATTAAATTATATGGACCGTACTATCGATTCAAATAAAGATTTCATACATTTTTCTGAATTTTATGTGTTTTTTAAACTTTTAGCTTCTAAAAAATAATCCTTATATATATATATGTCAGTTAAAATAAATTAAAAAAATCCAAAAATAGAGATATGCCAATTTTTCTTTTTACTTTGATCAGATGTGTGTGTGTTTGATGTGGGTGGTGTAAACAAACATTTTTTATTTATAATGTCCACTTTAAGTGATTCAGATAATTTGAATAACATATTAACTAAAATTATGTGAAAAGTAAATAATAATTTCAATATAAAGTTTCTTGGCGAACATCCGGTAAATATTTATATATATATATATTTTTTTTTTTTTGAAATAAAATATTTTGTGTTTTCTTTCATTTTTGGTAAGGAAATATTACTTATGCGAAAAAAAATTAAAAATTTTGTTTGTTAATTTTTTTCAATTTCGAGAACAATGAAGGTGGTCTAACTAAGTCAGTGCATCCTCTGAAAGTAGAGGTTCCCTTAGAGGTACCAACGTTGTCGATTTTTTTAAAAAATTTTGTGCTTCGGTGGAAAATCAATTTTCAATTGACTTAAACATATATATAAGATATCTGTTAAAAATACTTTAGGTGTAATTTTTTATTAACAACAATTTCAAATTTGCCCCCTAATTTATTTAGTTTATTCATTTTTTACTATTTAAGGAAGAAAATTTGAAATGGTTGTTAATGCTAAACTAATACTGATAGAGGCATATAATTTTTAGTATTTTTAACAGATATTCTTCTCTTTCGTTTGATACCCATATTGCCTGGGTATGGCTCTCGAAAGTATGAAAAGGAATTATTTTAGACAAATATATCATTTGGTAATTAAAAACGAGAAAAGGTCACCAAATGAAAAACTGACTGGATAACTAAGCTGCGATAACAAAAATCTAAATAAAATGTTAAATTTCTACTCAAAAGCAATATCAATGTGTGTGTGTGTGAAAATAAATTTTGAAAAAATATTTTTGTGTTGAAAATGAAGTATTTTTTATGGTTATCGGAGCTAAGTCCAAAAAGTCAACACAAAATTTGGTTTAATACAAATATTTATATTGTAGTTGGCGACAATGTGAAAAAATATATTTTTTATTTTGAGCAAAAAATTAAATTTTTATTAACATTTTTGTTATCACTGTTTAAAAAAACACAGCCCTATTATTTCCAGTTTCATGTGTATACGGTCTTGTTCAGGTTAAAAAACTGCTGTCGCTCGGTGTAATAAGTCTACTTCAATAAATAAGCGGTAAAGAAACCAGAAACTGACAAAGTTTCAATTTTTTATTTAAGGAATTAATCCTCGAAATGCAAAACATCGATTACTAAACATTTTTTCTCTTTTTCTACTCATCGAAATGAAGGAATTGTTTCTAAAAAACATTTTTTTGAATTTATTTGTTCTATTTAAGGAATTGTAGGAAACCAATTCTGCAGTTTGTTATAGCGTTACTTTTGAAAACATTTCCGGATAAACTCGATGCTATTATGCATGCTAAATGTGGTTACATCGAATAATAACATATCTTTCTATATACTGAAATCTATAAGTAAAAAAATAAAAATCAACTAAATTACCGCGCTCCCCTGTATATAAATAATCTAGTAAATATATATATGCATTTTTATCATTTAATATAAACATATATTCATTATAAACAAGTATCGATTATTTACTTCTGATATTTGTCTGCCGACTTTTATTTCTGTAAAACATCAGCTTTAAAAATTTAATTTTATAATTAAAAGAGATTCAAAAATTACGCCGATGGTCGCCGGAAATATATATATCAGCTTATGATTATTGTAGTCGAAGGACTACTCTATACAACCACAATTTTACCGAAGGTCTGTGTACAACATTTTCTAAACTTAAAAAAGATATTCCATTTTTATACCCTACACCACTACGGTATAGGGTCTAGGTCTAGGGTATTATAAGTTAGTTTCGCGCCAAATGTTTGTAACACCAAGAAATAATCGAGCTAGACCCACCTTTAAGTATACCGATCGGCTTACAATCACCAGCTGAGTCGATTTAACGATGTCTGTCTGTCCGTCTGTCCGTCTGTCCGTCCGTCCGTCTGCTGTCCATCTAAGCTTGTTCGCACTCTACAGGTCGCAATTATTGTCCGATTATAATGAAACTTGGCAGAAGTTATTTTTTCTGGCCAAGGACCATCGGTATTGAATTTGGAGGAAATCGGTTCAGATTTAGATATAGCCCCCCGTACAAATGTCGCTCCCGATTTGACATTTTCCGCTCTAGAAACCACATCTTGTACCCGATTTTCTTTAAATTTGGCACAACATCTTATAATCCAACTAAAAACACCTATGGTGAAAGTGGATAAGATCGGTTCAGATTTAGATATAGCCCCCATACAAATGTCGCTCCCGATTTGACATTTTCCGCTCTAGAAACCACATATTGTACCCGATTTGCTTTAAATTTGGTACAACATCTTATAATCCAACTAGAAACACCTATGCTGAAAGTATGTAAGATCGGTTCAGATTTAGATATAGCCCCCATACAAATGTCGCTCCCGATTTGACATTTTCCGCTCTAGAAACCACATCTTGTGCCCGATTTTCTTTTAATTTGGCATAACAGCTTATAATCCAACTGGTAACATCTATGCAAAGATTGGGTAAGATCGGTTCAGATTTAGATATAGCCCCCATACAAATGTCGCTCCCGATTTGACATTTTCTGCTCTAGAAACGACATATTGTACCCGGTCTTCTTTAAATTTTTCAGAACATCTTATAATCCAACTAGAAACACCTGTGCAAAAATTGGGTAAGATCGGTTCAGATTTAGATATAGCCCCCATACAAATGTTGCTCCCGATTTGACATTTTCCGTTCTAGAAACGACATATTGTACTCGATTTTCTTTACATTTTGCAGAACATCTTATAATGCAACTAGAAACGCGAATGCAAAAATTGGGTAAGATCGGTTCAGATTTAGATATAGCCCCCATACAAATGTCGCTCCCGAATTCACTTTTTCCGCTGTAGAAACCACATACTGTACCCGATTTTCTTTAAAATTGGCAAAACATTTTATAATCGTACTAGAAACAACTATGCTGAAAGTGGGTGTGATCGGTTCAGATTTAGATTTAGCCTCCAAACAAATATCGCTCCCGATTTGACTTTTTCCGCTCTAAAATACACATATTGTACCCGTTTTTCTTTAAAATTGGCACAACATCTTATAATCCAACTAAAAAAACCTATGGTGAAAGTGGGTAAGATCGGTTCAGATTTAGATATAGCCCTCATACAAATGTTGCTGCCGAATGTTTAACCGATTTTGGCCAAATTTTACATATTATATTTCACCAATAAACAGACATGGTGAAAGCGCGTCACATCGTTCCTGGTTTCAATATACCCCCTACAAATGTCCTTTCCGATTTAACATTTTTTGTCAAACACATACATTTACAGGATGCAAAAATCCTTCCCGATTTCAATTTTTTACCGAATTGAATTGCAATGAGAATTGTTTGGGTGATGCCCATATGTCCATACTTTGGTATGGCTTTGGTATACTACTGTATAATTTGTATTTGTCTGTCGGACAATTGGATCAATTACCATATTATTTACCATATTCGTTAAATTTGACTAAAGATGAATTTATAGCATATAAATTATATTCATATAATTTATATAATTTGTATGAACTACATAAAATTGCTCCCATGAAATACCTGGGTTTAGTAATCAAAGCGAGGTACATACGCAGGGAGTGGTGTAGGGTATTATATAGTCGGCCCCGCCCGACTTTAGCCTTTCCTTACTTGTTAAGAATAATTTGTTTATAAAAATTTTAATTTTAGTTGAAGGTACCCTTAATAGTTGTTCTATAATTTTGCCAATATAAATTGACCATGCCCGGTACCTTTAGGAACAATTGTCAAAGGAATATGAAAATTTAGATTAAAAATATTTTCTTAAAAAAAGAACAAAATTGGCTAAGAAATTCTTGTGGAAGAAAATCTATGAATAAGCTGTGATCTTTTTTTGCTGAAATATGTGCGTATTCAGGTATTTGTGAAATACATTTTCACAAAGCATCATATTTCTAGAATAAGTATCACAACTTCGACATATATCCATAGATTTTCTTGAAATAAGCCTTTGTTTCTTCCTTAGGAGATACAAATTAAATGATATATTTTGATTTGTAGTTCTAATGACTATTTTCCGCGTTAGAATATATTTGAAAAGAACATGATTTTAAAAATTCTCTAAACAACTTTTATATTTATCCATAGATATTTTTCAAATAGTCATTGTTTTATTAAAGGGTGATTTTTTAAGAGCTTGATAACTTTTTTTTAAAAAAAAACGCATAAAATTTGCAAAATCTCATCGGTTCTTTATTTGAAACGTTAGATTGGTCCATGACATTTACTTTTTGAAGATAATTTCATTTAAATGTTGACCGCGGCTGCGCCTCAAGTGGTCCATCCGCTTAGTCCAATTTTGGCATTTCCACGTTTTTGAGTAACAGAGACCCAATTGGTGCGAACGGCGACGAATCGAAAATTGGTGGTCATCATTAACACTGGCCGATACAGCTGCGATATTTTCTTCAGTTCGCACTCTACGTAAGCGTGTTGGTGGTTTAATGTCCAACAATGTAAATTTGGTGCGAAATTTAGTCACAATAGCCCGAATAGCCGCTTCAGTGGGTCGATTAAACTGACCATAAAATGGAAGCGCGCAATGAACTTTCTTAACAGAGCACGCATTTTGATAATAAAATTCAATAATTTGCAAGCGTTGTTCGTTTGTAAGACGATTCATGATGAAATGTCAAAGCATACTGAGCATCTTTCTCTTTGACACCATGTCTGAAATCCCACGTGATCTGTCAAATACTAATGCATGAAAATCCTAACCTCAAAAAAATCACTCTTTATTTTAGATGCTTAAGAAAACAGAAAAATATTTTTTTTTCAGATCTTTTCTATTTTTTAAATCAATGATTTCTCAATTCAGTTGGCCTTTTGTTTTCCTAAACCAATGTGTTGACGAAAAATTAAAAAATGCAATTTGTTTTGTCCAGACTCCGTCTAGGGGAGACCAACAGGGCAGCAAAGCTGGTAGGATTCTGTTCACAATGTCTCTACATGAAGGAGATATTAAGATATTAATTGTAACCCGTATATCCAGGCATGATCGGAGCTATTCTCTCAAAATTATAGCATAAATATTAGTAAAATAATTATATAAAATTTACTAAATATATATAATTATATTTAGTTAACTAATTAAAAAATATATCCATATTTTAGTGTTTATAAATCAGATTGGCTCTTTAGGTCTGGCACACAAAATATTTATTTGTTTGTTGCATAGTGCTATCGATCGGATATTGAATTCAGTTCTATCTGGCCTCTCCCAACCTTCAATTAAAACAGCATGTTTTTCTCTTACAAAATCCTACACAATTATTAATAAAACTATAAATTAATGAGATTTCTTTCGGTCTACATACAGGCATACATACATTCGTTATATGGATATCAACAGTTTGTGTGAATAAATTTTTATTAATATCTACCCGCGTCAAGGTCAACAAATAGTTTATGAAGATGATTCTTTATGTACAACAGTGTACGCAGGCAGATCCACATCGAAATAAACAACAAATTATTAATGAATTTCACGCACACACACCCAAAGCAGAGAATGGATAAACATTGAAAATCGCCAAACCAAGACGAAATGATTTACGATTCACTGTTCATTGGGGAAATACTCGAAATCCACAAACATCCACGAGAAAAGAAAATGTTATGCGAACGGTTTAACATTCAAATCGACATCGAAAAGTAAAGTAAATCATAAAATTCACAGTAAATATACGATTTGAAATAAACTTTTATTTTGTTTAAATATTTGTAAACTAAACATACGAATTAATTGTGAACGCATGGTATAGGCCAACATTTTGAGGAACGGCGAGACGGACGGACGGACGGACGGACGGGCGGGCCGGCAGCCCAGCAGAATCAACAAACATTTTTGGCCAATACCAAAGACCAATTCACAGACATACATCGGAACGTGATTTGAAACAAATTTTTCGGGTTTCAGCCAGAAATTTTTTTTCTTTTTCACAAAAAAACTAAGCAAACACTGTGATCTTGTGTGTCTGCCCGCCCGACTGTCTACCCATTGCTTCGCTGTAATTGAGAGGTGAGACCGTGTTTGTGTTTCTCCTTCATCTTTGTTGTTGTTGCGGTGGCGGCTTTGCGGCAACAACATTCGTAAGTAAGATCATGTGCGATCGTTGATCACACATTCACATCCAACATAATCATGTGTGGCGCAGTACGTGCAGCACGTATAACGAGGCCTAAGTGTAGGCATAAGCGGGCTAAACATGTCGGGGTAGACAAACGGCTAAAACAAATCACTTTCACCTTATTTTTGTTAGTCCAACGACGACGAACGTGGATATGAATGAACGAATGCATGAATGAACAAACGATCATAACAAATAGCGCCAATACATAATCAGCGTGAGTAAGTGCAAGTGAGGGAACGGGAAATACCCGGACACTTTATGACAATCGATTCCTGATTTCTAAGCTTCGATTTTTTCTCAAGACTTAGTTAAAATAATGAAAATATCTCCAAAGAAACATGAAAACAAATATGTAAGTTTGAGTCGGTTGCTATATTGGAAGTTATATTCATCTTAAGATTTGGTCACTTTGTGTGGGAGTTAGTATCTCGCCGAAGTATTGCTGCTAGAATCGTGAATAATACACGAAAAATAAAAATGGATTTTTCGAAATTTATACGTTTAACCCTCAAAAGGTCACGTGGGTCCAGCGGACCCTTTTTGACAATTTTAGACAACAGTGAGACAATATTTTTTGCAATATTTCCAACGAAAAATATCGAAGGTTTTCCAATATTGATCAAAATTCAATGTTAAATAAAAGAGAAATGGTCGAAGGTCTTCCGATATTGATGAAATCAGGTTTTTTGTTAAAAATAGTTAAAACTATGGCAACCATGAGTATTTTTATCTCAGAGACTACTGATAAATAACAAGTAAGGAAAGGCTAAAATCGGGCGGGCCGACTATATAATACCCTACACCACTCCCTGCGTATATACCTCGCTTTTATTACTAAACCCAGGTGTTTCATGGGAGCAATTTTATGTAGTTCATATAAATTAAACAGTTACTATAAATTCATCTTTAGTCATATTTAACGAATATGGTAAATAATATGATAATTGATCCAATTTTCCGGCAGACAAATACAAATTATACAGTAGTAATATGATGAATCGGACCGACATTTCAAAGGGGCCTATAACAACACTGGTTCAAAATATGGGCCTATATATTTCTCATTCACGGTAGTTGAAATATATCATGGCGTATTTTCTAGAGCTGTATTAGAGTAGAATGGGGGCCATTTGGGTTATTCCAAAGTGTGGACACATATATTTGAATTTGTATTCTTAGTTGAAATATGAAATGTAAAATTTGAAAAAAAATTCCGATGTAAAATTTGCGTTCTTGAGGGGTAAAAATTAAAATGGGGCCATTTGTAAGGGCTCTACATTAAAAAGTGGTTCCATATAGATCACTTTCAAAGTAGGTATTCTTAGTTAAAATATGACATGATATGCAAAATTATATCGAAATCTAATGCACGATGCGTGTTCTAGAGATGTAATAGAGTAGAATGGGGGCCCAATTTGTATGGGGATTATACCAAAATATGGATCCATATATTTTACTTTCATAATATGTCTTCTTAGTTGAAATATAATACAAAATGCAATATTTGATAAATTTCCGATGTAAAATGTGGGTCCTAGAGGGGTAATAAAAAAATGGGGGTCATTTATAAGGGCGCTACATTAAAAAGTGAGCCCATATAGATCACTTTCAAAGTAGGTATTCTTAGTATGAAATATGAATATAATATAATCTGCAAAATTTGAAAAAATTCCGATGTGAAATGTTGGTCCTAGAGAGGTAATAATTAAATGAAGGCCCACTTGTAAGGGCGCTGCATTAAAAAGTGGGCCTTTATAAATCACTTTCAAGTAGGTATTCTTTATTGAAATATAACATGATCTGCAAATTTTTATCAAGATCCAATGTAAGATGTGGGTTCTAGAGCGATAATAGTGTAAACTGGGGGTCCATTTGTATGGGGGCTATACCAAAACATTTACCTATATAGCTGGCTTTATAAATCCGTGTTTCTAGTATAAAATCCGATGTAAAATGTGCATTTTGGAGAAGTAATATTGTAAATCGGATGTACATTTGTATGGGGGCTATATCAAAACATAGACCTATGTGGCCCACTTTCCTGTCAGCTATTTCTAGTTCAAATATAACACGATCCTGAAACTTTGGTCATGATCCCATGTAAAATGTGTATTCCAGAGCAGTAATAGTGTAAATTATAGGGATATTTGTATGGGGGCTATATCTAAATCTGAACCGATTTTCTCCAAATTCAATACCAATCGTCCTTGGCCAAAAAAATAACTTCTGCCAAATTTCATTATAATCGGACCACAATTGCTACCTGTAGAGTGCGAACAAGCTTAGATGGACAGCAGACGGACGGACGGACAGACAGACTTCGTTAAATCGATTCAGCTGGTGATTCTAAGCCGATCCGTATACTTAAAGGTGGGTCTAGCTCGATTATTTCTTGGTGTTACAAACATTTGGCGCGAAACTAACTTATAATACCCTAGTCCACGAAGTGGTGTAGGGTATAAAAAGGGGATTATTTTCAAAAAATAATATCCAAATATCTAAATGTCTGTGACTGAATTTTTATTCGGTCCCAGAGCATTTTTGTTTTTAATGAATAGAAATGACAAATAAACAAGTAATAAAAGCCAAAGTTGGTCGCGGCCGACATTACAACTCGAGTCGGTGGAAAAATTAGCTAAGATTGGACCGATGTGACCCACTTTCAAATAGGAAAGTATATTTGTATGGGATATTTGTCGTGAGCGACATTTGTACCTACATCTGAACTGATATGACCCATTTTCACTACAGATTTTTCAAGATCAAATATAACGCCTGGTACTAAATTCGAAGCATATCGGATAAATGATGCAGTAAAGCGGAAAAAGTCGATTTGGGATTTTTGATGATGACCCACTTCCACCAAAGATTTTCCTAGTTGAAAAATTAAGTGTTGTGCCAAATCTGAAGAAAATCAAATTTGGAACGATTTTTGTATGGAAGCTATAGGGTAATTCCAAAATATGAATGTCCTTATGGTTTAAGGAAATTAAAAATAATTTTAATCCTTGAATATCCTGAAAAACATATCTTTAATTTTCTTTATTTTGTTTTGTATTTTAGATTATTTTATTCTCTACAAAATATCCAAAATTCAGATTGAGGTGACCATAGGTTAAGAAATTACGGTTGTTTTTCCAAAGTATTGCGTTATTTCAGCAAGGCCAAAATTTTTCATTAGACATTTAATTTTCATACAGATTCGGAAAGAGGAGGTGTAAATCTTTCAGATGATATCAATATTGTTAAAATCTGATGACACGACCCAAAGTTAGGATATCGATAAGGAAACTATCTCTTCAAAAAATAAAACACTGTAAATCTTAAAACACGTACTACTTTGAGCTAAGGTAAACGGTACATTACCCGCAAGCACTAGTAGAATGTATGTGCCAAATTTCATCAAAATCGGAGAGGATGAAAATCCAAACCTATGGTTTTTGGGTCGTTTTCTGTTGGAATTACCCCATATATGTAAAACTGAACAAATCTGACCTATTTTAAATATACATATTTATACTTGAAAAAATGTGTTGTTTCTGGAAAGGAAAAAGTCAAATCGGAACAGAGATTTGTATGGGAGCTACATCTAAATCTGAAGCGATTTACTTCAAATTAAACAGGGTTCGTCATTGGCCAATTTTTTGGTGCGATCGGACAATAAAAGCGATCTGTAATTTGATTACAATAAAAGATGGACAGACGAGCATTGCTAAATTAATGCAAAACAAGTAAGGAAATGCTAAAGTCGGGCGAGGCCGACTATATGATACACTCCACTTTCTATCCGAATAAATTCAATTCGGTAAAAAATTGATAACGAGAAGGATTTTTAAATGCTTCCTAATCATAGGCTAATAGGACCTAACCCAATTTATAAAATCGAGAAGAATATTTGTATTGGGGCTATATCCAAACATGGAATGATGTGACGCACTTACACAATAGGTTCTTCCACTTCAAGTATATCGAGTTATGCTCAATTTGAAGAAATTTTCTGAAAATATGTGGTTTCTAGATCAAATTGGGAGCGAAATTTGTATGGGAGCTATATATAAATCTGAACCGATCTGACCCATTTTCATCATGGGTGTTCCTAGTTTAAATATAAGATGTTTTGCCAATTTTGAAGAAAATCTGTTAAAATATGTGGATTCTAGAGCGGAAAAAATCAAATTGGGAACGAAATTTGTATGGGAGCTATATATAAATCTGAGCCGATCTGACCCATTTTCACCATGGGTGTTTCTAGTTGAAACATAAGATATTTTGCCAAACTTGAAAAAGATATGTTAAAATATGTGGTTTCTAGATCAGAAAACGTCAAATTGGGAGCAAAATTTGTATGGAAGCTATATATAAATCTGAACCGATCAAGCCCATTTTCACCATGGGTGTTTCTAGTGGACAAATATAAGATATTTTGACAAATTTGAAGAAAATCTGTTAAAATATGTGATTTCTAGAGCGGAAAAAGTCAAATATGTGTTATCTAGCGTGAAAAGATTCAAATCGGGAGTGAAATTCGTATGTATTCGTATATCTAAATCTGAACCGATTTTCTTCAAATTAAATAGCATTCGTCCTTATCCCGAAAAACTTCGTTGTGCAAAGTTTCGTTTGGTTCTGGCTACATTTGCGACCTGTGCTTTGATTACAAGAATAGATGGACAGACAGACGGACGGACAGACAGACAGACGGACATTGCTAAATCGATTCAAAAAGTGATTCTAAGTCGATCGGTATAATTAACAATGGATCTATCTCGCTTCCTTTTGGGTGTTACAAACAAATACACAAAGAAATAATACCCTAGTGATGGATATAATGATGAAAAATTTACTAGATTTAGCAAGTTTTCCAAAAAGTCGAATTCCCAAAGTGGGGAAAAATGTATTCCAAAGTTTGGGATTTTTCACGGCCCCTTTTGCCGTTTTTATACCCAACACCACTTCGTGGACTAGGGTATTATAAGTTAGTTTCGCGCCAAATGTTTGTAACACCAAGAAATAATCGAGCTAGACCCACCTTTAAGTATACGGATCGGCTTAGAATCACCAGCTGAATCGATTTACCGATGTCTGTCTGTCTGTCCGTCCGTCTGCTGTCCATCTAAGCTTGTTCACACTCTACAGGTCATAATTGTTGTCCGATTGTCATGAAACTTGGCAGAAGTTATTTTTTCTGACCAAGGACGATTGGTATTGGATTTGGTATTTGGAGGAAATCGGTTCAGATTTAGATATAGCCCCCAAACAAATGTCGCTCCCTATTTGACTTTTTCCGCCCTATAAATCACATTTAGTACCCGATTTTCTTCAAATTTTGCATAACACCTTATAATCTAACTAGAAATACCTGTGACGAAAGCGGGTTAGATCGGTTCAGATTTAGATATAGTCCGCAGACAAATGTCGCTCCCGATTTCTCTTTTTCCGCTTTAGACACCACATATTGTACCTGATTTTCTTTAAAATTGGCACAACATCCTATATTCCAACTAAAAACACCTGTGGTGAAAGTGGGTAAGATCGGTTCAGATTTAGATATAGTCCCCATACAAATGTCGCTCCCGATTTGACTTTTTCTGCTCTAGAATCCACATAATGTACCCGATTTTCTTTAAAATTGACACAACATTTTATAATCAAACTAGAAACACCTATGGTGAAAGTGGGTAAGATCGGTTCAGATTTAGATATAGCCCCAATACTCAGGTTGCACCCGAAAGTTTAACCGATTTTGGCCAACTTTACATATTATATTTCACCAATAAACATACATGGTGAAAGGGGGTCACATCATTACAGGTTTCAATATACCCCCATAAAATATCCTTTCCGATTTAAATTTTTTTGTCAAACACATACATTTACATAATTCAAAAATCCTTCCCGATTTCACTTTTTTACAGAATTGAATTGTAATGAGATAGAAAGTGGGGTGTATGTTTGGGAGATGCCCATATGTCCATACTTTGGTATAACCCAAATGGGGCCCCATTCTGCTCTATTAAAGTTCTAGAAACTACATCTTACATCGGATCTTCATCAAACTTTGCAGATCATTCTATGTTTCAACTAGGAATACCTACCGTGAATGAGAAATATGTAGGCGCATGTGTTGGCACAGGCTTCAACTGTTGTTATAGCCCCCCCTTCAAATGTCCGTCCGATTCATCCTATTACCTCTGTATAATCTATATCTTGATCAATTTTTCAATATCATGTTTTATTAACTTTACTCGGAATATCTGCTGGAAATTGGATCAATTACTTTATTATTTACCACATTCATTAAATTTGACTAATGATTAATTTATAGTACAATTTATGTGAACTACATAAAATTTCTTCCATGAAATACCTGGGTTTAGTAATCAAAGCGAGGTATATACGCAGGGAGTGGTGTAGGGTATTATATAGTTCAAATTCATATAATTTTGAGAGGTGTGAACCAACCAAAACTTGTATTTTTGCAAAAATGTATTTTCAGTGAAAACTTCGCTAACTCAGTCTAATTACTGGCGGATAAACAATGTGGCGTTTTACTACTTACTAAATCTCCTTTCCAGTACTACGGTTAACTTAAAAACTGCAGTGGAAACCATTCCCAAATTCGCGTCAAAATACCATTTGCTATTTGTCTATACGGAAGAAAGACAACGCCCATTCCACATTAAAATCATTAGCATGTTTAATGGCTGCATTCTACGTTTAGTGGATCACATTTTTTGTAGTCTCGACACGCACACATCTAATGACCAACTCGGTTGGCCAAGGCAATTTGTGACTTTTTGCCAAATGAAATGATGAAGAAAGACACCCGACACCACAGTATTCAGGGAAAGAGCTCACAACGAGCAACAATGCAGTCTCAACACACTTGGATGTGAAAAGGAAAAAAGGAAATTTTCATCATCATCATCACAATCATCACAAAAGAAATTTTCATATTCGTGCGTATAAAGCAATTTTCAGGTTAAAGATCATTAGGCGCGTCATGTAACTCAACAAACAGCAGAAGAAGAAGAAAAAACGACAACAATAACAGACAGCCAGCCAGCCCGCCAACAGGTAATGCCCAGCGCCACAAAAACAAGCCGAGATTTTTTAATGTCTGCAGCTGAAGATTTTGGCTGCCTGGATGTCTATATTAGATGGTGTCTAGGCGGGCTGGCTGACTTGCAGGCTGGTTTTTGTGCCGGGCAATTTGAACAACAAAAAATGCAGAAATGTGCATTGTTTTTTTTCGGTTGTTGATGGCGTTGCTGTTGAACAACAGAGTAGATTTCTATTTAATGAGCATATAATTTGATTGGATTGCATAAATGTGGTCATAAATTTTCAGCGTTTTTGTCGTTTTGAACAAAAAGTAAAAATAGGTGTCTCCCTAAAGCCAAATGGCGGCTAGGAAAGCAGTCAGGCAGACAGACATTTGGACGGATAAGCCAACAACACACAGTGGTTTGTTTCAAACAAGTGCTCGAAATTACAAGAAAAATAACTTGTTGCCAAGTGTTACTATATAAATTTTAGTCTATGTACCAGATGTTGAAAATGCAATTTTCCAATTTCGAAAAAAACAAAAGTTGTGCTGAATTGTGCCGTAAAAAGTTTTTCGAAAAATTGAAAATTGACCAAGATATTGCGAAAAAACTTTTTTCCAAAAAAATCGCTGGGATTGCCATTATGTGTTTGTGGTAAAACAAAAATTGTTCTGAATTGTGCTCGCCTAGCATAATTTTTTCATCATATTCCAAAAAGCGGCAACTTTTTGTAAAAGTCGCCAAAATTACAAATGAGTCATTTTGTTTTTTCGCAAAAACACAAGTTTAGTGTTTTAATAAACAATGAATTCTTGATGTAAAAGTGCAGAGAAAAAAATATTCAAGTCGAAAAATTAATTTTATTTCGTGTGCATTAAGATATGCTGATTCAAAAAATTATGTATACATTTTTTTAATTACAGGATGGGGGTATACTTAGTTTGCCATTCCGTTTGTAACACCTTGAAATTTCGAGCTGAGACCCTATAAAGTATTTATATTCTTGATCGTCATAAAATTCTAAGACGATCTAGCCATGTCCGTCCGTCTGTTGAAAGCACGCTAGCATCCAAACTAAAGGAGCAATGAGGTCCAAATTTTCCAAAAATGCATCTTATAGTCGTTGATCGGTTGGGATTGCCACTGAGCGAATTAATAAACCCTAATAATAAGAGTATTTAAGCATGTCTGCTTAAATTTAAGTGGGTATGCGCATTCCCCTTATAGCAGAAACGTGCATCATAAAGTGGTTATTTTTCGTGGGTGTGAAATGGGGCAAAAAGCGATAAAAATGGTACCTATCAAACGACAACAACTAGAAAAACAATTCGATGTGTTCATTCCTCTAATTGAGTAGATACATAAAATAAAACATTTTTTCCAAATTCGTACTTTTAAGGGGTAAAATGGGAATAGAGGGATAAAAATGGTGCCAACCAAACGGCTGCATCTAGAATAAAGAAATTCGGTGTATATATTCCTCTGATTGCGTAGACACGCAAAATAAAGGGATTTTTCGAAATTCGTACCTTTAGGGAAGTAAAATGAAAAAGGGATAACAATTGTACCAACCAAATTGCGGCAGCTAGAGTCACGAAATTCGGTGTATACATGCACCTGACTGCGTAGACACGAAAAATATTTTTTCCAAATTCGTACTCTTAAGGGATATAATGGGAATAAAGGGATAAAAAAAGTACCAACTAAACGGCTACAACTAGAATAATGAAAATCGGTGTATACATCCCTCTAATTGCGAAGACACGAAAATAAAGAGATTTTCGAAAGTCGCACTTTTAAGGTGGTAAAATGGGGAAAAGGGCATAAAAATGGTACCATCCAAATGGCCGCAGCTAGAATCATGGAATTCGGTGTATACATTTATCTCTCTGCATAGACTCGCAAAATAAAAAGATTTTTCCAAACTTGTACTTTTTAAACAAAAAATGGGTAGCATCATTAAGTTAGGTTATCTTCCACTGTGTACTTGAGGGATAATGGATTTTCAAAATTTATACTTTGGAATTAAAATAGGATTCAGCTGTAGCTGAAAATGTACCCACTATTCCCCAATATTTGGGTATTTAAGATTTTTTGAAGATTGCTGCCTTGCATTTACTTTCTGAGTTGACTTGAAGTATTATGTCGATATATATTAAATAAACATGCCGATAGTCTTGCGTTATAAGCATTGTTTAAAATCTTATATTTATTTATAAAATTATTTTTTCAATATATTTATTTGTTTTGGTTTGGCTATATTAAAAAATTAAAATTTTCCTGTAATGTTACTGCACTTCTAGTAAAATTAAAATTTTCGTCGTAGATAGCTTTATTATTTGTACTCTCCTTTTAGATGTACTGATCCTATCGCACCAGTTTTTATGTTTTTTTTCGATAAAAATCCTAAAAAATAGAAAAAAAAATCGGAAAATTGTATTTTATAAGTAAAAAATCGATGTCTAAATGTAGAAATTATGATACTCTTTGTCGACACAAAAGAATTTAAAAAATCGTGATTTTTTAGTTTTTTCCTTTGTTTTTGGTCTGTAATCAATATTTGATTTGATTTTTTTTTTAATAGCGCAAAAAGTCTCATTATAAATTATGTAAACAATTATATTGTTTTAGTTTTTAATAGCTGGTATACTATCGAAGATATTGACAAGGTATTTTTGAAGGAAATCTATGAACAAAAGTAGAATTTATGAAAAAGTTAGAGAATTTATGAAGTATGAAGAATTTATGAAGTATGAAGAATTTTATGAATTTAAAAAAATCGTGTGTCATTTTTTAAGGATCATAACTTCTGCATTTATCCACAAATTTTCTTTAACTAGGCCTCGTTTTCGTCGTTAAGAAACTATGCTATTACAAACTAAATTAAAATATGCATATATCTAATTTGTCAAGGGACTTTTCGCGATATTTAAACAAAAACTTAAAAATCCTTATTAAAAAAAAAGATTATCATAACTTCTACATTTATACATAGATTTTGTTTGCGTTAGAATGAATATAACGCTTTTTTTTCAATTTTCTTTCTATTTTTTATGATTTTTTTGGTGCCAGCAAAATAGATTTTGTTCAAAAAAAATATTTTTTTTCCCAAATTTTTGAAGACTGCTCCTCTTTCTATGTGAATGTATTATTTGCAATACTTGTAGCCATCATGAGTACCCTTAATTTAGCATACAACCGGCTGTTATAGGACTTATATATCCAAAATGAGTGTATTAATATTTAAGGTACCTTCGCCGAAAATTGGAATTGTAAAAATTAAAAAATAACAATTTCCATAAAAAAAATTTTAATATCGTTTTCGAGTTTAGAAAGCCAAAATAAAATTTTAATTCGAACTACTGATTCATTTGACTTTGAAATGTAGAATAACATTTATTTTTATTTTCAGGTTTATGTTCGACATTTGTAAAACGCGACGCTATACGCTCGAACAAAATTGGGAAATATTAAAAACTTACTTCCAAAGTAGTGAGTCTTTAACGCAAACTGTAAGAAATTTGCGTAGAATTTTTTCGAAAAGAGATCGGCCTCCAGTTCAGCCTTCATGAAGCTCATTTTCATCTCGGTGGCTATGTCAATAAGCAAAATTGCCGCATATGGCGTTCAGAGAACCCACGCGTGACTATTGAGAAGCCAATGCATCCACAGCGATTTTGGGTTGGCGGCATCATTGGGCCATGCACAGTGGATTATTTTCATTCAAGTTGCGGCAAAAATTAGAAGGAATAGAGCTAGGACCTTGAAATTTCGCACACATCCCTTATATCGTCAAATTAGATCAAAAACAATTTTTTGTTTAAATCCGCTCACAACCACACCCACCTCCCATGTAAGTTAAAATAAAAAACAACATAAATTTCTTATTTTAATATATATGTGAATACAAATCGGCATAAATCTAGTTTAACTGCGATTCTCAGAATTGTTTCAAATTTTGAACCCGCTTTTTTGGTAAAATCGACATTATCTGGAAATATGTCCTATATTGAGGTACGCCATCGTATACATAGGTTTATAATCAAGACTTCCAGCTTTCATTTAAGGTAATTTAATAAATTAATTTATGATTTAGTTATCGATTTCTTAATCAATTACGAGCCAACCATATTCTGGCTTTGTTTTACAAACTTTCGAAGGCCGGCTACGCGCCGAACTTTCAAGGCCCCGATCAAGTCGACCATAGCGCCATATTTTTTTTTCTTTTTTTGGTAATTTTTAACGCTCTACAAGGCTGTATTAAACTAGATTCGCCATTAAACTAGATTTGTTCCATAAAATTTTTGTTTTTTTTACGATTTTCGAAATTTTTTATAAAAATTATTTTATTTTTTAATCGATAACACACGGCTATTATAGCTTTATACTTAACTTAAGATTAATATCGACCCAATATTTACATGCGCTTGCATGCCATAAAACCGTACATTCCTATAGGATGCTTTAATTAAATTTTCCTAATTTTTTTGCTTCATTTTTGGCTTAGAAGGTTTTACCATTTCAGTTATTAGATCGATGTTGGCAGCTATAAGCAGAATATTCTTTTTAGAATGAATAAATAACACAATAGTTTAACAATATTTGTAAATGCCGAGCCATCGGTCGGCCTCGCGACTGTGGTTTTATACTGCAGAAAATGACCAATACTGAATAAATACAACCTTCAGTTAAACCTCTGCCTGAAAAGGAAAGCAAAAACGTAATTACACTTTTTTAAATGCAAAAGAACACCCCAAGAGCTCATATTTTCTACGAACTAAACGAAATTTCAATACGATACCTTTTTTCCGAGATACATCCCAATAAAATAAACTCTCTTATGATGAAATTTGCAACTATTTTAGCATTTATGAATTTTAAATGCATCCACAGCTAGAATTAACCGCACTATTGGCAAAATCTTTTAAAATATGCTTAATAGGAATGTCCTTTGCAAAATTCAATCAGTAAAGTTGAGATTTGGGCGCATAAAAATTGGGAGTTTTGTCGCTGATAATACACTGTGCCATGCACTGAAAAAAGTGGGTTGATCGGATGAGATAAAGTTCAACCTTTCCAATAAAACAAGAAATTTAAAAAAATAATCAGTACATTTTTATAGCCGATTCTAATTTAAAATTGTAAATGCCCCACCCTATACATCAGAAAATGTGTTTCATAAGAAATCGATTTCTAACCACACTGCCCTCGTATATAGCAAATGAGAAATGAAAATGAGATTTTCCTAGTCCCTTCTCAGCAATATCTGTAGTTATATTGATTTAAAATGATCAGTGTTCAGAATAATCAGATACCACATTAGTCATCTGCCACCACTGTGCGGCCGACGGACTGTCACAGGTACCAGTACAAGTATGTTAATAGTTGTCATGCCATAGCATGGCTAGACAAATTGGCGACGTTTCTCTGTTTTACATAAAAGCCAGGTTAAAATGGCATATCGTTCAGTGCGAATGTGTGGTTGGATGTGTGTGTGTGTTTGTGCGAGTGAATGCACAAATAGGAAGTTAATTAAAAAGGAGTGATCATTCCACCAACGACAACGGCCAGACACTTCGAGACAAACTCACAAATTATGCAGCCTTTCCACACATAAAACTCCAACAACAACAAAAGGCAATGAGTCACAGCAGACACAGACACAGTCACTCACCACCACCATGACACTGCGAAAGAAGTCATTAAAAATTTGGTGAATTTGCTTTCATTTTTAATGCCTTCAATTTGACTTTTTGTTTTCATTTTTTTCAGGATATTTCCTGAGAATTCTCTTAACAGAGTATCCTGCTCGCTAATGGTTTTGTGTGTGGGATGACTGCATTTAATGACCAGTGTTACGGAGGAGGGAGGTTTCGTAATACTTGGTTGCAGTGATTGATTGGATTTTATGGGTTTCCTTATTCAGCGGAAATCAAATATTTGCTTTACATTAACATCGATTAGTTTCGTGTGCAGAGTGTTGGGGGATGGAAATAAATGAAAGGATCTCCTGTGATTTATCTATTTCCTGTTGCAGGGAAGGGAAATGAAGAATGTCTATAGCTGATGATTCATTCATGTTGGAAAATATTTATCATTTTTTAAAGACTTACTTAAATGATGAGCACAGTGCATTCAGATCATTAGACATTATGTGGGACTTACCTGAAAAGAGAAGAGAAATTAATTAGTTATGGTTGTGATTAAAGAAAAATTAAAGAAAATCTTTTATGTATTTACATGAGATTTAAATCGAGCAGGTCCGAATTTCATAAATAATGAAATTGATATGAACCTACCTATTCTGAGATAGATTGATAGAGATATATCACAGAACTGGTCTCAATTCACATCTCATTTCTTCTGTATAGTTGAATAAAACTATTGTAGATTGTTACAAATAATAAAATATATATTGTTACAAATAATAAATAAAATATTGATTAAACCTTCCAAAAATAATTATTCAAGGCTTCACCGAGGGTCAAATTCGCAAAAAATTACATATTTACAAAAATATTAATTTTCTAAATTCAAAACTATTTCGCCTAGAAGTCTAACACAACATTTATTTAATAGAAAATTTAATTCTTAACAATTTTGAACTTATTTACAAGTCTTTTAGTCAAAGTGTGTATCCCCAAATGTAAAATACAAACGAAAAAACTAAAACAAATGAGCGTTGGCACAGCAGAAGTATTGCTGGGTAATTATACCTGCATATACACATACTTACATATGCAACTCAATGAGATGCTGTAAGATGGCATGCGTACTTTATTACTTGGTGCGATTTTTTTAAACGCAAATTCGGCAAGTGAGTTGTGCTTCTCGTTCGTTTGTGAGAATCATCTGCTTATAGAGGCCGGGTTTGATGCGCTACGAAGCCACTTGAAAAGACTTTTGACATGGTCGAAATCATGATCGTGGTAGTCTGCAGCCAAGTAATAAATGTCACCATGCCATTTGTAAGTAAATTTGCATTCTATTAAATATAGATGCAAAATGGTCTTGAGCCAAGACAAAATCCCAGTTCAAATCAAATATTCTGAAAATATTAACACAATAAACTACTGCTAATGTAACTAGTAAAAAAAGGCGTTAAGTTCGGCCGGGCTGAACTTTTTATCCCCTCCACCATGTATTGCATTCCACAGAGGCTGTCGATTTTCAGAAGTATAGTACCAGGAAATTGTTATTTTTTTTTCAATTTGGCCAAACCAAAACAAATAAAAATATTAAAAAATAATTTTTAAACAAATATAAAATTTTAATTATTTTAAACCACACTTATAAGGCAAGGCTACCAATATGTTTATACTAGAAACATTGAAATAATACTTCAAGTCAGGTCAAAAAGTAAATACAGGGTTTTCCAACAAGAGGTGTTAGTTTGAATCACCCGGTATTTCGGTAGCTGTCACTTTTGAAGCTTTTATTCTTTGACATTTGACAAGTAGAAACTATGCCAGTACTAACAAGTAAAATAGGCGTTAAGTTCGGCCGGGCCGAACTTTATATACCCTCCACCATGGATTGCATTCCACAGAGGTTGTCGGTTTTCGTAGAAGTGCAGTAATATTACAGGAAAATATAATTTTTTTAATACAGCCAATCCAAAACAAATACAAATATTGAAAAATTAATTTTATAAATAAATATAATATTTTAATTATTTCAAACCACGCTTATAAAGTAATGATTGGTAGCATTACCTTATACGTGAATTCAAAAAATAAATATTGTTATATTTATATTTTCAAAAATATTTTCAAAGCCATAAATATTGCTAGATAGTGGGTGCTCAAGTTGGTTGTATTTCCATTCTATTTTAATTCCAAAAGTATAAATTTTGAAAATCCATTATCAGACGTACATAGTGCAAAATAACCTAACTTCATGATTCAATCAATTTGTGCCGTAAAAGAAAAAGTACGAATTTGGAAAAAACTTTTTATTTTGCGTGTCTATGCAGTCAGAGGAATGTATGACTCTAGCTGCGGTCATTTGATTGGTACTATTTTTATCCCCTCTTTCATTTTAAGCCCAAAAGGTACGAATTTCGAAAAATCAGATTATTTTCCGTGTCTACACACTCAGAGGAATGTATACTCCGAATTTCATGACTCTAGCTGCGGTCATTAGATTGGTACTATTTTTATCCTCTTTTTTCATTTTAACCCCAAAAAGTACGAATTTTGAAAAATCCGTGTATTTTACTTATCAATGCAATCAGAGGAACGTATACACCGAATTTCATTATTCTAGGTACAGCCGTTTGGTTGGTACCATTTTTATCCCTCTATTCCCATTTTACCAATTAAAAGTACTAATTTGGCAAAATACTTTTATATTATTTATCTTCTCAATTAGGGGAATGCACACACCGAATTTCGTGTTTCTAGCTATTGTCGTTTAATAAGTACCATTTTTATCCATTTTTTGCCCCATTTCACCCCTACAAATAAGAATCAGTTTATGATGCACGTTGTTGCTATAAGGGGAATGTGCATACCAAATATCAAGCAAATATGAACAGACATATCCAAAAACCATGCTTAAATACGCCTAAATATTAGGGATTATTATGGGTATTTTTGTCCTTGTGAGGGAAAAATTTTTCCCTTTGGACCGATTTCGCCCCATTTCAATCCCAACCGATCTACGACTATAAGACGCATTTATGGAAAATTTGAACGTTCTAGCTCCTTTCGTTTAGATGCTAGCGTGCTTTCAACAGACGGACGGACATGGCTAGATCGTCTTAGAATTTTATGACGATCAAGAATATATATACTTTATAGGGAATGACAAAGTTAGTATACCCCCATCCTGGAGGTGGAGGGTATAAAAATGGAACGATACACGCTGCAGCAACGCATTGAAATTATTAAAATTCATGAATGAAAATGATCCGGAATTCCATCGAAAAATCATATTGACTGATGAGGCCCATTTCCACTTCGGTGGCTACGTCAACAAGCAAAATTGTCGCATCTGGGGCTCGGAAAACCCAAGAGTTATTGTTGAGAAGCCTCACCATTCTCATCGTGTGACTGTTTGGTGCGGTTTATGGTCCGGCGGGGACATTGGACCTTACTTTTTCGAAAATGAGGTAGGATCAACGGTAACGGTTTATGCCACTTTGTGTGGGAGGTACCAGAAGGAGTGTGGCAATATCGCCCATATTTCGCACGAATGTAACCTCTATAAAAACATTACTAAATGTGAAATCTCACAGTATTCCGATCATCCGTATAGAAGATACAACAGATTAAAAAAACCCGCCATATTTTGCACACTTAAAGTGGTTATAGAAACATTCTCAAATACCTTTATATAGCGGATTCTGAATATCTGTGTAGAAGTTACAGTGGTTTTAATTTAACATAGGAATATAGAGGACAATTTCGCCCATCTTAGAACTTAAAATAAGTTTGGGAAAAATATTACCATGTGCAAAGTTTGAATTGATTCCTTAGCTCCTTTCGAGAGTTATCGTGTAGCTAGCCAGACGGACGGACATGGTTCAAACAACTCAAAAAGTCGTGAAACGGTTTTGGTACAAACATACTTAGGGTCTTAAGTCACTCGTTCAATGCGCTACACTTTTTGTCTGTCCCAAATGATATATACCCTCCTACTCTGAAGATGAAAGGTTGAAGGGTTCCCCGTTCTCGCAGGACAACTTTTGCTTTCAGGAAATTGCACCCTAGGAAGATAGGATACATTTAGTGCAAAAGTCTACTTTTTTGGTTCCAAAACGCAAATTACTCATTTTTTTCTCATTAACTTTTGAAAACTAAATACGCAGCTGAAAAGATGAGCAAATTTCCTTTATCCCCAGGTTATACCCAAAAAACCCTAATAATAACTATTTTTTTCTGACAAATCGAATTAATACAGGTAAACTGAACACAGGTAGTGCTGAAAATCATTCAGGAGTATTCATTAACGATGCTTTAGTGGTCGTATATCCAATATCAAGTAAGTACAAGCAGACATATTAAAAAACATGCCTAAATGCTGTAAAAAATAAGGGGTATTTTCAGTCCTTTTGAGGGAAATTTTTTCCCTTTGGACCCATTTCGCAATCCCTACCGATCTATGGCGACCAAGAATATATATACATTATAGGGTCTCAGGTAGATATCTCAAGGTGTTACAAACGGAATGACAAAGTTAGTATATCCCTATCCTGGAGGTGGAAAACCCCGCGCAATTTTTTTTTTGCAACTGCGAATTTTGGATTTTTGAAACAATCACGACTCACTGCAAAAAAAAGGTTCTCGCAAATCTCGACGTAAATAAATCTCCAAGCCCGGATGGCATTTCAGCATTGGTCCTATGTAAGTGCTCTTCGACGCTTGCCCAAATTTTGTATTTGATGTGTCGAAAGATGCCTTCAAATGTTTAGGCTTTTTAAAAAGATGTAAGAAATATTTCACACTCTCTGATCTTCTCAATATCTACACTACCTACATCAGACCAAAAATGGAATACAACTCCCTTATATGGTCGGGTGCTCCAGCTTCATCACTGGATCTACTTGACCGTGTCCAGAGGAGGGCGATGGTGTTGATTGGCGACGGTAGGATATCCAATTCTATTGTCTCCCTTGAACACCGTCGTAATGTTCGTTGTGTGTCATTGTTCTATCGATACTTTCATGGTGTTTGTTCTTCGGAAATTCGTGATCTTATACCGCCCGTGAGAACGTTCGGTAGAGATACGCGACTCTCCAGGAACGCTCACCCATTTGTTGTCGATTGGACAACCGGCCGCACTACACATTACAGAATAAATTCGTTCTTCGCCCGTACTATCCGTATGTGGAATCAACTTCCGGCAAATATCTTTCTCTCCAATTACGACATTCAGAGATTCAAAACAGATGTCAACAGACACTACTCCCTCTTTCCTCCTTCCATATCTCCAGCGAAAATGAAAATTTTGCAAAAATATCCTACCTTTATTTTTTAAGTTTACCGTGCTCTACCGAATACCCACATTTATTGCCGAAAATTATCAATCTTTCAAAAAAAAAAACATGGACGGAACATGGAATTTTAACCCTAGTATTTTTTGTATTAGTTGGCGTGTAATTTGCTATTTAAGCGTGAAGAGCTTTATTTACAACTTTGGTGATTCCCACTGAAAATTTCCGACAATTTTTTTGGTTAAAGAGGGACTAGAGGTATAGTTGTGACAATAAGAATTCTCCCAGACTTAAACTTACATCACTTTTCTTCACTTTATGTGCATTGAGACATACTGACCCTTAAAATGGGCAACAAAAAATGTGTATGGATATTTTTTATGCTAGAAATACAATTTTCGTGGAAGATGACTTTAATATTTATACTCACAATATTCAATTAAAAGTACAGACTACAAACAGTTCCAAGTAGTTTAGGAAAATTCTCCAAAATTAAAAAAAAAATATGTGATTTGAACTGGGATATTGTCATGGCTCAAGACCATTTTGCATCTATATTTAATAGAATGCAAATTTATATACAAATGACATGGTGACATTTATTACTTGGCTGCAGACTACCACGACTTTTCAACATCAAACCCGGCCTCTATAAGGAGATGAAGCCACATGAAAAGACTTTTGACATGGTCGAAATCATGATCGTGGTAGTCTGCAGCCAAGTAATAATTTGTAAATAATAACTAGACTTGCTGACATTGCCTGTACATTAAAGTGTTAATATAATTACTGCTTTTTGTTAATAATTTTACAATAAAGTGGCAAATAATCTTAAACCTCTGTTAGATTACCTTTCGAACAAAGTGGACAAATTCAATATCGGTTGACATTTACCCGCGAATAAAATTGCTCAGTTTGGACAAAAAGAAAAATTAATAAAAAATTCTAATTTAAGAAAATCTAAACTTTGTAACTATTATTATTTTTTATACAATACGCGCTTCGCACATGCGGATTATTAACCGCCCAGGACATTAAACAAGTAAGTAAGCTTCAGTAGGCTAAACCGACTTATATACAGGGTGGCTGATGAATGACACTACATTAAGAAACTAAAATAACTTTTTGTTTAATTCATGTAAATTACTTTTTCTTTGTTCATTTGACAACCGATACATTTCTATTAAACCTTTTTAACGGGTTTAAAAATAAAAGAATTTAAATGACATGACGATAGCCGGTGACGTATGTGCAAAATTCATTATTCATTACATCCTGCAGAGTTGCAGTAAGAATTGTCTCAATTGTTGTTCGAATGCATTGCTTTAAATCATCCATTTTTTTTTATTTGGGTTGTAAACTTCCAGATGAAATAACCCCACAAGAAAAAGATAGGTGCAGTGAGGTCACGAGACTTTGGGGGCCAACGAAATGTCGAGTGTCTAGAAATCACCTTCTTGGGGAACTTTCGCAGCAATTCTCTCTCATAGCAGGACCTGGCTATGTGAAAAAGTCGCATCATCCTGTTGAAACCACACAGTGTTGAAAGGGATTCACTTTCGATGCAGTTCTGCAAAAAATAAGTCCTTTAACAACAGCATTAAGTAGCATGGTAGCAGTATTCATCAGCCACCCTGTATAACCTCAATCTCGGAGAACATATATACCGAATTTATAAGGAATTCAATTTTACATAGGGCAGGATAATTTGTGTGTTAGATACTAGGAGGTTCATAGCAAATGCAAATTTATAAAAAAATTGTAAACACATGATTAAATATCATGTAATACCATGCACCAGTATAGAAGTTATGAAGGATTTAATATTACCTAGGATATAGACAATTCAAAACCCGCCATATTTAATAAACTTAAAATGACTACAAAGACATTATGAAATACCAAAATATAGCGGATTCCGAATATCAATGTGGAAGTTACGAACTTAAACTTAGTTTGGTAAAAATATTACCTTGTTGAAAGTTTGAATTGATTCCTTAACTCCTTTCGAGAGTTATCGTGTACACCAGCCAGCCAGCCAGACGGACGGACGAACGGACATGGCTCAAACAACTTAAAAAGTTGTGAAACGGATTTGGTCCAAACATACTTGGGGTCTTAAGTCACTCCTTCAATGCGTTACCCTTTTTTTGGTCCCCTACTCTGTAGAGTGAGGGTATACAAATTGGATTGATCGGATGAGGTACTGCCGAGCCAGTTTTGGTAGTGAATAAAACTAGAAATTGTACTTTTACTTTTTAGCCGATTCTAATTTTAGGTTTAAAATGGCCATAGTATATAGGGTCAGATTTTCATAATATCAGTTAAAATATTGGATTTATAGAGCGGAAAGGGGCAAATCTGAAGTGACATTTATGTGGAGGCTACATCCAAGTGAGAACCGATAAATTAAATGGCGTCTCTTCTTGACCTGTGAAGTCTCTTGTACCAAGTTTTGTTAGGATCGAACTATATTTGTGACCTGCATACTTTCATTACAAGAGTAGATGGATAGACGTATGGAAAGACGGACATAGTTAAATCGATTCAGAAAGTTATTCCAAGTCAATCGGTATAATAAATGGGTCCGTCACCATTTCTTTTAAATATAAAAAGACACAACACCCTGGTGAAGGGTATAACAATCCATAAATTGAGGAAAGAAATATTTTAATTTTAAACACAGTTTTTATGCGTTTTACAAAATATTTCGGAATGATAAAGAAATGATATCATACACGCCATATAATTTATGGTGTTTTTTTCGTTTCACATCTTTATTCGACTTTTCAAACATAAATGTGAAAATAAAACTCAAACAAGAGGCACTCCTCTCGCATATCTCTGAGGACATCATAAAACATGGCCTCGATTGACTGGTGATTGTCATTCGTAGTGATTGCCGCCGCTGCTGCTGTTAATGCATTTCTCCGAAAGTCAATCCTCATCGTTTTCAATCTCCTCCAAATGCGAAACACTAAACACGCAAGCGCAAAGACTATTGACCGGCCAACCGGCCAGAGTTCATCGAACTCCCTGCAATGATTATGAAACCCTTTGAATGCGCGAGAGTTTTGTAAAAGTCCACTCCGCCCAGCCAACAACGGCATAATGATTGAATTCAATATGTTTGAAAGAAGAAGAAAAAAACAGCAACATAAACATGGTCAATTATATACATATTTTACATTTCATCTTTTATTTCACACTTTTTTGTTCTTCGCTACATTCTCCGGGGCTCTCTTCAATTACCAATGTAAACACAATCGTGGTAAAGCAACAACGCCAACATCATCATCATCAGCAGCACGATTCATACGTTGCCTAGATGTGATGGAATGGAACGTAACGGATGGATAGATCGATCCGTGGAGTAATTGAATGCTGTTGTGGCTGGTTGGTCGGTCGGTCGGTCGGTCGCTTAAATGATGTGATTGCTGTATCTTGACACCACATCTAATGAGAGGCAACATCAGCAGCAACAGCAACGGCCAAAGCACTCCAATCATGACCACTAGTGGCCCCATGATGAGATGCGACAACGCACAGTGGTTTATCAACGGAAGAACTTTACGATTTGTATGATTTAATTGAGCAAACAACATTCCAATTAATTAAAGTTTTGGCGATATCTTGGGGAATATAATATCTGAATTCCATACATTTTGTACAACAACTATATAAAATTGAATGGTAATAGTGTAAATTTGTATGAGCGCTATACCAAAACTTGGACCCATGTTGTTGACTTTCATACTACGCCATTTTCATGTGTAATTCAAAAGACACCATTTGAAATTCAAAAAATATCAATTGAAATTCAAAAATTCCATTTGAAATTCAAAAAATATCAATTGAAATTCAAAACTCGTCATTTGTAATTCAAAAGACACCATTTGAAATTCAAAAGTCGTCATATGAAATTCAAAACGCGTCATTTGTAACTCAAAAGACACCATTTGAAATTCAAAACTCGTTATTTGTAATTCAAAATACACGATTTGAAATTCAAACGTTTTCATTTGAAATTCAAAAATTATTCCATTTGAAATTCTAAAGATTCCATTTGAAATTCAAAAATGTAAACAAACTTATTTAAGAAAAATATACATTAGGAGGGGTAGCATTCATTTTTTCTGCAAATTTGGATATTCTGCAGTTTTGGAAACAGATTTTATAAAATGATAAGCAACTAATAATTATAATGATGTAAAATGTCGCTAATTTCATATGTAGTTTATAACCTTCACCAGCTCAGAGAGCATCTGCATATAATTTATAATGACTTTCATTTTACTTAGGGTTGGATTTTTTGTGTGGGAGGTACAACAAATCATGACTATTTTAGAGGCATAAAGTGATTCTAAAACCATTTCCAATATTAAATTGTTACTGATCAGTTTTATTTTAACCAAAGCTTATGCCAATTTGTGTGAGAAGTCTTGCAATATCACACATATTGCAGGTGTATATAAGGTCTATGAAAACATTACCAATGACTAAATTTCAGAGTATTCCGATCGTCCGTATAGAAGTTATAAAATCTTTAAATTTAAATTGGTTAGAGTGATTTGCGTGAGAGATACGTAAATCTGTTTTCTTAACAGCAGAATATTAAAGTTTACATAAATAAATAAATGCTACCCAACCTAATGTATATTTTGCTTAAATAATTTTGTTTATCCTTTTTGAATTGCAAATGGAATAATTTTTTAATTTCAAATGAAAACTTTTGAATTTCAAATGGTGTCTTTTGAATTACTTATGACGAGTTTTGAATTTCAAATGATGTCTTTTGAATTTCAAATGATGTCTTTTGAATTTCAAAGGATTTGTTGACTTCTGTAGTAGGTATTTTTAGTTGAAATATAACATCATGTGAGAAATTTGATCAAGATCCAATTTAAAATGCGCATTTTAGAGCAGTAACAGTGTAAATCGGTGTAAACATATCAAAACATGAGAGAGGTAGGTAGCTGGTTCTAATTCAAATATAATATGAGCGATCGTCCTTGGTCCGGAAAAAATACTTCTGCCAAATTTCATGGGAATCTGACAACATTTGCGAACAAGCTTTAGATCGACTCAGGTGATTCTAAGCCGATCGGTATATTTAAAGGTTCCATTTCACACAATAATACGAATGAAAATAAATGTAAATGTTTGATTTTTATTTTTTGTATCAAACATAAAGACAGAATATATTTTGTCAATGCTATCCAAACTTCATTTTCACTACATAGACGGCCAGTTGTTCAACAGAGCACTCAAATTTAAGTATTCCCTGAATTGAAATCTTCTAATGAGAATTGACATATGTTAATTTGTTTAAATCTTACAATTTCCTTTTCCAAATTACATTTTAATAAATTTATTATAATAAATTTATTATTGTTATATGGGGTATTTTGCAAAGGATTGTTTAACGTATTAATTTTTTTCATATAAAATATTTATCACAGTATTTTAAGGAAATAAAGCAAAGTTTCAATGAAAACCGAATTGGGGCCGAACTTTTGGCCAAAGACGAATATTCGATCGGGCTCTAGTCTCATGTCCTGTAACAAATAGAGAATCACGTCACGTTTCACATTATTGGTTCTAAATAAGTAAAACAAGTTTTATTACTTCAGCAAACTGTAGAAAAAAAACTAAAAATATTTCAAATTATATAAACAAAGACTTAATAAAAAAGTCTGACGAAATTCGAACTGCTCAACAGTTTTGTAAAAATGAAAAGCAGACTTCCATGTTTGTCACGTCACGTGTATTGGGAGACTAATGGAGGAAGTGATAAGAATATTAAATAAAGGCTCAGATAGATCCAGTAATAAAATGTCCTTTTTTATTATTATTAAGTCTATAAATACAAATATCCTTACAGACTAAAAACATATACATATATACACTTAGATACTACAAACTAAGTATTTAAATACAGGATAATTTTTCTTTTAATAGAGTTTTTGTTTTCTGATAATTCAATAATGTGATAGAATTTATTAAATTGAACAAACAGGCGGCGCAAAGGATCATTATTGGCATAGTTTGAACGGAAATAATTATAGTGGATCAAATGAAAATATCAACTAGTCTTGTCGGAATATTTATCATCATTCTACTCAGAATAAGCTCGGAATGGATGTTGCCCTGGATAACATTCACAAGGAAAGTAATGTTCAACATAGTACGCGGCGACTCTTCAAAGAAGGCAACTTGATAAGACCAAGCCTAAATTAATATGGAGGCAGTGTACGGAAGTTCCATCCTCGCCCACGCAGACAATATAAAAGGAATTGTTTCTGGACAGATTAGATTAGATTACTATGAATAGTATAGGATGGGTCCCATATTACTGAACCACATTCAAGAATGCACCTAACCAAAGAGGTATATAATTGTTTAGTGACAGAAGGATCCTTATTCCAACGTTTCATAAAACCAAGAGCACTATAAGCTTTGTTTACTACCATAGAAATGTGAGACCTGAAGTTCAAACGTTGATCCAATAGAATTCCTAGATCCAAAAAGGAAACTACAGACTCGAGTTTATGATCACCAAAAAAATAATTTGTTTCTAAATGTCTAGCTCTACAAAATGACATAAGTTTGCATTTCAACATATTTAGTACCATTAAATAAATTTTACACCATTCATGAAAACCATCGAGATCAGACTGTAGAAAACGTTGTTCAGTGGGATCTTTAAAGGATCGAAATATTTTTACATCATCAGCATACAATAGAACATTAGAATGACGAACAACAGAGGGATGATCATTAATAAATATTGTAAATAGAATCGGACCAAGATGACTTCCTTGTGGTACACCGGATGATACAACTATATTTCGTGAAAGAGCTTTTCCAAATTTTACTCTTTGAATTCGACCATCTAAATAACATTTTAACCACGATAATAATGTTTTACTAAAGCCCATCATATCTATTTTCATTATCAGAAGCCTTGCAAAAGTCTGTATAAATGGAATCAGTTTGCATTCGGTTTCTAAAACCATCATTTATAACTGTAGTAAGTTCCAAAACATTCGTTATAGTTGACCGATATTTACGGAATCCATGTTGGCAAGACGACAACAATGAGGAAACTTGGTGCGATAACATATCACTCATAATTGTTTCTAATAGCTTCGGAATGGCACTTAATTTTACAATGCCTCTGTAATTTGATACTTCAATCTTGGTAAATATCCAAAACTTATTGATTTATTAAAGATTATTGAAAGAGGGTATGATAAAGTATCAGCACAGTATTTAAGTATGTTATTGGGGATCCCGTCTGGACCAGGATTAAATGTGATATTTAATGCCTTCAAATTTTCCAAAACCGTAAATCTGCTTATAATTGAAACATTTATAGGTGAAGCTTCCACAATATTTTAAGGATAAAGAATAGACCGATCAAAATTTTTATTTGAGTAGATCGATGAGAAAAAGTCTGCAAATAAGTTGCTAATTGATATATCATCATCTGCTAAAATCGAACCAAATTTTAAAGAGTTAGTGAAACTACGTGATCGGAACGTGACGGAATTTACAAACTTATAGAAGGATTTAGGGTTATTTCTCAATTGATTTTTCATGATGATTATGTAATTCTTGTATGCACTTCTGTTCGCAATGTTGTATTCAGATCTTGCAATCGAATATTTAGAAAAATCAGCAGAGGAACCAGTTTTTTTGTATTTTTTAAATAATTTATTTTTCTTATTCTTTGATTTAGCTAAATGAAAATTGTTCCAAGGTGGGCCAATAGTATCATGTTGCATTCACCAATAGTATCTTGTTGCATTCACTCCCACGCCAAGATGTTGTCGTTTTAATCGGATCCGATAGCAAGTAATTATTAAATTAAGTGATCATATTTTTGCACAACGTACTGACAACGCTTTTATAATTTATGTTAACTATTGGCATTGATTTCCTCTGATATCCATTTTTAAATTTTAATTGTTTTATATGTTATTATCATTTATGCTGTTAATGTAGTATTTCATTCACCACATCATTTATTTATTTATTAATTTTGATTCAATAAAATATGAAAAATTAAAGAAACTCGAAAAAATTGAACTCTCTATGAGTTAAAATGAACTAAAATTTAGGAAAATTGAACTTTGAACTGCGCTAGAGCAATATTTCCTCATATCAAGTTCAAACTTTTCCTTGAAAGTAGTACATGCTTTGAACTTGTTTCTAGTTCAATTTTCCTCAAACCAAATAAATATTTTCTCAGACTGAGGAAAAATCCAGTAAATATTTTCTCAAACTGAGGAAAAATCCAGTAAGTTTTTCCTCAACCCAAGTACATTTTTACTAAGTCTAAGTGAAATTTTGCTGAAATTTTCCTAAAACTAAGTAAATTTTTACTCAAATCAAGTAAATATTTACTTAAACTGAGGACAATTTTGCTGCTTTTTCCTTAAAACAAGTAAATTTGTACTTAAACTGAGGAAAATTGTACTTGATACAAGGAAATAAGTTAAATTTAACTGGAAAATTCAAACAAATTGTTTCGCTTCAGAGTATGCAAAACTAATACAAAAATGACAACATGAAATATTTCTCAAAAGTTTTATGATACCTCCGCCATAAAGAGTTGCGCTATTACTCGATGATTGCTGCGAAGGCAAGATAGGCGCCTTCGCAGTGGTTGTTCAGATTAATACTTGAAGTATTTAAGACATAAGTCTCTGCAAACGAACGAGAATTGCTTCTTAGATTAATATTCAAGAATTTTCTAAACAATTTCAAGCGATTTTTTTACCCTCCACCTCCAGGATGGGGGTATACTAACTTTGTCATTCCGTTTGTAACACCATGAAATATCGACCTGGGACCCTATTAAGTATATATATTCTTGATCGTCATAAAATTCTAAGACGATCTAGCCATGTCCGTCCGTCCGTCTGTTGAAAGCACGCTAGCATCTAAACGAAAGGAGCTAGAAATTTTCCATAAATACGTCTTATAGTCGTAGATCGGTTGGGATTGAAACGGGGCGAAATCGGCCAAAAGGAAAAAAATTTTCCCTCACAAGGACTAAAAATACCCATAATAATCCCTAATATTTAGCGTATTTAAGCATGTTTTTTGAATATGTCTGTTTATATTTGCTTGATATTTGGTATGTGCATTCCCCTTATAGCAAAAACGTGCACCATATAGTGATTCTTATTTGTAGGGGGGGAAATTGGACAAAAAGGGATAAAAATGGTACATATTAAACGACAACAGTTAGAAACACGAAATTCGGTGTGTAAATTCCTCTAATTGAGTAGATACATAATATAAAAAGTATTTTTTCCAAATTCGTACTTTTAAGGGGTAAAATGGGAATAGAGGGATAAAAATGGTACCAACCAAAAGGTTGTACCTAGAATAGTGAAATTCGGTGTATACATTCCTCTGATTATATAGACAAGTAAAATACACGGATTTTTCGAAATTACTACTTTTTGGGGTTAAAATGAAAAAGGGATAAAAATAGTACCAATCAAATGACCGCAACTAGAGTCATGAAATTCGGAGTATACATTCCTCTGACTGTGTAGCCACGGAAAATAAACTGATTTTTCGAAATTCGTACTTTTTGGGGTCAAAATAGAAAAAGGGGATACAAATAGTACCAACCAAATGACCGCAGCTGGAGTCATGAAATTCGGAGTATACATTTCTCTAATTGAGTAGATACATAATATAAAAGTATTTTTTCCAAATTCGTATTTTTAAGGGGTAAAATGGGAATAGAGGGATAAAAATGGTACCAATCATACGGATGTACTTAGAATAATGAAATTCGGTGTATACATTCCTCTGATTGCATAGACAAGTAAAATTCACGGGTTTTTCAAAATTCGTACTTTTTGGGGTTAAAATGAAAAAAAGGGTATAAAAATAGTACCAATCAAATGACCGCAACTAGAGTCATGAAATTCGGAGTATACATTCCTCTGACTGTGTAGCCACGGAAAATAAACTGATTTTTCGAAATTCGTACTTTTTGGGGTCAAAATAGAAAAAGGGGCTAAAAATAGTACCAACCAAATGACCGCAGCTAGAGTCATGCAATTCGGAGTATACATTCCTCTGACTGCGTAGACACGGAAAATAAACGGATTTTTCGAAATTCGTACTTTCAAGGGATACAATGGTACAGAGGGATAAAAATAGTATCAACTAAACGACTACAGCTAGAATGATGAAATTCTAATTGCTTAGAAACGTCAAGGGGATAAAAATGGTACCAACCAACTGGACGCAGCTGGAATCATGGAATTCGGTGTATACATTCCTCTGACTGCATAGACACGCGAAATAAAAAGTTTTTTTCCAAATTCGTAATTTTTCTTTTACGGCAAAAATTGGTTGAATCATGAAGTTAGGTTATTTTGCACTATGTACGTCTGATAATGGATTTTCAAAATTTGTACTTTTGGAATTAAAATAGAATGGAAATACAACCAACTGTAGCACCCTCTATCTATCAATATTTATGGTATTTAAGCTTATTGAAAATACAAATATAAGAATATTCATTTTTGATTTGAAATAAATAATTAAAATATTATATTTATTTATAAAATCATTTTTTCACTATTTGTATTTGTTTTTTGTTTGGCTGTCTTAAAAAAAATATATTTTCCTGTAATATTACTCCACTTCTACGAAACCCGACAACCTCTGTGGAATGGAATCCATGGTGGAGGGTATATAAAGTTCGGCCCGGCCGAACTTAACTCCATTTTTACTTGTTATAAGTTCATTAATGCTTAAATGTATGAAGAACTCGGCATAAATTTCAATAAACACATTAACTTAATTTTAGGAAAAAACACAGTTTTAGTTTAAATTTCCTAAATGGATTTTTCCCATACAAAAAAATTTCTGATTCTTACTTAAAGCCTTGGAAATATTCTTCCACACAAGTATGCATTATTTACTCAATTGTAAGCATTTTTTTAGATCCAAAGAAATGTTTTTAAGTAAATTTACTACCCTATTTCTAGTAAATGAACTACTTACTATGTCTTTGAAAGAAGGAAACTTTACTCATACTTAGTTAATTTTCCTACTTTTAAGGAAATTTGTACTGCACTGTAAATTAAAATTGTTGAACTAAATTGTAATATGGATTTTACTCAGATTTAGGAATGCTATTTTTCTGAGTGTAGGTGTTTATTCGGCGATACCCCGTTTTTATGTTCCTGGAGATATCATATATCTTCCTTCTTATCTGTTATCTTATCTTATTATTCATCTAAACCTATTGCTTTCATATTACCTTGGGGTGTCGCCGCACAAACGTCTCTAACTGACGTTAGTACCGCAAAGCGAATATGATTGTTGTCGCAATATTACTTTTCTTTTAGGCAATGAGATTTCGAATCATTTTCGTATTACTTTGCTTGTTGGGATAAATATAAATGTTAAATAAATTAGAGTTGCTAGTCGGAACGTAGTCCATTGTGGCCAGTATTGAGACATTTGCTTGATCTGCTCCTATGTTTCTATATTGAAACCTCATATCATTGTACCACGTTCTTTTGTTAGGGAGCCACCACTGTGCAATGCCGGCACCCACAGCACATTCGAATTCCACAACTGCTACACTTGCCATGCACGAGTATAGATGGTGTTATGGCTGTGTTTTATGATTCTTTCATCTAAATCGCCGCGTAAATCTTTGAATGTCTGAATGATTTTGTTTTGTTTATGGTTATGTAATGATTTTTTATTATTTTTCCAATATTTCGATATCCGATGTAATTGCACAGCGCACTGGCTGGCTGAGTTGCTGGTGCAGTCTGGTCTGGACTGTGAGTTAGTTGTTGTTCACGATAAATTCTTCTGGTTTAAGTTTTGTTTTTTTTTTTTGTATTTTTAGCACGTTTTGTTTTACAACAGATTTCGATAACACAACTCGTCGAAACCACAATAATTTCTTTAAAAACATTTTCATCGATATTGCGTTTTGTTTTTTATTTATAGGGCCGATGAGATTGTGGTTTTAATTTTCATATACATGAACCGTTACGAAAGAACAATTGAATAATTGGTTGTTTTATGAATTTGAAAATGCAAAAGATCTGAAAGAAATTTTGAAGTTGTAATACTCGTATGTGGATTCTGGAGCGTTTAGAAATCATATCGCGAATTATTTCTTAAATTCTTTTAATATTATTCTAAACAATCAGTGCGAGGACTACTTGTATTGTCTTCGCAGCAACCATGGATCAATAGATCATCTGTTTATGGCAGAATTATTATGGAATCTTTGTGAATTATTTCATGTTGTTATTTGGTATCTACGTTTTGCATACTCCGAAACAAAATCATTTATTTGAAATGATGGGGAACATTCCATTGAACTTATTTTAAGTTCACTTTCAAGTAATATTTCCTTATTTCGAATAAATATTTATTTGGTTTAAAAATGATCGCTTAATTTTGTGTGTTTAAAACAAATGTACAAAGTGACAATACCCTGGTAGAGGGTATGAAGAGAAATGCAATTTCAAGCTAAAGAAAAAAATCATAAGACAATAAAAATAGAGCTAAGCTAGATTTCGTCTGCATTGTGAAAAGTCTACAAGTGAAAATAAAAATATTTGAACATGTTAATAAAAAATAGCTTTTAATTAATAGAAAATTATATAAGATACACAATCACTTTGATTAATAAAAAATCATTTAATACTTTTGGCGACTCTATGTCGGCATGTCAGATTGCATTAATTCAACTTTTTGATGTTTCTAAAAAATCAAAAACCGAAAAGACGTTAAAATGCATCGACAACTGTCAATTCACTGGGAACCAACAATAACGATAGAGGTATTTTTCACAGACATAAATAACTATTTAAGAGATTTGTCCAATCATCTTAGGTCAAATATTATGAAAAAGTCGTCATTAAGAACTCAAATCATGTACTTAAAGCCAAACAAGTTGAAGATGCATAAAAATAACATTTCTTGGAAAAACAGCGAACGAAAGAAAGAAACGAAACAAAACAAAAGTAATAAAGGGTGCATAGCAGTCGAGTGAATGCATTTCCAATCGAAGCGCAACAGATAAAATACATATTTGGATACATATACATATTTCATGATAATCGGGCAACAATTGCGAACTGTAGAGTGCAAACAAGCTTAGATGGACAGCAGACGGACGGACAGACAGACATCGTTAAATCGACTCAGCTGGTGATTCTAAGCCGATCGGTATACTTAAAGGTGGGTCTAGCTCGATGCTTGGTGTTACAAACATTTGGCGGAAAACTAACTTATAATACCCTAGTCCACGAAGTGGTGTAGGGTATAAAAATACTGATCCTCACAAGCACTACGAAGACACCTATATTGGCTTCGATATTTGAAGTACCTTTGCGGCTCAAATCTACTCACAATTTTCTGTTTTCTTTTTCTTAATATTTTGCGCCAACTTAAATGAAATAGATTCTTGTGGCATACAAGTGAAATTAATTAAATCGGATTTGCATATATCGCACATTTCCAGCAAGAACGTCGTAACTTTTATTTGGTAACTTTTGTGGAGAGTGATCCTATGCTCCACATTGCAACTCTTAATATAATTATAGCATATTTATTTTATAATTCGAGCGGCGCTCATGTTAGATAAATGAAATTGTATCAAATAAAAGGTGCGCGATATGTAAATCTCAAATGTTTTCCATAAATACCGTTTTAGTTTAAGAAATCAACGAGCCCTTTCTAAGACCAATCACCCCAAATGAGTCACCCTTGTGGGTATTTAAACAGTAAGCACCACTCATCATAAATAGATAGATGTCTTGCATTTGAACATAAAACTATGATAGAATGGGCAAAACAAACAGACGAAGCGATGGCAAGTATTGAAAATAAACAAATGCAAATTTGTCTTTGGTATTCTTTTATATTTCAAAACACAATAATAAAAGAAGTAAAATCGGCATAATGTTCGGCACGGCCGAAACATATATGCACTGCACTTAATGGAGTAACATGACATGTTCAATTTCTGGTGTCGGACAAATTATGTGATGGATGAGTACCTCACCTCAAAATATACGCCCATGTGCTGACAACCGCATGATTTCCAAATCGCATTTTTTTTGGCGATTTCGAGTCTCTAAATTTCGCATTTTTACTTTAAACAATTGTTTTCAGTTTTCTTTCTTTACTGGCGGATAAATGAAGAAGATGTTTGGTTAAACATAGCAATTTTAAATAGAAATGTAAAATTTAGAGACTCGAAATCGCCAAAAAAAAATGCGATTTGGAAATCATGCGGTTGTCAGCACATGGGCGATAGTAAGTTTTCCCATTAAATTTTCAGAAGAAATACAAATCAAAATTCTCTTTCAAGAGACCTTGAAAGGAGGAACTTCAAATGCACGGAAAAAAATTAACACCATCATGTCAAGTTCACACATTTCTTCCCAACTGGGGCATCCCTTTCTTAAAGCCCATAAATGCTGTAGTAGCGAAACTACTAAAACGTCCAAAAAAATCAATTTATTCAGTTTTGCTGGCTTATTGGGATCTTGATTCCTACTTCCTATTTTTGGTTGAGTATCCCAGCAAAAACTTAGTAATGACACCTCATTACTTTTAGCATTACCTAGTAATGACAACTCGTTACGCCCTGCATTATGTTGAAGTATGAAATAATTACTTCATTATAATGGTTCAAATAAGTAGTTATTGGAAAGTTAAATTTCATAGAACTTCAGATTTTAAAAATTAATTTTCTACATTTTTCTGGCGTGTCAGAGAATATCAGTGCTGTGGTTATCGCAGCTAAGTTATTCAGGCTTAAAGAAAAACAGCCCTAAATTCTGTATTCAGATTGTTAACAAGTCGATACAAAATGTATAATTTAATAAAAATGTTGTTTTCATCACTTATTAAGCCCATTATTGATAATACATTATTTGGCTAGTTATCAATAATGACTTATCTTCCCGAAGCCACTTATTTTACAACTCGTTTAGAAGTACTTATTTATTAACTTTTTGTAAGCGTGCGTGGAAATACTTAATTTTTTACAATCCCTTTATAAAAATAATTAGAAACGGATCCGAACAATAAGTAGTGTAGGTTTTTGGTTTTGCCTTATTCCCCACATTACTTGGTAATGAGAGTTTTTGTTTTGATATTAGAGGATTGTTTAAAAAAAATAATTAGAAACGGATCCGAAAAATAAGTAGTGAAGGTTTTTGGTTTTGCCTTATTCCCCACATTACTTGGTAATGAGAGTTTTTGCTGGGATATTAGAGGATTGTATAAAATACTATATTCAGAGTTCATAAATTGCGTACAATTATGAGCATTTAAATTTTTGCATCATCTAAAATTGCACATTTTTAGCTAGACGGTGTTTGTGAACTCACCCAGGGAAAATAGCAAAAATAGAGATTCGAATTTATGCTTCCAGAGATCCTCTAATTGTGTTAGTTTTCAAATGGCAGTAGTGATTATAATAGAAATTTAGGATGTAAACACAGAACAAGATATGTAATGGACAAACGCAATGACAAACTTAGTATACCTCCCTAACCCGATGGTGGATGGCATTTATAAATACATCATATTGTAAATAGCAAATGGAAGGGAGAAAAGATAAAGAAATTAAAAATCCAAAGACGTTTCTTCACATTCAAAAAAAACCAGATTTTTTCACTTTGAAGGTGTATTGTGTTGAGCAATTCCTCCTCAGACCGGGAACGTGATGAGATTGTTAATTCAACGCCACAGAGAGAAAGAGAAGGAGGAACCAAAAGAACAACGTACTTCAATATTAACTATTGTAAGTAAATATTATGATTTTCGTTTTGCTAGCTGGCCTGGCACTGGTTGACAGATTTTCAGAAAGAAAAAAAAAACTATAAAAAAGACTTGTATTGATTTTTAACTTTTTTATAATCTATGCAACTAGAGCAAATGCCAGTACTAGATAGCAATTCGAGCTATACATTGAATTTGAACGGATTTCATTAGAAACAAATAAAAAATGTCATGAATTTTGTGGTCAATAATTCCCTCATTTATTTAGTTATTTATTGGTAACAAGAAATAAAAATGTTTTCTGCTGGTGTTTATAAAATTTAAAATGAAGTGAAACTGAAATCATATATGGAGCAGCACGATTGCTTTAATTGTTTATTGAAAATTACTTTATAGAAACTATTTGAGTTTGCCCTTATTTTCAACTTTGAAAATAATTGTTTTCCATCAAAAACAAAAATCCATTTCCACTTCAAATAGACAAATGCTATGCGGAACACATCAACTTAGAATTCTTGGAATCATTCATGGAATTTAAAATTTGGTAAAAAAAAAATATATATTTTTTTATTTTATTTTTTTTTTTTTGTGTTAATTTTATGAATCAGACACACTGTACACATTTGTTGTCTGAAACAGATTTTCCACGTCACGCAATATAATCACAAAAATGACAAAGATAGATTTTTTAATATTTCGGGCATTAGATCTCAACAAAGTTAATTTCTGTTATCATATTCTGATTCAGCACACTAATCCACTCTCCTCTCCTTTTTAGAATGCCGAAATAGGTAATCATTCTGACAAAAAAAAACAGCTATAATATATGAATCAAATGTCATCCCATTCTGAATTATTGATATCTTGTGGAGAATAAACTAAACTCAAATACATACATAAATCAAAAAAATTTGGCATTAGATAGCTATTTTCGAAATTTCCTAACCACAGTTTTTTTAATTTTTGGTCCTTAAGAGACTCTCTTTTCTCACAAATTTTGCAAAAAAAAAAATCAAGGATAAAAGATAGTTTGACATTTGAACATCCTTGTTCCACCAGGACATAGACAATGTACTATATCGTTTTAAAACAGTCAAGAGCTTTCCAACGATACCTAAGGGTTTTTAATCATATGAAGCATGCGGACAATAATTGAACTTAACTGCATCTATTTCTAGAAACACTAACTTGTCATCTTTGACGGATCATAAAATTGAATAATTACATTGAATATTTTCTGGAGTATATGAATAATGGGAGACAATGAAAGAGGAGATGATACTGTAACATTCACGAAAGCAATCAAAAACACAGCTTCATTGTTTCACGTGTCACCAATAATTCTTTACGATGAGAGATATCATAATGAAATTGCACATGCATTGAGTAGAAGTGTTTTGCAGATGTTTTGGAAAGTTTTTGGATGAATCTCCAAATTTGGTCACATCGAGTATGCCATTTCTTGAAAAGACTGCCAAACGTACAATTATATACCAATTGAAAAAAATGCAGCCGTGTTACTTTTGAAAAAAGTATTTGTGATACTTTATATAAAATTATCAAAACAGGGAAAATAAATTGCAAAAAATAGATTTTTTTTTTGAAAAATCACCACCATTCGTTAATTTCGATCGAAGACAAAAAAATATTTTTAGCAGCTGCGTCTGTAGTTACTGCGTCAGTGTTACTTTTGCAATCGGTGCTTTGAGTTTCAAGATTGTCTAAATAAGTTATTTTTATGAGATTTGACCATATTTTAGTGATCCAGCTGAGCGAATTATTGTAATTATCCATTTCTGCGTTCTTTTGTGATTATTGACATCAAGTCGTCTTTCCGAAATGTATACACAGAACAAATGTTTGTCTCTAAAATTTCAATCAATAATTTTATTGCAGAAATCTAAAAAGCTGATTACAAATGTAATCGGAACAGTTAAAACTTTCATTGAATTTATTCCGTATATTTCAATCACAACTTTCACAGAGAATATAAACAAAAAACTGATTAAAACAGTGATCGGAACAATGAAAATGATTATTGTTTTTGTTTTCGTTTAATTTTTCTCACTTCTTATAAAGAAGTCGTGGTTAACGCGAGTTGTCAACAACTCAAATCTAAGACGCCTTTTAGAGTGTCGACTTAGTTCGGTGGAATATTTTGTTTATCAGCACTTCTCATTTGTCATATGTGAACGATGGTACAAATATGAACCCTGATTTAAGTCAAAGACAAACATACGTTGCGAAAGTTCTGACGAGATGGGGTAGCGCCCATCGAAATTGTGCAGTCAAGTTTTATCTGCAACAATAAAGGTCTCACTTGCCTTTTTGCTAATTTTGGGTTCTGCTGAAGACTTCAGACGAACTTCAGAAAATGCCGACGAATGGTTTATTTCACTAAATCCAATAACTTTTTTAATCAATATAACAATACAATTCATTAAACATTTTCAGAAAAATCAATGACTGCTGTAATCGAATCAGCAACTTTTTTGATTGAATATTTTCGAAAATAATCAATCTAAAGCAGTGATTCAATATATCATTTATTTAACTATTTTGTTTTTCAATAACTCCAGCTACAATTAGTAATTGGTTTTACAATTTTCGTCATAACAGGAAAACTAAAGAAAAAAGTTATCAAATATACAATTTTCGTTATTAAAACTGATTTCTATTTTTTCTTTGTAGATACATAATATAAAAATATTTTTTTCAAATTCGTACTTTCTAGGGATGCAATGGGAATAGAGGGATAAAAATGGTACCAACTAAACGGCTACAGCTAGAATGATGAAATTTGATCTATACATCCCTCAAATTGCATAGACACGTAAAATAAAGAGATTTTAGAAAGTCGTACTCTTAGGGGGTAAAATAGGAAAAGGGGATAAAAATGGCACCAACCAAATGGCCGCAGCTAGAATCATAGAATTCGGTGTATACATTCCTCTGACAGCATAGACACGCAAAATAAAAAGATTTTTCCAAATTCGCACTTTTTACTTTTACGGCAAAAATTGGTTGAATCATGAAGTTAGGTTTTTTTTAACTATGTACGTGAGATAATGGATTTTCGAAATTTGTATTTTTGGAATTAAAATAGAATGGAGTGGAACTTAACGGTGGTATTCTTGTTTATTATCTATCGACAAATGTAGAAGCTACGACAATCTAAATTCCATATTTAACGACAGATATTTTACATATAGATATTAATAAAAATGTCTCTTTCCGATTTTTGGGTTGGGTTTTTTCGTGCCAGCAAAAAAAAAAGATTTCCTAAACCACTATTTCTATTCCTTTAATTGATCATATAGGTGGGTGATCAGATTAATGAGAGTTTTTGAATTTTGAACAATAAAAAATATATCCATAAAAAATGTTGTTCTGTTGATTTTTATGCTTTAATGCACACAAAAAATAACTCTGTTACCTGAAACAGGTTTCTCATGTCACGCAATATAACCAAAAGTAACACAAAAAATTAAGATTCCATCTTTGGTCTGATGTAGGTAGTGTAGATATTGAGAAGATCAGGGGGTGTGAAATATTTCTTACATCTTTTTAAAAAGCCTAAACATTTGAAGGCATCTTTCGACACATCAAATACATGTTTTGTCCAACGAACGTCACATTGTATTTTTATGCCAAGAACAACGAGAGCATCTGATTGCTCAATATCTACACCGTTCATTAAAATCGACGACACCGTTGGATCAGTGAATCGCTTGTGAGACAACAAGGAGCACTGGGTCTTACGTGCATTAAAATCTACTCTATTCTCTCGACCCCATTCAGAAATGGCCATCAAATCCTGGCTAAGTGACTCATCCATCAATCGCCTTTTATCCTCAATTTCTTGACGACTTGGTCTATGATCGAATGAGTATGAATGACAGAGGTTGCTGTCATCCGCGAATGAGTATATTGGATTCACAGTCCGATACAAGAGGTCGTCGAGGAAAATAAGAAAAAGGGAGGGGGAAAGGACAGAGCCCTGTGGTACTCCTGCGGTTAACCTATGCTCGTCGGATGAGAACCCATCTACAACAACACGTATAGTGCGATCTCTGTGGAAGCTCGATATAAATCGAGAGAAGTCACTACCAACACCAAAAACGATAAGCTTTGATATGAGTGCGCCGTGCCAAACTCTATCAAAGGCCTTGGAGATATCTAGAGCAACGACCTTACTCTCACCAAGCTTGTGAATAGATCGATTCCATTTTTCGGATAGCAGTGTCATCAGGTCTCCCGTAGATCGATTCCTACGGAAGCCATACTGTCGATCATTAAGTAAGTCATTAGTTTCTAAATACCTCACAAGATGGTGGTTAACCATACTCTCCATAACCTTCGAAAGCGCTGAGCAAATCGCGATCGGTCGATAGTTAGCAGGATTATTAGCCTCACCTTTTTTAGGGATGGGCTGGATGTTCGCAATCTTCCAACGCGCTGGGAAAACCCCTGCGCGGTATGCAAGGTTGAAAAGATTACGAAGGGGACGGGCAAGCGTCGAAGAGCACTTACATAGGACAAGTGCTGAAATGTCATCCGGGCCTGGAGATTTATTTACGTCGAGATTTGCGAGAACCCTTTTAACTCCACGTGTTCGAAAAAATATCTGAGGAACTAGATACATTTTCGATCACGGGGAGTGGTTGATTGCTTTCCGGCAAGGATGAATTCCTTGCAAACAATTCAGCCAATAGGTTAGCTTTGTCAAATGGGATAGATGAGGAGTTATCCTTTACTCTTCTCACAAATGACCAAAAGCTCTTACTTCCCCTGGGAGAAGCAAGAACTTTGGCACGAAGACGTTGTTCGTACAGAAACTTAATTTTAATGGGTGTGATGGTAATTCGTTAACGGCTTGAGGATTGTCTTGACTACAAATATGGCAATTTTGCTTATTGACATAGTCATTTAAGCAGAAATGAGTTTCATTGCACAAGTTGGAAGCGTTGTTCTGACTTTAAGCTATTATAATGACTAAAATAAAATAAAAAATACGTTCTTCTTCTTCTAAAAATTCCATTTACTTTCTATAGACACTGTGATGTGTGGACATTTTCCGCGTACTTGTAAATAAACAACTCTAAGTATTTATCTCATATGACATCCCCATATGAAAATAGACGGATAATTTGTAGTGCATGACTTTTTTCTTCACAGAAAGATTTTTGTTATTTCTGAATGAATGTGAAATCTCCAGCTAACTTTGATTAGCCATTTTTCTGTTGGCCTGTGTAATCAAGTAATAGACATTTTAAAGTACAAACGATTTCAAATAAAATCTTGAAGTTTATTAAGCTGATATTATGATGGGACTTGTCCCAAGTTTTGATATGCAATAATTGTCTCCCATTTGACTAATATGACTGCGCATAACCGAACGTACGCCGAAGTTTCGAAGGAACCGATGGCCGGACAACATTTACAAATGAATTTCTTATAAAATTTGTTGACATTTACAAAAAAAAAACGCCTCAAAGTTAGGCACGCACCGCAATTAAATCATATACAAACACATGTGTATGTATGTAAATATTTTTAATATTTATGACAGCTCGTCCGAGCTGAGGTGCGTCGTTAAGGTGCCAAACCCTATAGAAATTCAAATAAATAAATAAAAAACGTATGAAATGCAACGCCTATAAATAAAAATCGAGTTTTGTTTTTCAGAGATTATGATGATGATGGCGTTACATTAATATCAGCAGAACGTGTCTTACAGCACTTGCAGTTGTGATAGGCGTTGAAGAAAACAAAAGTTTCATTGTTTTCATTTGCAAGCGGTTCGCCTCAGACAACTTTTTTTGGAATGTCCAACACCAGCAGACATCACTGCTGGGATTTTTTCTTCAATCTCGAGTTTTTCTTACGAAATTCCCGATTTTACTGATTGAGTGATTTATACTTCCAATAACATGTTGCTGATGTTTTGCGCGCAGAGAGCTGGAACGTGACAGAGTGAGGTTTTCGCTTTTTTTTCTGCCGGCTCTGTTGGTGGTGGTCATTTTCACTCGTTGCATGGCGAGCTGCCGCTGGTCTTTCTCTTGTGCGGACGTGAGAAATTTCAATATGAAGTTATTTGGCTTGGAATTCGCATAATTCATTATGGAATGTTGTAGGAATTTTGAAGTCATAAATTTTAGTTTGTGCAATTCTAAATTCAAATTGTACTCGGAACAAGTCATAGTAAAAAGTCCGTAAAGGCATATATCAAAGTCATGCAATGCTACCAAGACAAATGATTACTTTCTTAAAAAAACACATTTTAATGACTTAAACTATCGGAAATGTGAATAAAAATGACAGCAATAAAGTTTGGATTCTTTAAAGATGATTTACAAAATTATTTCTGTGTCCGATAACTCTCGAAACGAGTTAAGAAATCAACTCAAACTTTGTATATGGTAATATTTTTCCCAAACTTAGTTTAAGTTCGCCACGCTCTTTCTGGTACATCCCACACAAATTACCCATATTCCTATGTTCAATTAAAACCAATGTAACTTCCACGCGGATATTCGGAATCAGCTATATTTTGGTATTTGATAAAGTTTTTATAATCACTTTAATCGTACGCAATATCGAGCCCTTAGCGCGGAATTATCGTAAGCGACATTTTCTGAAAATATTTTTTATTGTTGAATTTAAAATTTTATGGGCTGATACATAAATAAAAATTGTCAAAATCACAAATTTGTTAACGTTATAAAATGGGGCTAAGATTTTATCGCAAGCGACAGTTAATGAATTTAGGCAAAAACTGTCAGATAATGTAAGAGATATTTATAAATGTTTTAGAGGTCTATCAATATATTGATGCAATAATAAGTGTATTTTTATACCCTCGGCCATAGAATGAAGTGTTCGTCTGTTGATTGAAAGTACGATAGGTTACGAATGAACTAAGCTAAGAGGTTCAAAGTTCCAGATATTTGTTCTATATATTTTTTATCGATCCAGAAGAAAAAAGTTTATCCACAGGAACTGAAAGTAGCTCTAAATTATTGTCTTTTTGGAGAACACAAAGCCTTTTTGTACACTCAGAAAAATAGCATTCTTAAATCTGAGTAAAATCCATACTCCAATTTAGTTTAACAATTTTACTCCAGATTAGGTAAAATTTCCTTACGAGAAGGAAAATTAAATAGATATGAGTACACTTTCCTTATTTCAATGCCAGAAAAAATAGTACATATACTCAAACTAGTGTAGTAAACTTACTTAAAAACATTTTTTTGGATTTAGTTAAAACTTCTTACAATTAAGTATATTCATACTTGTGCGGAAGAAAATATACTAGCGTTTAAGAAAGAAAATAATACAGAATTTTTTTTATGGTACAAATTTACTTGAATTAAGGAAAAAAATTCCGAAAATTTTCCTCAGATTGAGTATAAATTTACTTGGTATGACTACAAATTTACTTAGTTTGAGTAACAATTTACTTGGATTGAGGAAAAAATCGGAATATTTTCCTCAGTTTGAGTATAAATTTACTTGATTTGAGTAAATTTTTTTAAAAATTTTCCTCTGATTAAGTAAAGATTTACTTGATTTGAAGAAAAATGTTCCTCAGTTTGAGTAAATTTTACTTGCTTTGAGGAAAAGTTGAACTGGAATCAAGTTCAAAGCATGTCTTATTTTCAAGGAAAAGTTTGTACTTGATGTGAGAATTTTTTGCCTTAGCGCTATACGAAGTTCAATTTTCTTCAGTTTTAGTACATATTTACTTAATCCGTGGCATACTTTTTTCTGAGTGTATGATTTGTGCCTTATATACAATAATTTAATATACTTCGTGGAATATTCGTATATTAAGCCAAATACTATATATGTACATTGTTTTGGTATTATTTCCCTGCTATTGTGGGTAAACGTTAACATTTATTTTATTCAAATAGTGGCAAATTTGACAAATAAACATAATATTTAGCTTAAAATAGTGATGCAAATTGGTATATTGCCCACAATTCTATAGAGTTAAAGAGTAAAGAAGTAAAAGCGGTGTTAAGTTCGGCCGGGCCAAAATTTATATACCCTCCACCATGGATTGCATTCTACAGAGGCTTTCGATTTTCGTAAAAGTGGAGTAATATTACAGGAAAATATAATTTTTTTAATATAGCCAAACCAAAACAAATAAAAAATATAAAAAAAAAATAATTTTATAAATAAATATAATATTTTTATTATTTCAAACCACGCTTATAAGGCAAGGCTACCAATACGTTCACACTATATATAACGAAATAGTACTTCAAGTCAATTGGAAAAATAAATATTTTTATATTTACATATATTTTCAAAAAACCATACATACCATAAATATTGACACTGGATGCTACTGTTGCTTGCATTTCCATTATATTTTAATTCCAAATGTACAAATTATTAAAATCCATTATTTCACGTACATAGTGCAAAATAACCTAACTCCATTATTCAACCAATTTTCGACGTAAAAGTAAAAAGTTCATATTTTGAAAAATCTTTTTATTTTGCGTGTCTATCAGCAATGTATACACCGTATTCCATCATTCTAGCATAGGCCATTTGGTTGGTACCATTTTTATCCCCTTTACGTATTTTACACCCTTAAGAGTATGTATACACCGAATTTCATTCTTCTAGATGCTGCGGGTTGGTTGGTACCATTTTTATCCCTCTATTTCCATTTTACCCCTTAAAAGAACTAATTTGGAAAAATAACTTATATTATGTATCTACTCAATTAAATTAATGTACACACCGAATTTCGTGTTTATAGCTGTTGTCGTTTGATAGGTACCATTTTTCTCTCTTTTTGACGAATAAGAATCACTCTATGGTGTACTTTTTGATATAGGTGGAATGCGCATACTCCATATCAAATTTGGACGTCCTAGCTCCTTTCGTTTATATGCTAGCGTGCTTTCAACAGACGGACGGATGGACGGACATGGCCAGATCGTCTTAGTATTTTATGACGATCAAGAACATATAGACTTTATGGGGTCTCAGGTCGATATTTCAAGGTGTTACAAACGGAGTGACAAAGTTAGTATATCAGTTTTCGTTAGGAACGTTAACATAACTGGTAATGATGCCTTGTAGAATAATTTGGGCCCCTTAAATATGGATATTTTGCAGATAGTAGGGTGGACGAAATGAATATTAATTTAATTATTCGTTCAAAGAAAAATTCAATATCAATATTACCTAAAACTTTTATATGAAATTTAATTTAATCATAGGAATTCAAATGTGTCCAAAATAGTTTTTTTAACGATTTGAATTACTTTTCTGTTCATTTTCCCTTTATAAAAGTAGTTATCTATTTTATTATGTTGTTTTAATATTTTTTTATAATAAAAAATGTGTTTTTACCAAAATTTCGAGGTTTAATCAAAAAAAAACTTATATCGTAAGCACCATAGATTTTTCAGTATTTGTAGCCGCAAGTACAATATTTGTATCACAAGTGCCAAAAGTACAATATGATGTAAACAAATGATAAATTTTTAATAATAATTCTTTGGGTATGGCGGAATCAAAACATTTTGCATTAAAACATATTTCATTTTATGCAAATATTTCAAAATAATCAAATAAAACCTTCTCCTGTAAAATATGTGTTTTGGCGCTTGCGATCATTCCACGCTAAGGGCTCGATATGGCGGGTATCGCTACTCCCCTTCTAGTACCTTCCACACAAATCACCCTAACCTACCTAAACTTAAAGCTGTTATAAACTCTATACGGATGATCGGAATACTTTGAAATTTTACCATTGGCAATGTTTTTATAGACGTTTCATAGACGATATTGCCACATGCCTCAGGTACCTCCCAAACAAAGTGGCATAAGCCTTGGTTAAAATAAAACTTCACTGTTAGAATTTTGCAAAGAACATTTCTATTAAGCATATTCTAAAGGATTATGCCAATAGCACAGCTAAATTTAACTGTGGATATATTTAAAGTTCATAAATTCAGAAATAGCTGAAAATTTCATCATAATAGAGGTTATTTTATTGGGATGTATCTCGGAAACCATGTATCGTAATGAAATTTCATTTAGTTCGTAGAAAATAGAAGCTCTTGATGTGTTCTTTGGCATTTAAAAAAGTGTAATTACGTTTTTGCTTTCCTTTTAACGCAGTGGTTGTATTTATTTAGTATTGTTAATTTTCTACAGTATAAAAATATATTTGCGAGGCCGACCGATACCTCGGCATTTACAAATATTGTTGAGCTATTGTCTTATTTATTATTTTAAAAATAAAATTCTACTTATACCTGCAAACATCGGTTTAATTACTGAAATGGTAAAACCTTCTAAGCCAAAAATGAAGCAATAATTTCTTTGTTGCTCTCTATAAATGTATTTTGGAGAATTTATTTAAAACATACTTTAGGGATGAAAGGTTTTATGGCATGCGAACGCATGTAAATATTGGACCGATATTAATCTTAAGCTATTTATAATGTTATATATAACTAGCAAATACCCGCTACTTCGTACGCGGAAAATTTTCAAATGGGTTGGTATTGACAGTATTTTGTCTGTATTCAAACCGTTTTTTATATTTTGAAATTGCCTCAGTCTAAGGATGATACTTGCAGGGAAAATCGTTTGTAAACGCCCAAAATTTTTGAAAAATTGTTTTACTTTGCGCAACTACGTATTCAGCGGTATATTCACACTAACTTTTCGATTCGATTTATACACCTTGTACAAATTAAAAAAAAGAAATCCATTTACACTGTGTCATCCATTTATACGTAGTCAATAGTTTAATTTATAGGCACAAAATGCAAACAATTATTTACAAAAATCATATAAAGCTGTGATAACTGTACCCTCACTACAGAGTAAGAACGTATATATCATTTGGGATAGAACAAAGTGTAACGCATTGAAGGAGAGATTTAAAACCATAAGTATGTCCCACGTTCGTCTGGCTCGCTGGTATACACGAAAACTCTGGAAGGGACTTAAAGAATTTATTCATACTCTTCACATAGTATTTTTTCCCAGTCATAGTTTAAATTCGGAGATGGGGAAATTGATATACATCTTATGTTACCCCCACACGTATAGTCGATATTCCAAAATAAACAATATTTTCACATAACAGAATATGGGCGATATTGTCACACCCTTTCCACGAAAATTGACACAAGCTTTGGTCAAAATAAAACTGATATAACTTCCAGACGTATAATCGAAATACAATTTTTAACCCATTTAATCCCTTAGAAATACAAATTTCGGAAAATTCGTTGTTATGACTCATTTACACTGTAAGACGAATATGCACACCGAATTTTATTATTGCAGCGTCATCCATGTTGCCTTCTATATTCCGCTTTTCTCGTATACCTTTAAAAGTACAAATTTCGAAAAATTCCTTCAGTTTATGATTCCAGCTCCATCCGTTTAATTGGTACAATTTTTATCCCTTTTTACACGAACTCAGCAACAAAAAGTAGGACGTTTGGTCAGGGCGGTGGTACAATTTTTATCCCTTTTTACACGAACTCAGCAACAAAAAGTAGGAAGTTTGGTCAGGGCGGTGGTACAATTTTTATCCCATTTAATATCTTAAAAGTACAAATGTTGAAAAATTCCTTCCTATCAGTTATCTGTGCTGTAAAACGAATATACACACCGAATGTAATTATTTTTATTGGTACCTTTTTTATCCCCCTTTTCCCGTTTACCTATTAAAAGTACGAATTTCAAAATATCCTGTCATTTTCAGTTTCTAAGCATTTTGAGGTATGTACACACCGAATTTTATGATTCCAGCTCCATCCGTTTAATTATACTATTTTTATCCCTTTTTACCCGATTTTACCCTTAAAAAGTACGAATTTTGAATAATATTATCTTGGTCGCATTCGTGTTATAAGAGTAATGTGCATTACAAATTTCAAGATTCTATGCCGGTGGTATTCAGGACGGTGGTACAATTTTTATCCTATTTAATCCCTTAAAAGTGCCAATGTTGAAAAATTCCTTCTTATCAGTGATCTGCGCTGTAAAACGAATATATACACCGAATTTCATTATTGTAGCGTCATTCGTGTTGTTTTATCCATTTCAGCCCCAGTTTATCCCTTAACCGTACGAATTTCGAAAAACTCACTTCATATCTTATCTCTACGCTGTAGGAGAAATGTACACACCGAATTTCATGATTCTAGCTTCAGTCGTGTTGTTTGTACCATTTTTGCCCCATTTAAAACCCCAAAAGTACGAATTTTTCAAAATCCACTTTTTGGGATGCCTTCATGTCGCAAGAGGAATGCCCATACCAAATTTCAAGATTCTAGGCCCAGCCGTTTGGTCATTGCGGTGGTACCATTTTTATCCCTTTTTACCCCTTAAAAGTACGAATTTCGATAAACCTCGTCTTATCACACCTCTACACTGTAAGAGAAATGTACACACCAAATTTCATGATTCTAGCTCTAGCCGTTTGGTCTGGGGAGTGATCAGTCAGTCACTCAGTAACTCAGTCACTCAATCACGCAACTCTTATATATATATATAGATAGCCGTTTGTTATCGATTAAAGAATAAAATAATTTTTATCAAAAAATTCAAAAATCGTAATAAACTGAAATTTGGGCGTAGCACTGAAAATTTTCATTTTATTGTGGACTCAAATGAAATCACTGGTTATGACTTGTATTTACATATATATTAAAATAAGAAATTTATGACGTTTTTTATTTTAACTTACATTTGATCTAATTTGACGATATAAGGGATGTGTGCGAAATTTCAAGGTCCTAGCTCTATGTCTTCTAATTTTTGCCGCAGTTTGTATGAAAATATTCCACTGTGCGCTATCAAATCCAGAGCAACGACCTTACTCCCGCCAAACTGGTGGATGGATCGATTCCATTTTTCGGACAGCAGCGTCATCAGGTCACCCGTAGATCGATTCCTACGGAAGCCCTACTTCAATCATTAGTAAGTCATTAGTCTCTAAATACCTCACATAACCATTGAGAACGCTGAGCAAATCGCAATCGGGCGGTAGTTTGCAGGGTTATTAGCCTCACCTTCAAACGCGCTGGGAAGGACCCTGCATGGCATGAAAGCTTGAGAAGGTTGCGAAGTGGACGGGCTAGCGTCGAGGGGCACTTACATAGGACAAGTGCTGAAATACCATCGGGACCTGGAGATTTATTTACGCCGAGATGTGCAAGAACACTTTTAACTCAACGTGTTCGAAAAAATATCCGAGGCATGGAACTAGATACATTTTCGATCACAGAGAATGGTTGATTGCTTTCCGGCAAGGAAACACTTCAGCCAATGGGTTAGCTTTGGCAATTGGGTTAGTGAATATTTGGTCAACTTTAACAAGAATTGGCATAGATGAGAAGTTTTTCTTTACTCTTCTTACAAATGACCAAAAGCTCTTACTTCGCCTAGGAGAAGAAAGAACTTTGGCACGAAGACTTTATTCGTGTAGAAACTTTTCACGTCTAAGTACCCCGGCATGCATGGTTCTTGTCTGACTGCGTAGCAGATCAGTGCTGGTATTTTTATTAAAACGCAATTTTCAAAACGCTTCCTCTTTGGATCCGACAGCAGTTTTACATGTCTGGTTAAACCATCTTTTACTAAATGGTTTATCCGAAATAACTTTGGTTGGAAAAAATAACTTCATTTTTAACCAAGATAATATTTTCAATCATTTCAGCCACAGCATCTATATCGTCCTTTAAAAAGCAAAGTTTCCTGTTGAAATGCTGGAAAAAGTTGTTGAGCTCGACCCAACGTGCCTTTTCGTAAACATAAATTATCCGCTTTGGGGCTGGGGTCGAAGCGACACGAAGATCGGAATACAAAAAGGATGGTGAAAGTAAGTCACATCGTTCACGGCCATACAAATGTCCTTCCCGATTTGACTTCTGTTTTCTATAAGTAATACATGTCACCATGCCATTTGTAAATAAATTTGCATTCTTTAAAATATGGATGCAAAATGGTCTTGAGCCAGGTCAATATCCCAGTTCAAATCAATATCAAAAATAAATAACATTTCACTTTTCAATGAAAACAGCAAAAAATATAAAATGATCATAAAATGCGACTCATTGTAATTTTAAATTTTACCGGCATAACTAAATGTTTTCATTCAGTAAATTGCACTTTCTAAAGACCTGACAGCCCAGGGTGGGCTCATTATCAAATTTTCAATTTCAAAGAAACCGACATTCATTGTTGATTAATTCATTTAGTGCCTAACCTAGTGCCATTTTTACGACAAATATTTGTCATATTTGGTATGATTTATTAGCCAAAGCTATTTATTTCGTAATTACACAGGCAATACGCCCACGTCCAATTAATAAACATTAATCGCAATTGAAAGAGTTACCAATAAATTGTGCCTCTAATAACCATTGATTGAATTTTAAACGTACACCGAAGAGCCCACCATGACTGTCGCACAAACGGGTCACGTTCTGGCAGTTAACGAAATCGAAGAAGGCTAAAATCAAAGTTTCAATGTAACAAAAAAATCAACATCAATAAATATTGCAGAAAAAGTGAAACAAACAAAATCAATGAAAAAACGGTTTTTGAACTTTCAATGAAATTCTTGAAATGAAATTGATGTAAATTTTAACCTAAATTTTGTTGGCACAAAATGCAAAAAAAAAAACTTTGCAAAAAAAATTTTATTGAATGGCAAGTTAGCAATGTTGGCAATGTCTGGCTGTGATAGCATTTGAAACCTATAATTATGGTTCTAAGGCTGTGTGGATGTAACAGCAGTACACCCTACCCTGCAATATTGAATTTAACTGGCATTGGTTGTAAAGAATGGTAAATTTTATTAAATTTCTTTGAAACACTTAGTGAGATGGAATAACTTGAATAAAGAAAAAGAGGACAAACAAGTAAAAAGGCGTTAAGTTCGGCCGGGCCGAATGTTATTTACCCTCCACCACGGAGTGCATTCCACAGTATTATCAGTAGAATAGAGGCTGTCGACATTACATAGAAGTGCACTACCATATTAGGAAAATTGTGATGTTTCATTATTATAATATTAATAGTCCTCTATTATATATATATAAATACAAAACTTCATGTGTTATCAAAAAGTGAATATTAGGCAGCAATATTCAAAAATATGTCTTAAATAGTATTAGGTAGAAATAATTTCCCTCAAGCCCGATTTTCCCTATTTGCAATAGTTGAAATAGCTATAGCCCAAATGTCTGTATCATTTTGATAGGAAAATTTATAATATTGAAGATCCAATATGTTAGAGAATGGAATATACACACATAGTTTCATAATTTTAGCTACAGCTATTTGATTGGTACAAGCTTCACTTCTTTTTCCATTAAGAGTATGAGTTTAGATAAGGCGTCGACGTAGACAGACAATTGATAATACTGAATGCTATGATATTAGCTACAGCCGTTTTATTGTTGCCAATTTAATCCCATTTAGATCCTGATGGTACGAATATCGAAAGATCTCTTTATTTTTCGTATTCGGAGAAGTGTACACACCGAATTTCATTATTATAGCTGCAGCCGTTTGGGTGGTACCATTTTTATCCCATTCGCCCCATTTTCCGTCTATAAGTACAAATTACGAAAAATTCCTTTTTGTTTCGCACATTCACAGTCAGATGAATGTATACACCAAATTTCATGATTTCATCTTCAGCGGTTTGGTTGGTACCATTTGTATCCCTCTATTGTAATTATATCCCCTAAAAGTACGAATTTTAAAAAATCGCTCTATTTTACGTATCTACGTAATTAGAAGGATGTACATACCTAATTTCATGCTTCTAACTGTTGTCATTGTTACCATTTTTATCCTTTTTTGCCCCATTTCGCCCGCTAAAACTTTTTTTACTTTTTGGTGCTTCCACGCTAGAAGAGGAAGCTACGCAACAAATTTCAAGTGCATATAAGCAGAAATTTTCAAAAAAAAAAATTGCTTAAGTAGTGTAAATATTAGGGGGTATTTTCAGTCCTAGTTAGGGAAAATGTTTTCCCTCTTGTCCGATTTCGCCCACTTTCAATCCCATCCGACCTGCAACCATACGACATTTAGAGAAAATTTGAACCTCCTAGCTCATTTCGTTCGGCGACTAACGTGTTTTCTACAGACAGACGGACATGGCTAGATCGTCTTAGAATTTTTCCACGACCCAGAATATACATACTTTATGGAGTCTCCGATATATACCAACATGGACCTATGTGGTCTAAATAAACGACAGTTCGTCATGACAATTTGAAAGTAGCCTTGTAAGAGATTGTATTTCAAATTTAAGTTCTTCAATGTAGACTTATGCGAAAGACTCAATATTGAATTTGGAATTTGCAACTGACTTTCGAGTGCTTAGTAACAAAAGTCCACATCTTCTAAGCCAATCGCTACTTTGCCTCGAAATTTTCCATAAACCTGCAGTATGAGACGCACTACGTATGGGGAGGAAATGGTCATTGCTATGGTACCATTTTTATCCCATTCAACCCCATTTTACCCCTTCAATTACGAAAAAATCCCTTCATATCTGATCTCTACGCTGTAAGAGAACTGTACACACCAAATTTCATGATTGTAACTTCAGCCGTATTGTTGGTGCCATTTTTGTCCCTTTTTATCCCATTTAACCCCTCAAAAGTACGAATTTTTCAAATGCCACGTTTTGGGATGCCGATTCAAGATTCTACGTTTAACCGTTTGGTAATTGCGGTGGTACCATTTTTAACTCTTTTTACCCCTTAAAAGTACGAATTTCGAACAATTCCGTCTTATCACACCTCTACACTGTAAGAGAAATGTACACGCCAAATTTCATGGGGAGCGATCAGTCAGTCACTCAGCCACGCAACTCTTTTATATATATAGATAAACTATATTGCCTTTTAAGCGTGGTTTAAAATAATTAACATTTTATTTTATTTTTTAAATTAAAAAAAAATCAACATTTTCCTCTAATGTTACTGCACTTCTACGTAAATTGCGTGGATGCTAATCCGTTTTTTAACAGCTGCCATTTTTACAAACAAAAAAAAAATAGAAAACAATATGATGGACGACAATCGTAAGAGAAAATAAGAGAAAATTTTGTTTAAATTTTTCAGATAATGCCTAACAGAGGAAACATACCACCAACAAGGTTTTTCAAAATATGGTCACACTTGGCGGCTCATATTTCCGCCATTTTGTAACTTTTCCAATTTTCTTATAGTTTTAAAAATAATATCCAAAATGTCCTCAATAAAAGTTTATTCCTAAAAATTCCTCTTGTGCCTTTTGGGGGCTGTCAGGGTGGTGTAATCCCTCAATGGTTTGGATTCCGATATCCCTACTTACTACTAGTGAATGGTAAATCGATTCCGATTCTAACCGAGAATCGATTCCGAGGGCTCAAAAACGATTCTTTTGGAATCGATTACATGTGCCCAACTTTATACTGGAATCGATTATCGATGCTTGGGAATCTAAATTTAATTTAATGAAAAACACCCAAAAAGTATGTACTAACTTTGTACGTACTTTTGGTTGTAACAAGTTGTGAAATTTAAAAGCTGCAATTTTATTAATTGAAAAAAAGGAAATGACACTAAGTGTGGAATTGATATAAAAAATTGACAGTGGTATAAAGGTTAGGAGCTTAATATGTACCAAACACTGGGGTTTTCGTACCTCCAAACAGTCCAAGCGTTTGGAAAAATTAAATTATTGCGTAAAAATACATCCCAATGCTAGATAGATCGCTTGTAATGGAAATATCGGATAAAGTAGTAGACGATAATGATTTAACATATTATACAAAATATGCATAAATAAAACTGCCGATGGAAAAGAATTTTTAAGTGCTTATGGAAATATTATTTATACAGAATTGATTCATGTTGAAAGTTTTATTCAAAATGGTGAGAGCGGCCACGTAAACCAAGATAGTTTTCTATTATAATATTATTTATATTTCGTGAAATAAAGTATTATATGTTAGGTAAACACGAATTGTTAGTAACACCAAAAAAAATTTAACATATACTGAAAATACGGTGAAGTAGATTTTTTTCTTCATCATTGCTCACTACCAACAATACAATTTCCTGAACTTTTGGATATCATTTACATTTAAATATCAAGATCTTCGAGAAAATCTGATATATTCATATCACATCGGTCGTCGCTAAAATCGCATTTGACTAATGAAACTATCATTAGAACAACTTTTTATAGTTGTTTTCATGTTAGTGTTAATTAGAAAGTGTTAGTTTTGATGAAATATTACACAAAACTTGATCGAATTCATCAGTACTTAAAAGACCTCAAAATAAGTGACAAATGTCAAAACATAGTCTTGGCGAAAAAAATGAGAAACTAACTTTAAAATACAATATCTCAAAAACGAAGAAAAGCAATAGTTTGAAATTTGATAAACTTATAGACAACTTTCTTCTAAAAATATTAAAAAAATAAAAGTGTCCGCAGATTTCGAAATGTTAAATTTTTTTTTAATTCCTAAAAGTAAAGGTGAACATTAAATTATATATTTTTGCGATGGTATCATTCAATAGATCGGAAAAAAATCTATAAGAAAAACGTTTTCCAAAAACTATATATATTATATATTATTCAGAATAGTCGATATAAGGAAGAGCACCTTAGTGTAAAACAATTAAAAAGGCGTAAAGTTCGGCCATGGCGATTCTTATATACTCTCCACCATGGATTGGAGATATTTTTATGCAAATTTAAATAAAATTAAAGTCTACTCTCGCTTTGGACAGCGTGTATATCGTTCTTAAGTACCCTAACTTTGTTATTGTGGGCATTTTCTGTAGTAGTTAGTTAAAATTATACCTCTCGAGATTTATGGTTAAACATTTCTACCGATTCCGATTAAGAATCGATTCTCAGGTCCGATTCTTCGATTCTAAAAATCGGATTCAAAAATAGTTGATCGGGAATCGAGAATCGATTCTTGTCCTCGATTACCATTCACTACTTACTACGGCGCAGCACAGTGTATTATGAAGGGCAAAAACTCACAAATTTCATGCGCCCTTTATTGATTGCATTTTGCAAATGGCATTCCTATAAAGTAAAGGGTGATTTTTTAAGAGCTTGATAACTTTTTTTTAAAAAAAAACGCATAAAATTTGCAAAATCTCATCGGTTCTTTATTTGAAACGTTAGATTGGTCCATGACATTTACTTTTTGAAGATAATTTCATTTAAATGTTGACCGCGGCTGCGTCTTAGGTGGTCCATTCGGAAAGTCCAATTTTGGGCAACTTTTTCGAGCATTTCGGCCGGAATAGCCCGAATTTCTTCGGAAATGTTGTCTTCCAAAGCTGGAATAGTTGCTGGCTTATTTCTGTAGACTTTAGACTTGACGTAGCCCCACAAAAAATAGTCTAAAGGCGTCAAATCGCTGATTTTGGTAATAAAATTCAATGATTTGCAAGCGTTGCTCGTTAGATTAAAAGATAAAATAATTTTTATCAGAAATTTCGAAATTCGCTAAAAACTAAAATTTTGATGTGGAAGTTGGGCGTGGTACTGACAGATTTCTATTTAATTTTGAGCTCCAGTGAAATGGTAACTGGTATGTATGTTAAAATATGATATATATGACGTTTTTCCATTTTATGATACATGGGAGGTAGGCGTGGCTGTGGGCGGATTTAAACAAAAACCTTTTTGATCTAATTGTACAATATGAGGGATATGTGAGAAATTACGAGATTGTAGCTCTATTTTTGCCCTAGGTCCGACAAATCGGTCAGCCAACTATTACAGCCAAACATGACATAGGGTCGGTCTCTGCCGACCTCAATCTTTCTTCGTCTTCGTCGGTGTAAGTAGGTTGCCGTTGTTTGTTTGCTATAATTTCAAGTTTTCGCTTTCGAGTTGTTGCTATTTGCAGATTGCAAATTGTACATTAATATGTTTATGAATTGTTCATTTTTTGTGTTTGTCTTCTTAAATTTGCATAAATAATTGCACTCTACTCTCGCTGAGTAAGAGGAGTTGTTGCATGAACACCACCAACTACTCAATAAAACTGGTAAAACATCACATGTTACATGTGGCACCACACCTTAAGCTTGTCCGTCCGTCCCGTCTGTATTTTTCATGACTATGAATATATGAATAGGTTGCCAATGTTTGGTATGATTTGTCAGTCATATCAGTTGGATGGAAGTGTCGATTTGAAAAAGAGACTGCAACGTAGTTGAATTCCTATTCAGACGGCGATATGTGTAGTTGGCTGCAATCATCGTTGTAAGTGCACTGGGAGAATTTTGAAGAAAAAAATAAAAATTTCATTGATACAATGAAAGTTCGTTGATTCAATGAATAAAATTCATTGAATTCTCATGAAACAACAAAAAGGCAGCATGAAAATCTTCATACAAATTAATTGTATGAAAAATAAAAAAATTTACGTAAAATAAACGGATTGTTTGAAATTCGTACCTTTTTGGGGTTTAAATGGAAAAAGGGGATAAAAATAGTTCCAACCAAATGACCGCAGCTAGAGTCATGAAATTCGGAGTATACGTTACTCTGACCGCTTAGACACAAAAAAAATAAAAGGTTTTTCCAAATTCATACTTTCAAGGGATACAATGGGTACAGAGGGATAAAAATAGTACCAACTAAACGGCTACAGCTAGAATGATGAAACTCGGTGTGTACATTAGGGCGTACCTCAAAAAAAAAGTTCGCCGTACACCTTCGAATATGAAGTATTATTGAAAGGTAGTTTCAAAAAAAAATTTTTTATTTTTTTATGCCGAACGTAGGGGTCGCGCTTTTACATTTTTCTATATAACTTGTATTTATAAACGGATTTTAAAGTGTGATACATCGATGTTTTTGTCTCGACGAGGCCGTCATTGAGCTCAAGCACCCCCTTCTGGTACTTACCCATCATTTCTCAGTTGCTACTACCCTAATGTACCACTCTAATAATCGAAAATTAAAGCTCGCATAAAATCATGAATCATGTTTGAGCTCAATGACTTCAAAGACAAAAAAATCGGACAAAAACATCGATGTATCACACTTTAAAATCCGTTTATAAATGCAGAAGTTATATAGAAAAATGTAAAAGCGCGACCCCTACGTTCGGCATAAAAAAATAAAAAAAATTTTTTTGAAACTACCTTTCAATAATACTTCATATTCGAAGGTGTACGGCGAACTTTTTTTTTTTACTTGTAACCTGGTACGCTCTAGTGTACATCCCTCCAATTGCGTAGACACGTAAAATAAAGAGATTTTAGAAAGTCGTACTCTTTAGGGGTAAAATAAGAAAAAGGGGATAGAAATGGTGCCAATCACCAACGTATTGGTAGCCTTGCCTTATAAGCGTGGTTTGAAGTACTAACAATATTATATTAATTTATAAAATTATTTTTTCATTATATTGAAAATCGACAGCCTCTGTGGAATGCAATCCATGGTGGAGGTATATAAACTTGTTTATATTAGGGTAACTATATTATGGATTTTGTGAAGAAATCTTCGACAATATCAGTGATCAATGATTTTATCTCATTGTTTTGTTCGGATAACTTTAATGTGCCATTTCATTGGATCAATTCTGGCCAAATCTCTCAGTGTACCTCTCGTATTTGGATCGATCTGTATGTCGTTCTCGTCGTTGTCATAGTCGGATATCACATTTAACAAACGTTTCCATATTAAAAATCGCATTTGTTTGAACAAAATGTCTCAATTTATTGTTTATTGGTGTGTGTTCACATGAAGTTATCGTTTAGTTTGATTCATGAGATGATATTTAAAACATCGCTTACAAATGATATCGTTTGTAATCAAGTAGACGTCGAATGTCTTTATTTGTTTAACTTGTATAAATAACTAATAAGGCATGGTGTTGGATTCATTTATAAATATGGAAATGTTGTTCACACATGTGATTCATCAGGAAATACAAGCCATCGCGAAAACAACTAAGGAATTTATGAGGTGTCTGTTGCCAGTCTTTGCTAGTGAATACAGAAAACTCTTGATAAGTTTGTTCCCATTTTTTTTTTTAAAAGAAAACTACATAGCTAACATGATGGCAATATATAAAAAAAATATTTTTAAAAAATCGCGATTTTACTTTATGTTTGTTGTAGTGGACCAAAATATTGCAAAAATCATGTCGCTTGCGAGACTGTTCGATTTTTTAAATCGCTTTGAAATACCAAAAAAGGTATTTTGGTATTTGTTAATTTCAGTACTTTTATAGCGTGAACGCGCACCATAAAGTGGCCCATAATTTGAGGGAGAGAAATGGGGCACTAAGGCATACAAATGGCCAAACAAACTACAATAGATAGAAAAGTGGAATTTTGTGTGTTCATCCCTCAAAGCGCTTATATATTTAATATAGGGTGGCGTAGAATGAGCTATATGGTTTGAATTCTTTATAACTTTTTTAATTATTATTCTCTCTTTGTTTTTTCTCTTCAGCATTTTGTGAAGGAGACTTGGGGAATTAATTATAAATGATTACACATTACATTATGAATCTATCATTACATTATTACAACGTACAAAAATTATAGAATTTTATTTTTCAAACCAACAGTCACAATTCACAATTTGGTAATGAGCGGTGATGCCCATTAAATGGGTATGTCAACAAGCAAAATTGCAGGATTTGGGCTACGGAAAATCCAAGAGCAGTTCACATCCACTTAAGTGTACTGTTTGGTGCGCTGTATTCTCCGTAAGGATAATTGGACCATATTTTTTTGAAAATGAAAGTGGTGTCTCAGTCTCTGTTATGGAAAATATGCTAAAAACAGCACGTCTGTGCGAAGCAGAAAATTGGCATCACTTACAGGATATCTTTTTTCTAAAAAGCTAATTGCAAAAAAATCTCCAATAATATACTGTAATTAAAAAATATATAATAATGGCATAAATAAAAAAGTTATAAACCATTTAAACCATATAGCTCATTCTGCGCCAACCTGTATAAAGGGATTTTACGAAATTCACACTTTTAAGGCGTAAAATGTGAACAAGCTCTTATGGTCTCTTTCAGGTGAATAATGTATATAATGTATATGGCAGGCTTTTGGATTTGATTTTTGTTAATCAGCCGTTGGAGGTTTCGCTGAACTCTTCTATTCTGGTTACATATCCCGTTGACCGCTTTCATCCTACCATAGATTTAAAAATCTTGCTTCCTTCTATTTCATCTTCTCAAACTTCACAAAATGTTAGATATGAAAAAGTTTACTGCTATTCTAGAACAGATTATTCAAAACTTAATTTACTTTTATCATCTAATAATTGGTATGATATTTTGTCGTCCAAAGTTTTAGATGATGTGATAAATTATTTCTACAGTGTGTTACATGATTGCATCTCAAAATCAGTTCCTAAAATTTTTAAACATGATACTATTGGCCCACCTTGGAACAATTTTCATTTAGCTAAATCGAAGAATAAGAAAAATAAATCATTTAAAAAATACAAAAAAAACTGGTTCCTCTCCTGATTTTTCTAAATATTCGATTGCAAGATCTGAATACAACATTGCGAACAGAAGTGCATACAAGAATTACATAATCACCATGAAAAATCAATTGAGAAATAACCCTAAATCTTTCAATAAGTTTGTAAATTCCAAACGCCGATCACGTAGTTTCCCTAACTCTTTAAAATTTGGTTCCATTTTAGCAGATGATGATTTATCAATTAGCAACTTATTTGCAGACTTTTTCTCATCGACCTACTCAAATAAAAAATATGATAGTTCTATTCCTTATCCTTATAATATTGTTGAAGCTTCGCCTATAAATGTTTCAATTATAAGCAGATTTACGGTTTTGGAAAATTTGAAGGCATTAAATATTACATTTAATCCTGGTCCAGACGGGATCCCTAATAACATACTTAAATACTGTGCTGATACTTTATCATACCCTCTTTCAATAATCTTTAATAAATCAATAAGTTTTGGATATTTACCACCTTTATGGAAGGAATCATATTTAATCCCCCTTTTTAAATCTGGTAGCAAAATTGAAGTATCAAATTACAGAGGCATTGCAAAATTAAGTGCCATTCCGAAGTTATTAGAAAAAATTATGACCGATATGTTATCGCACCAAGTTTCCTCATTGTTGTCGCCCTGCCAACATGGATTCCGTAAATATCGATCAACTATAACGAATGTTTTGGAACTCACTACAGTTCTAATTGATGGTTTTAGAAACCGAATGCATACTGATTCCATTTATACAGACTTTTGCAAGGCTTTTGATAAAGTAAATCACAACCTTCTGGTAATGAAAATAGATATGATGGGCTTTAGTAAAACATTATTATCGTGGTTAAAATGTTATTTAGATGGTCAAATTAAAAGAGTAAAATTTGGAAAAGCTCTCTCACGAAATATAGTTGTATCATCCGGTGTACCACAAGGAAGTCATCTTGGTCCGATTCTATTTATAATATTTATTAATGATCTTCCATCTGTAGTATGCTGATGATGTAAAAATATTTCGATCCTTTAAAGATCCCACTGAACAATGTTTTATACAGTCTGATCTTAATAGTTTTCATGAGTGGTGTAAAATTAATTTAATGGAACTAAATATGTTGAAGTGCAACCATGTGTCATTTTCTAGAGCTAGAAATTTAGAAACTAATTATTTTTTTGGTGATCATACCCTCGAGTCTGTAGTTTCCTTTTTGGATCTTGGAATTCTATTGGATCAACGCTTGAACTTCAGGTCTCACATTTCTATGGTAGTAAACAAAGCTTATGGTGCTCTTGGCTTTATGAAACGTTGGAGTAAGGAGTTTTCCGATCCTTCTGTCACTAAACACTTATATACCTCTTTGGCTAGGTGCATTCTTGAATATGGTTCAATAATGATCCTTTGCGCCGCCTGTTTGTTCAATTTAATAAATTCTATCACATTATTGAATTATCAGAAAACAAAAACTCTATTAAAAGAAAAATTATCCTGTATTTAAATACTTAATTTGTAGTATCTAAGTGTATATATGTATATGTTTTAGTCTGTAAGGATATTTGTATCTATAGACTTAATAATAATAATAAAAAAAGCTAGAATCATAATCATAATTCGGTGTGTACTTTCCCCTGACTATATAGGCGTGCAAAAGAAAGACAATTTCACTTTTAGAGGGAAAACTGAGAGAAAGAGGATAAACTGGTACCAATCAAACGACTGCAGCTAGAATATTTAAAATCGGTGTTTAAGTCGTTCTGGCTTCGTGAACGTGAAAAATAAAGCGATCATTCTATACTCGTACTTTTTGGGACAAAATGGACGATGGGGGATTAAATTGGTAACGACCAAATGGCTGCAGCTAAAACCATAAAGTTCGGTGCGTACATTCGTCTGACTGTGTAGACTTTTAGAGCAAATGGGGAAAGGGGATAGAAATGGTAACGGCATGATGCTAAAATGATGTATTTATGAGCACTATCACCGTGCAAAATATATTTGTAATCGGTAAATAATTGTACTTTTGGCAGTCATTTCAAAATGTGACATATCCGAGGTGACCAAATTTGGAGGGTCACCCAGTAGTCCCCATACCCACTATGGACCCGAAGCTTTATGAATCATCTGTAATAAAACACCTCTACACTGTGCGTGTGATTTCGTCAATATATCTATTTCCGTTTAAAAATTACAGAATTGATTCCAAAACAAAAATCAAATTTGAATCACTGAGTAAAATTAGAAAAATATATCGAACAAGAAATATTGGATTCCATCAGGATGTGTCTATGAATAATTATTCAATTATCAATTACATACAATATTTATAAAATTTAGTAAAGATTGGTACTTGTAACAATGTTGTACGGGTGTCAGATATCAAGATATGTTGCCACCATTCACAAGTTCGGCCAACGACGATCATTGACCATATTCGATGAAATATGAAACGATGACGCAGATATGGACACATTTGCTATTATCGCAAAACAAAAACAACAAGAAAACTCAAATGCTAGCCACATCCACAAGAATGTTAAAGACCCTCCTCATTGACTCGCAATCTGAAACGGAGCAACACCATCATCACCAGTGGCAGTTCATCTGCGAGCGGGCAACAGCACACCAGACAGACAGACAGGCCTTCACACATACCAAACAAGTGAAAGTGAATTGATTTCAACTTTTGTTTTGTTGTCTGACATTGCATCGCCTTACAAAAAACAATCGAATGCGAATCAGTGTTTTTTGCTTTGTAATATGGAATTTCTGCTAATCTCGTCAACGAAAATGAGCAGATAAATAAATAAATAAATTTTCATTTGATCTCGAATCGGATGGAAGCTATTGAAAAACGATTTTGCGGGAGAGGGAAAGAAGAAAATAAAAGTTCGCAGCCAGGTCGAATGCTATACATCCTACACTCGGGAATGTGACATAGACGGAGGACCTTTCGAAGTTTTGTTTGTAATGCCTATTTCCAACCCCCCATGGACTTGGAAGATTTTTGTTTTCAGTAGGATGACGCGACATGGTTTGGTAATCGTGTTATCAGGCGCCTTGGCTATCTCGAAGCTTTGATTTGAGCAGACATTTTTTTTGTGGAGTATCTGTAGTACCGATCTTATGCCAACTATCCATTAAGGATGGCTTGCCTTTAAGACGAAAACCGACGCGAATATCTTGGAAAATTACCTTGACTGGCTACAGCGAGTTCAGCCGAGGCTGACACATAAATTAGATCTTGATTCGAAAACACTAATGCCGGACATATATTATTGGTTGATTTTTTTAAATTCTTAAAACAGAAACTTGAATTTGCCCCACCCTTCACGTGAGCTCAATTAACTAAAAATATATTTGAAATTTTTAATTCCATATTTTTTTGTAAAATTGGCAATTTTAACCACCCTTCTTTAATTAGTTTCAGACGTTACCTTTCAAAACAGTAATACCCAAATTTGTTGGTCCACTCTACGTGATTCCATTGAACGAACCTTCTTACTGTACAAACTTGAGCTGGTGCATACGAAATGACCAACTTAGTATTCACTCCATCCTCTACTAAATCACAGAGGATTTATTAAATGTGGTAGTTCATGTGTATCTGGTGTTGTAACGAAATGGAAATAAATATTGAGTTTGTTTTAGAAAGGGTGTGATGATTAGGTATGTTTTGAATTTTTCTTCTACAACCGCAAACGGTTTTAAAATGCATTAGAAACAGTTCGACGAAGTCGAACATAGAAAATAAATAAATAAATTTTCTGTTACCCCAGTAAATTATATCTGAAGATACTAGACAGTAATTAGTTGAATTAAAAAATATGAAAAAATTGCGCAAAAAACGCTACAAAAATGATAAAAAATTAATTGAAAAGAAAGAAAGAAATTAAAGAAACACCAAATATTTGGATGTTATTTGATAATGCAATGACCTCCAAAGTGAAAATGAAATATCCAAACGAAATATTGAATGTGCTCACAGAATATGTGCTGCAGAAGTTGATGGTACACCAGCTGTTCGTCATGAAATTTCCAATTTAGCTAGAGAGTCTAATTATGAAGCTATGGAAGAGAATGGAAGATATGGAAGAGAGACATAAATGAATTGCCTACCTCGCACAACTAAGAATTGTCTAATGAAGAACTATTGCAACTGGAATTGCAATTTGCTAATGAAGAAGATGACTGTGACCGTTCAGTAGAAAACTCCGAAGAACAAAATTTAACCTCCAAACCAATTTCCAAAGCGATATATTTGATTGACGAAGCTATGGAGACTTTTTTAAAAAAGTTCATGACAGCGGAAGGTGTTTTAAAGTGTTCCAGGCGGTAGCTACGAATATCAATTGCTACAAGGAAATTTATTTTACGTTGAAAAAAAAAAAACAAGTAAAAACGGCGTTAAGTTCGGCCGGGCCGAACTTTATATACCCTCCACCATTGATTGCATTCCACAGATGATGTCGATTTTCGTAGAAGTACAGTAATATTACAGGGAAATATAATTTTTTTTATATAGCCAAATCAAAACAAATACAAATATTAAAAAAATAATTTTATAAATAAATGTAATATTTTAATTATTTGAAGCCACGCTTATAAGACAAGGCTACCAATATGTCAATTCAAAAATAAATATTCTTCTATTTATATTTTCAAAAAGCTTAAATACCATAAATATTGGTAGATAATGGGTGCTACAGTTGATTGTATTTCTATTAAATTTTAATTCCAAAAATAAAAATTTTGAAAATCTATTATCAGACGTACATAGTGCAAAATAACCTAACTTCATGATTCAGCCAATTTTTGTCGTAAAAGAAACAGTACGAATTTGGAAAAAACTTTTTATTTTGCGTGTCTTTTGCAGTCAGAGAAATGTATACACCGAATTCCATGATTCCAGCTGCGGCCATTTGGTTGGTACCATCATTACCCCCTCAAGAGTACGAATATCTAAAATCTCTTTATTTGACGTTTCTACCCAATTAGAATTTCATCATTCTATCTGTAGTCGTTTAGTTAGTACTATTTTTATCCATCTGTACCATGGTATCCCATGAAAGTGCGAATTTACGAAAAATCCGTTTATTTTCCGTGTCTACGAAGTCAGAGAAATGTTTGCATTAATCGGTGAATAAATTTGAAATTGTATTATGTGGGCATTTTACATATTTCGAGTTTATGCAAAAAAAATAAACACACACACGCACAACACATAAATGAATAGTATACTCAGAATAGCATGACTCTAGCTGCGGTCAATTGATTGGTACTATTTGTACCCCCTTTTTCATTTTAACCCCAAAAAGTACGAATTTCGATCAGAGGAATATATACACCGACTGTCATTATTCTAGGTGTAGCCGTTTGGTTGGTAACATTGTTATCCCTCTGTACCCATTGTATTCCATGAAAGTACGAATTTGAAAAAAAAAACTCTTATTTTCCATGTCTACGTAGTCGAAGGAATGTATACTCCGAATTTCATGACTCTAGCTGCGGTCATTTGGTTGGTACTATTTTTATCCCCTTTTTCCATTTTGACCCCTAAAAGTACGAATTTCGAAAAATCCGTTTATTTTACGTGTCTATGCAATCAGAGGAATATATACGCCGAATTTTATTATTCTAGGGGCAGCCGTTTGGTTGGTACCATTTTTATCCCTCTATTTCCATTTTACCCCTTAAAAGTACTAATTTGAAAAAAATCTTTTTATATTATGTATCTACTCAAGTAGAGGAATGTACACACCGAATTTCGTGTTTCTAGCTGTTGTCGTTTAATATGTACCATTATTATCCCTTTTTTGCCCCATTTCACCCCTTACAAATAAGAATCACTTTATGGTGCACGTTTTTGTTATGGGGGGAATGCGCATACCCAATATCAAGTAAGTACAAACAGACATATTGAAAAAATATACATAAATACTCTTAAATATTAGGGATTATTATGGGTATTTTTAGTCCTTGTGAGGGAAAATTTTTTCCCTTTGGGCCGATTTCGCCCCGTTTCAATCCCAACCGATCTACGACTATAAGACACATTTATGGAAAATTTGAACGTTCTAGCTCCTTTCGTTTAGATGCTAGCGTGCTTTCAACAGACGGGCGGACGGACATGGCTAGATCGTCTTAGAATTTTATGACGATCAAGAATATATATATATATATATATATATATATATATATATATATATATATATATATTATAGGGTCTCAGGTCGATATTTTAAGGTGTTACAAACGGAATGACAAGTTAGTATACCCCCATCATGGAGGTGGAGGGTATAAAAACTGCTCAGCAAACATTAGACCATTTTTTTGTGAAAGAAAGACGATTACGACAACAGCCACTATGGACTCATCTGACAGTGCTTAATTTTTATTTTATTAATTGAATATTTTATTTTGTTTTAATTGAATTTTTTTGTATGCGTGTAATAAAATTTTATATTATTTTGGTTTTTTAAATGTTTACTTTGTTAATTTTTTTAAAGTAGTATTTTCGCAACCCTGGAACCTATCTTCGATCTTTACATGGTTTGCTATAGAAAAATCATAATTCACTTTGCGTCGTGTTTTTTTGGAACGTAACGCCGCAAAGTGAGGTATTGGTGTATGTGTATATGCAGGTGTAGTTACCCAGCAATACTTCTGCCGTGCCAACGATCATTTGTTTTCGTTGGTTTTTTGGTCTGTAATCAATATTTGATTGCAACTGGAATATTTCCCAGTTCAAAACAGAATTATTGCAGTTTTTTCTAAAATTTGTCCCAGCAATAGAGAGTTTTTCAGATTTCATAATTATTTTATAAACTAGAGGTTATTTCTTTGATATCGAATTTATTCAGATTGTAATACTTTGTAGGCTTGGAGAGTAATGACTTATAAGAAATTTTTGTATATCAAATTATTGTCACACTTTAACATCACACCCTCTACAATTAATAATACAAAGTAACAAATGTATTGTGAAGATACGCAAAAACACACAATTTCTGCAATTTAATGTGCGTCAGAAAATAAATCAATCGCCTTCACAAATACCCATTATCCCTCCATACTTACATACATACATACATTTATTTGATTGTTGTGTATCCCACCCAACAAAAAGAGTTTGTACTAAACAAACTTTCTCCAACTTCTTGATTACAAATTAAACTGAAAACCTAACCCGCAAATATGAAAAGGCTGCAGCAAAAAACCACGACATTCAGCAAAATCAAAATCAAGAAGAAGAAGAAAAAACTAAAAATCCATCACACACAATTGACTGAGATAAAATTGTAAATTATATTGTTGGTCACGGCCAATTAATCTATCGTTTGGTGTGAATGGCGTCGCTGACACCAGCAACCCAAAAGGAGATTTGCTGTGAGTGTCGCCCGTTTCTTTGCATCTCGAGCACGGTACGACACGGTTCGCATTTGACCAAACAATGTAAAAGTTAAACGACAAAACACTTGGTCGACCATTGTGCTCGTGACGTATCAGCCATACAAAGACAGATAATACCAAACCTAATGAACTTGGCCGGCAGCGGGCCCAGTAGCGTTCGTTAAGCCTCAAGCCAAACTGAAAGAAATGAGGAAACACAGCGATTTGAGAGAGACAATAATACGCCACAGTCACTCATGTGTATGACAAGATAAGATTTGGCAGTGGCGACCAGAGGTGGGCACCCTGAACCGGAGGGGTGAGAGAGACAATTTCCATTTCCGAATTCTATTCGAAACACACAAACGACTATTGCAAAAAATGATTTGAATAACAAAACAAATTGTGTGATTTGTGTTAAAATAAATTCAACTTATTTGAATGACGTTATTAAACTCAACAATATTCCTCGTAGACCGAGCGGATCGATCAAAATTTCGTAACGAGCAAAAAAATATTGGCCTGCCAAGGGAAAAACAATGAAAAATTACACAGCCAGCACATATCTGGCAAATATGCAAATAGTAAAATTTATTATAATTAATCATTTCAGAATAAAACAAACGAAAACAAATTATACGCAAATTTTATACTCGTATTTTTGGGCATCGATCATGAGGCAACCAAAGGAAAATGTTCATGAACAATGATAGCAAAAAAATACATAGAAATGACCTCAATTTCAACAGCATGGCGAAGCTAAAATTCCCTATATGGTGTTATAAGTTTCAGGCTAGTAATTTCCATTACAGTCGTGAATCATTCGTGTGAAAATTCTGAAGATTCGCAATTTTCCTTAAATAAATGATTTTCATGATGATTTCATATTATAATTTATTATATCGAGAGCTTATATTCAAAGTGGCTATGAACCATTTTCTCGAAAATGAGTTTTTGATGCCAAACTATTCTCAGATTTGGATGTCATCTGTCATAAAGGGTGATTTTTTTAAAGCTATAGGAAAGTTTTTCAAAAAAAAAACAAAAACACATAAAATTCAGAAAAAATGCATGAAATATTTATTTGAATCGATAGTACGGTCCATATAATTTAATGTTTGAAGATTATTTCATGCAAATGTTGACCTTGACTGCGCCTCAAATGGTCCATCCGCTTAGTCAAATTTTGCCATACTCTATCCAACATTTCGGCCGGTATCTCACGAATAAATGCTTCAATGTTGTCTTCCAATGTGTCAATTGAAGCGGGCTTGTCTGTATAGACATGAGCTTTAACATAGCCCCACAAAAAATAGTCTAAAGGCGTTAAATCGCACGATCTAGGCGGCCAATTGAGCGGTCCCGAACGTTAAATAAAATGTTCACTCGCCTCTCAATAAGTCCATTGTCGCGCGTGCTGTGTGGAATGTGGCACCATCATGCAAGTCAAGCTCTTGCATTTTGGGCAAAAAAAAGTTGGATATCATCTCACGGTAGCGCTCACCATTCACAGTTACGTTACGATTCGCATCATCTTTGAAGAAGTACGGTGCAATGATGCCACCAGCCCATAAACCGCACCAAACTGTGTCTTTTTCTGGAGGCATTGGTAGCTCTTGCAATGCTTCTGGCTGATATTCACTCCAAAATCGACAATTCTGTCTATTTACGTACCCATTGAGCCAAAAATGAGCTTCGTCGCTGAACACAATGAATTTTTTGATAATAAAATGCAATAATTTGCAAGCGTTGTTCGTTTGTAAGACGTGCGTCAGCTGTTTAAACCAGTGTTACCAAAAAGATAATAGCTAAAAATCACCCTTTATAAATTTGGAGAAGAGATTTTTTTCTAAAACCATTTTTCAAATTTGTCTGATTTGGCTATCTACTCACACGTTAATTTGTGACTGCAAAAGTGACTATGAAAATATAAATAATATAGTTCAAAAATGGAGCAGCATATAACTGTAATTCGCTAGAACGATTTTGTTTAAAACATTTTTCTAGATTTAGGGCATATCGCATTTGATCCACCATTTCGCGGTTAATAGCATTTTGGTTCCCAAGTTATCAGGCTAAAATAGGATAACTAGTGGTTGTAAAGTCAAAAATTGTGAAAAGTATCTTTAGAAAAACCCGCTTAACTTTTTATCATATTGAGAATACCAAAATATTCTTATGGCATATGATTGCTGACTGCATACAGAATATTTGTATCAGAAAAGTTTCAGTATACTGAACAGAGAAAGTTTAAATATAACCAATTGCGAATTTTGGATAATGGCTGTGGAGTCAAAAATTGTGAAAAGTATCTTTAGAAAAACCCAAACTTTTTATTATATTGAGAATACTAAAATATTTCTTTGGCATGTGATTGCTGACTTCATAAGGAATATTTGTGTCAGAAAAGTTTCAGAATCCTCGATTTTCCAACAATTACAGCAGTTTTCGTGACTGACTGCATATATGTTACAAGCGTTCTTAAAACACAAACAAAAATTCAATTGGATCTGTTGGCTAGATCGCGAGATCATTACTGATCATGAGGAAGATGAATTTGATGGCGTATTTTGGATTTTCATTTTGTGGCGTAGTGGGCGTGGCAAAATAGTTTTTGAGAGCTAGAAGGCTGAAAATTTGTACAAATATATTACTGACCACGATAATAAGATCAATATGAAACCTGATTTTAATTTAACCATTTGTTTTTTTTTTTTGCCTGTCGTAGCGGGCGGTGTTCAGCTAGTTGTTGGGAATAGTAAAATATGAATAAACTAAATAAACTAGAGGGGAAACTTGAAATGGTTGTTAATGTTAAACTAAAAACATAGAAACATTAAATTTGAAGAATTGATTTGAACTGGGATTTGAACAGGACAATATCCCAATTCAAATCAAATATTGATTACAGACCAAAAAATACAAACGAAAAAACTAAAACAAATGAGCGTTGGCACGGCAGATGTATTGCTGGGTAACTATACCTGCAAATACACATACTTACATATGCAACTCAATGAGATGCTTGTAAGATGGCATGTGTACTTTATTACTTGGTGCGATTTTTTAAAAGCAAATTCGGCAAGTGAGTTGTGCTTCTCGTTCGTTTGAGAGAATCATCTCCTTATAGAGGCCGGGTTTGATGTTGAAAAGTCGCTGCGAAGCCACTTGAAAAGACTTTTGACGAGGTCGAAATTATGATCGTGGTAGTCTGCAGCCAAGTAATAAATGTCACCATGGCATTTGTAAATAAATTTGCATTCTATTAAATATAGATGCAAAATGGTCTTGAGCCAGGACAATATCCCAGTTCAAATCAAATATTGATTGTGAGTAAGTATTTAAAATATTTTTAAATTATCCTTTATTTTAGCCATAAAAAACAATTGCAAAAATATCGAATTTATATTTTTGTTTAGCATGCCCTACCTAAACACACACAATTTTGTAGAAAAAATCTATCTTGAGCGCCCCGGTAGTCGAGTTGGTAGCGTGCTCGGCTACAGCGTGGGGGTCGTGGGTTCGATTCCCACCAGAGGCTCTGGTCTGTCGCTGCAATAACTAGCTACAATGGTCTTAGTCACCACGGCTCAATCCCTGCACCCAAAATTAGAATATAAATTTACTTTGTATTGTAATTCATAATAAATAAATAAAATAAAAAGATCTATCTTCCCAAAAACATGGACACATTTTAACCCTAGTAATTTTGTTTTATAGGTTGGCATGTAATTTTGCTAGTTAAGCGTGAAGAGCTTTATTTACAGCATTGGTGACCCTCACTGAAATATTCCGACAAATTTTTTCGTTCAACATTTAATCCTGTTTGAAAGTACTTTTTATATTTTCTCGAAAAAGGTGTCCAATTGACCCATAAGTTGAGGAAGGATACTACTGTTCTTTTCAAAATATAAATAAAAAAATTATTTTATTTTTTTTTAATTTTTGCTATTTCAGCAAACTTTTCTGCTGACAAATTCTTTGGAATTATCTTACGTTGCTATCTTATGTGTCGCAAATGGAAGGACTATATGAATATACTCTTCCGTTTTATGTGTATTTTTGTTCTCAGAAATCAAAAACAAATACGATATTTCATATTTATTGAAGAAAATAAATATTCGTATAAAGAGACACCAAAAAACGTATAGAAACTGACAAACAAACAAATACACAAATACATATGCAAGAGACTCTAATTTAGACAAAAATCAACTCAAATGGAATGAAATGTGTCTACTCGTAGCAAGCAACGCATATATATTTACGATATGAATGGATGGACTACAGAGATACCCAAATTGGTCCGTACTTATAGATACCGACAGACACTTCTATTACGTACATAGATGTGTATAAATATGGGCCATTACACATGAGCTTTATCTGGTTGATGATCTGCAAATACAAACATCAACGAAAGATCAAAATAGAGCTTCTTCATTGTCAATCATGTAGCTACTCACCGAAAGGACCTACTACAGAGATGCGAGAGTACCGAACGGATAACGCCTATATTAGACAATCTCTGATGGCATTTTTACTCAAAATGTCGCCACATTAAAGTGGTCTTGACATCACTGAATAAAGTCAGAGGGTCTAACACAGAATGGTTAATATGTATTGCCCTCCACAGGATATTATTCAATTATTTTTTTTTATTTATTAGTTTTTGTGTTGTTGATTAGTGATCGATTGATTGATTTTCTATGCGTTTTGAATGTAATTCGATCAAGTAATTTCTTCTTAAGAAGGAAATCTTTGTTTTATTAATTTTTTCATACACTTTCTGAAGCGATTTATATATGTCATTTTAAGCATCGATATATAGATTAATCTAATTAAAGCACAGATCGTAATTGTTTACCCATCACAACGAAAATAAGTTTTTGAACTTTTCGGATCAAGGACGGACTTAACGTCCTTAAAGTCAAAAATTGTGAAAAGTTCTTTTAGAACAAATAAGTAAGCTTCAGTCGGCTAAAACGACTTTTAAAGGGTGGTGGTGGGTGGGTGGTAAATTGTATGGGCCGATGTTGAATGTGAAACACACCTAAACGTCAAGTTTTTTCTGCATTTCATTTGACATTTCTCAACTTCAGACTAACTCAATTTTTGGCTAATGATAATCCAAGAGTGATTGTCGAAAAACCAATGCACCCACAAAGAGTGACTGTTTGGTGCGGTTTATGGGCTGGCGCGGCATCATCGGTCCGTATTTTCTCCAAAATGAGGCCGCTCAGGCAGTTACTGTGAATGGTCTTCGCTATCGTGAGATGATAACGAACTTTTTATGGCCCGAATTGGAAGATAAGGATGTGGACGATATGTGGTTTCAACAGGACGATGCAACTTGCCACACAGCTTACGAAATAATGGCTCTTTTGCGCAACAAATTCAATGGCCGTGTTACCTCTCGTGGAGGCGATGTCAATTGGCCGCCAAGATCATGTGATTTGACACCGGTGGACTTCTTTCTTTGGGGTTATTTGAAAGAAAAGGTGTACAGCAACAATTCAAGAGCTAAAGGATGAGATAATTCGACACATTAACGGCATAGAACCTCAATTATGCCTCAGCGTCATCGAAAATTTGGACCATCGGATGGAGGCAACGGCCATTTGACCGATATTTTGTTCCATACATAATTGAACCATACCAATATTATCATAATAAAAAGAAGTGACAATATTTTCCTAAATAATTTGTGTTTTATTCAAAATCAACATCGGCCCTTAAAATTTAACCACCATTTATATACCCTCACTCTCAGAGAACATATATGCGGAAGTTATAAGGAATTAAATTTAACGTAGGGCAGGATAATTTGTGTGGAAGGTACTAAACGGTTCGTATCACTTCCACATTTATACAATAACTAGCAGTACCCGCTGCTTCACACGCGAAAAAGACAGTTATTTGTTATTAGTTTTATCCGTCTCTGTTTTTGGATAGTATTTATTTGATTTTCTTTTGGTGTATATAGGTAAATCTAAAATAGTAAGTTGGAAATCTCCTATTATATAGCACTCATGTACAGTCAAAGGAATGTTCTTGTCGACTATTTTAGCTGAACTACGTTGTCAGATTAATTTACACACCAAATTTCACTACTATAGCTCCAATACTTGTGTTGGTACTATTTTTATCCCGCTCACCCTTTATATGTACAAATTTCGAAAAATTCATTTAAGTTTGCGCTTCGAAGTTCTCAGAGGAATTTACACACCAAATTCCTCGACTATAGCTGCAATACTTTAGTTGGTACCATTTTATTCCTTTTGGTTCCGCTCACCCCTTATTAGTACAAATTTCGACAAAAATCTATTTAGATTGCGCTTCTACGTTGATAAAGGAGTTTACACACCAAATTTCGCGACTATAGCTGCAATACTTAAATTAGTACCATTTGTATCCCTTTTTTGTCCCTCGCAACCCTTAAAAGTACAAATTTTGTGAAATCCTATTTTAATGCTCTTATACAAGGTCAGAGGAATTTACATACCACATTTCAGGATTCTAGCTGTAATACTTTAGTTGGTACCATTTTTATCCATTTTCGTCCCGCTCACCCCTTATAAGTAAAAATTTCGAAAAATCAATTTATATTGCAAGTCTACGTTGTCAGAGAAATGTAAATACCGATTTTCACGATTCTAGCTGCAATTCTTAAATTGGTACCATTTTTATCCCTTTTTGTCTCTTTCCTCCCTTAAAAGTACAAATGTCGAAAAATCCCTTTTTGTAGCTCGTCTACATGGTCATTGCAAGGAACACACCGAATTTCATGTTTCTAGCTACTGCCGTTTGGTCAGGATGAAGGTTCGATGTTTATCCCATTTTGTCCCATTTTACCCCCTAAAAGTACGCATTTCGTAAAACCCTTTCTTAGTCGACGTCTACGTCATATTTGGGAACTACCCTGAAAATTTCATCACCCTGGCTTCAGCCGTTTGGTCTGGGGGCTCGTCAATGAAAAGTCAGTCAGTAACGCAACTCTTTTATAAAGGGTGTTTTTTTAGCTATTATCTTTTTCCAACACTGGTTTAAACAGCTGACGCACGTTTCATGTTTTGTTTCACTGTCGAACATCTTCAGTTTGATCTATAATTTAACCATCTTACAAACGAACAACGCTTGCAAATTATTGAATTTTATTATCAAAATGCGTGCTCTGTTAAGAAAGTTCATCGCGCGCTTCCATTTTATGGTCAGTTTAATCGACCCACTGAAGCGGCTATTCGGGGTATATATATAATTTCGCACCAAATTTACATTGTTGGACATAAAACCACCAACACGCTTACGTAGAGTGCGAACTGAAGAAAATATCGCAGCTGTATCGCCCAGTGTTAATGATGACCATCTATTATCGATTCTTCGCCGTTCGCAGCAATTGGGCCTCTGTTACTCAAAAACGTGTAAATGCCAATGCCGATCATCAGTATAGAAGTTATAAAAGCTTTAATTTTTGCATGATTTATTTGGCAGATACTGGAAGGGGCGTGGCTAAACCCATCATATTTAGTACACTTAAAGTGGTTATAAAAACATTAGGAAATACCAAAATAGAGCTAATTCTGAATATCGATGTGGAAGTTATCTGGTTTTTAATTTAACATAGGAATATGGGCTTTTTGTGTGGGAGGTACCAGAGGGGGCTTGGCAATTTCGCCATCTTCAAACTTAAACTAAGTTTGGGAAAATATTACCATGTGCAAAGTTTGAATCGATTCCTTTCGAGAGTACACCCCAGACAGACGGAGGAACATGGCTCAAACACCAAGTCACTCCTTCAATGCGTTACACTTTTTTTCTGTCCCAACTGTCGTAAATTTCTTTCACATCTATAATGCCAAAAAATATTTGTTTGAATATGTAGAGCATTATATACAACTTTGGTGTTTTTGGTGACCCCACAGAAAATTTTTTCCGTAGAAAATTTAAATCCTTAAATGTGCGTTTTGAACGGATTCTTTTGACTTTCTCAAAAAAAGGGTTAAGGCTCCATACAGAGAGGAGCTAGAGGGTTAAGATCTTCGACCAAAAAATTAAAAATTTGCTGAAGACTTCAGCCCAACCGTTGGTCTTGAACCAAAATAAATGACAAACACATACAACATAACAGACCAACAATACATACAAACAACAAGAATACACACGAGGTACAGTGAAAACGGGCATACCGTACAACAACAACTTTTGCATTGTTGCGAGCGATGCGAGCACATGTATAACATTGAATTGGCAAAGTGAGATTTTTAGTGTGTCGACTTAATCCGGTGGAATATTTTGTTTATCAGCGCTTCTCATTTGTCATATGTGATCGCTGGTACTAATATGAACCCTGATTTAAGTCAAAGACATACATTCGTTGCGAAAGTTCTGACGAGATGGGGTAGCGCTAGGGTTTGGGGTTTCCCGGACTTTTTTCATTCCCGGGAAAACGGGAATGAAAAATTTCATTCCCGGGAATCCCGGGAATTCCCGGGAAAAAGTAATTTATTTATAGGTATGTCCAAAATGGTTTAAAATATCAATATTTAATAACTGGTGTATTTTTTCAATACTGTCATATTATAAATTGAAAACGAATGTTATTGTCAAAATATTTTACAAATTATTTTTCATTTTTCAAATATTTTACTCTACACCTTTTCAAGGTTATATTCGGAACATACAAATTTATATTGAGAAATGTAAATTCATATTAGGAACGTATAAATTCATATTGTGTAATGTAAATTTATAATAGGAACATGTTAATTCATAATGAGAAATATAAATTCATAATGAGAATTGTTAATTTCTATTGTGAACAATTAATTCATAATAGGAACATACCATTTAATAATGAAATATACAAGTTTGTGATCAGAAAATCCAATTTCATAATCAGAAAATACGTTTTCATATTCAGAAAATATGAATTCATAATGAGAAAATATAAAATCATATTAAGAAAATGTAAATTTATAATGAGAACATTGATAAAATATGTGTTTCAATGAAAATATCCATGGAAGAACGTACATACTTAGCTTCGATTATAAATTTTACTGTTTCTGATTATGAATTTATATTTTATGAATATATATGAATAAGAATTTATTTTTTTATTTTTATTTATTTATTATGAATCACAATACAAAGTAAATTTATATTCTAATTTTGGGTCCAGGGATTGAGCCGGGGTGACTAAGACCATTATAGCTAGTTATTGCAGCGACAGACCATAGCCTCTGGTGGGAATCGAACCCACAACCCCCACGCTGATAGCCGATCACGCTACCAACTCGACTACCGGGGCGCTCCTAAGAATTTATATTTTCTCATTATCAATTTGGATTTTCTCATTTTGTATTTATATATCTCATTATCAATTTGTATGTTCTTATTATGATTTTATATTTCTCAATATGAATTTACATTTCACATTACGAATTTACAGTGCTGATTGTGAATTATCATGCTCCTATTATGAATTTACATTTCTCATCATGAACTTACATATTGTGATTATAAAATACATTTTCTCATTATAAACTTGAAAAGATGTAGACTAATCGTCAGAATTGGACATTTATATCGCAGGTAGAAGTGACTGACACCTACACTAGATTCAATATTGAAAACGATTAAGGAAACAAATAACTCATATGACAGAGAATATTATGACACATTTAATTTAGAATATTCATTCGTCTGTAGACAAAAATATTTTATAGTAAACAGGGGGAATATTATAAACTGTAAAAACTATAGATACATAAAAAATTAATATTAATTTAATAAATTCATAAAAAAAAATAAAATATTGAAATAGTGCAGTCATTAATTCTTACAAATGGCCATTGAAATACTCTTGAAAATTTCCAGGCGAACAAGTTTTATTGTATTCCTATTTTTAGACCTTTTCTTTCTGGCTACATATGTAAAGTAAATTGTTCTTGAAGAATATGTTCACCTCGATTCTTCTAGAAAAACAAGAAAATTTACATATGTAAGCCATAGTATTGTCGGCATGATATTTTTGTTTCACAATAAAGATCCTGCAAATAGCCTCACAAAAAGGTTTTATTCCCCTATCTGGGTTTCGCATAAAATGGCTATTTAGCGAATTTAAAAAGTTTTGTTTGTAGTAATATAATATAATATATTATATATAATATAATACTCAACAATATCAAATTGTCAGTAATGTAAATGCATATATGAATTTGAAATACATCTAAAAATTCCAATTTATATAGTAACATTAAATTATTGATCAACATAATAAATAAATTATTTTTTAATATTTCCCGTATTCCCGGGAAATTGAAAAATTTTTCCCGGGAATTCCCGTCCAAATTTTTCCGGGAATTCCCGGGAAAAACGATTCGGGAATTCCCGGACCCCAAACCCTAGGTAGCGCCCATCGAAACTGCGCAGTCAACTTTTAGCTGCAACAATAAAGGTCTCACTTTGCCTTTTTGCTAATTTTGGGTTCTGCTGAAGACATCAGCACAACCTTTGGTCTTGAACCAAAATAAATGACAAACACAATTTGAGAAATATTAAAATCCAAGGGTCATTATTTACAAAAAAATAATGTTTTTTGATTTTTTATTCCAATAAAATTGTATTAATTAAATTCATTTTTCAAAATCCAATTTATGGATTCCAAGTAGTCATTCTTCAACGCAAATTCTATGAAATTTACGTGGAAATGGGATTTGGAGAAGCCACACGTGACTATTGAGATGCCAATGCATCTACAACAAGTCACTCTTTGGTGTGGATTTTGGCGCATCATTGTTCCATGTACTGAATAATTGGGTTAATCGGATGAGGTACTGCCGAACCAGTTGTGGTAGTCATATGAATGATATTGTGCTCCATTATTAAATGACAAAGTTCATCCTTTCCAATAAAACGAGAAATTTTAAAAAATAATCATTACATTTTTATAGCCGATTCTAATTTGAAATTTTAAATGGTCTAACCTACAGAAGCATAATCTATTTTCTACCAAAAATTTGTGATTAAGAGGACACAGAAATATAAATTATTATTGTAGGTGTTCCTTAATAAATATATGTGTCAATATAAATATAACCTAATCTGTCAACTTTGACTAAAATCCGATGTAATATATGGGTTCTAGAGCAATAATGGCACATCTGAGTGCGAACTGAAGAAAATATCGCAGCTGTATCGGCCAGTGTTAATGATGACCATCAATTATCGATTCGTCGCCGTTCACAGCAATTGGGCCTCTGTTACTCAACAACGTGAAAAATTTTGCGGAAGGATTTTAGGTGCAAGAATTGAAGCCGAATGACCTACCGCAACGTAAAATTTTTGGTGAATGGGCTCTTGGAAAGTTGGCCGAAGATCCACTTTTTTTTACCGAAAAATTGTGTTCAGCGACGAAGCTCATTTTTGGCTCAATGGGTACGTAAATAGGCAGAATTTTCGATTTTGGAGTGAATATGAGCCAGAAGCATTGCAAGAGCTACCAATGCATCCAGAAAAAGTCACAGTTTGGTGCGGTTTATGGGTTGCCCAAAATGGAAGAGCTTGACTTGCATGACATGTGGTTTCAACAAGACGGTGCCACATGCCATACAGCACGCGCAACAATGGACTTATTGAGAGGCGAGATCGGTGAACATTTTATTTCACGTTCGGGACCGGTCAATTGGTCGCCTAGATCGTGCGATTTAACGCCTTTAGACTATTTTTTGTGGGGCTATGTTAAAGCTCATGTCTATACAGACAAGCCCGCTTCAATTGACGCATTGGAAGACAACATTGCAGCATTTATTCGTGAGATACCGGCCGAAATGTTGGAAAGTATGCCAAAATTGGACTAAGCGAATGGACCATCTGAGGTGCAGTCAAGGTCAACATTTGCATGTAATAATCTTCAAACATTAAATTATATGGACCGTACTATCGATTCAAATAAAGATTTCATGTATTTTTCTGAATTTTATGTGTTTTTTTTTTTTGAAAAACTTTCCTATAGCTTTTAAAAAATCACCCTATTATAATAGGACACTTGAGTGGGAGCTATACCAAAATATGGGTCTATGTGATCCGCTTCACTGTAGGTTTATCCAGACGAAACACATCATTATCTGGTAATTTAAAACAAGATCCAGAGTAATGTATGAATTGTAGAGTGAAAATAGAATAAGAATATGGGGCTATATCAAAACAAGGACCAATATGATATATTCTAAATTTAGGTGTACCTATTTAATATATAGCATGGTCTGGTAGAATATGGGGCTATATCAAAACAAGGACAATATGATATATTCTAAATTTAGGTGTACCTATTTAATATATAGCATGGTCTGGTAGAATATGGGGCTATATCAAAACAAGGACCAATATGATATATTCTAAATTTAGGTGTACCTATTTAATATATAGCATGGTCTGGTAGATTTAGAAAATGAACCATATGATCAATCCAATTCATTCCAGATTCAAGTTTTCTCCGAATTTCATTATAATTGGCCAACAACTGCGATTAGTACTTTGATACAAACTTAAATGGACACTAGAAAGGCGGACAATCAATCTAAATCTAAAATAAAGATAAATAATCACCCAATAATTGGACATTAGTCCATCTAACAATAATTGCAAAAGAGTCGATATTAAAAGTTGATTATTTGATTATACAGGGTGGCGCAGAATGACCTATATGATTTGAATTATTTATAACTTTTTTTCTTTCTTGGGGTTTTTCAGCATTTTGCGAAGGAGACTTGGGGAATTAATTATGAATCATTACACGATCGTACAAAAATAATTGAACTTTATTTTTCAAACCAAGGACATATTCGGCGAACGCATTATTTCGCGCACAGGCGAACATTTTACCACCAAAAGTCGATTAATCGAAAATCGATGTATAAAACCCCAATGTTCATATTTTGGGTGGCTATTTATCTTTAAATTAGATTTAAATCAATGAAAAAACAGATACCAGTCATTTAACTAAATGGGGTATTTAAATGCCCATCCAAAAACCGGGCATAAGATGGCAAGAAAACACGTTTGACAAATGTAGCATAACTCATTAGATTTTTTCCATTTTTTCTTCTTTGTCAGTATGTGAATTTCATTCAAGCCACTTTTAAATAATTTCTTGAATTTTTTAATTGATCTAAAATCCTATTTTTTGTTCCGTGTAATCCTCGAAATCTCTTATCGTAGCCAGAAGACATTTCAATATTAGCCGAAAAGAACTTTATTTTTAAAAGTTCTTTAATGAGGTGAATCCATAGCCGAATAATGGCCGAGGGTCTAGTGCCCAACACATCAAACAAATCATCTAAATCTCGTGCTTAATGCCCCATATATTTGTACATACAAATGTATGTATATTAGCATCGCACTATTCACTGTGTGCGAGAGTGACTTTGTACGTGTGTTTGCGTTGGCTTTTGTGGTCCATGGTCATCACTTTTGTTCATAAGTTCAAATGTATCATTATAAATGTTGCTGCTGCGTATAAAGAAAGGAAATATGAAAATAAACACTGACGACATTGTCGTCTCTGTTCAGAAATTCTATAAATATTCTAAAACCGCACAAACAGCGCTCAAGCACACCGAATTGCGAGCAAAAACAGACCGAACACATGACGAGAACATGCGAAATATTATTTAATACACATTCACTGTCTGCGCACAAATAGTGAAATTACAAAACGAGAGAGTTAATCTTCATGTAGACTAACTAAACAACTGGCAAAAGAAAATCATTATGTTTTGTTTTTTCTTTTGTTGCATTTGTATACTGTGTCCGCACTCTAAAGCATCCACGGGGGTGTACTACGTTCATAGGATATTTTTGGTCATAACTTTATTGTGAAACATTTTGCTTTTTGAGAACGTTTGCTGACGGAATTAACTCGTGTAAATTTTCGTGCGTGGCAAAAATGGAATTAACTCGTGAAGATTTTCGCAACATGATTTATGATATCTATATATATATATAAATGAATCTGTGTTTGTTTGTTTTTTATAGCAGCCTAAACTACTGGACCGATCTTCTTGAAATTTTCTATATAATATATGTCACCATTTGTAAATAAATTTGCATTCTATTAAATATAGATGCAAAATGGTCTTGAGCCAGGACAATGTCCCAGTTCAAATCATAAATTTTTGATATTTTCAGTGGGCGTGGCACCTCCCACACAAATTGGGAATTTATTCGTCTTTTATAAATTAGCATATTCGGAATACTGTTGCAGCTAGAGTCTTGCATTTTTTGAATGTTCACTAATTGTTAGTCTGCACAGTTGTGCCAAAAATGGGCGGTATTGGAAAAGTGGGCGTGGTACCTCCCACACGAAGTTAAAGCCTGTTATTGAATATTGTCAGTTCTATGCCAGTGCTGAAATTTTGTGTAAGTGCATATAGCATCAATGTGCGTAGTTGTGCCAAACATGGGCGGTATTGAAAAAGTGGGCGTGGCACCTACCATACGTAGTTTTTTTTTCACTGAACCGATGTCCCCTATAAATGCAGTGTATTGCGTTGGTAGAAGGAAGATAAGGTATTGGAAGGAGGAAAGAGTGAGTAGTGTCTGTTGACATCTGTTTTGAATCTCTGAATGTCGTAATTGGAGGGAAAGATATTTGCCGGAAGTCGATTCCACATACGGATAGTACGGGCGAAGAACGAATTTATTCTGTAATGTGTAGTGCGGCCGGTTGTCCAATCGACATCAAATGGGTGAGCGTTCCTGGAGAGTCGCGTATCTCTGCCGAACGTTCTCACGGGCGGTATAAGATCACGAATTTCCGAAGAACAAACACCATGAAAGTATCGATAGAACAATGACACACAACAAACATTACGACGGTGTTCAAGGGAGACAATAGAATTGGATATCCTACCGTCGCCAATCAACACCATCGCCCTCCTCTGGACACGGTCAAGTAGATCCAGTGATGAAGCTGGAGCACCCGACCATATAAGGGAGTTGTATTCCATTTTTGGTCTGATGTAGGTAGTGTAGATATTGAGAAGATCAGAGAGTGTGAAATATTTCTTACATCTTTTTAAAAAGCCTAAACATTTGAAGGCATCTTTCGACACATCAAATAGATGTTTTGTCCAACGAACATCATTAAAACCTATTATCGATTATTGTCAGTTCTATAACACCTAGAGTGCTGAAATTTTGTGTGACTAGATCCAGTATAAATAGTTGTGCAAAGATTGGAGGAAAGTGGGCGTGACCCTTCCTATATGAAATTAAAACCTGTTTTAGACTATATTCGACACCGAGATTCCTATATGTTGTGTGAGTTAATTTAGTTGTAACCTTCTTGGACAAAATACAATTGGGCGGGATTCGAAAGATGGGGAATTTTTGATTTGAATTTTGTAAAATTACACGTTTTCTTTGGATTTTCTTAGCACAATAGTAAAGAAAGGTTACAAAAAAAGAAATATGCATTCGTCAAAAGCCGACTTAAGTCAAGAAAACGGAAATTATATTAACTTTTTAGTTTTTGTGTTGTCTGCTTAGTGAACAATTTGATTGACTTTCTGTGTGTTTTGAATGTAGTACATTCGAATTCCAGTTTAGGAAGTTTTTTGTTTTGGTAATGGAAAGGTGATTTACACTCAACCTAAAATCAATTTGATTTTTCACAATTCTTCTTTTTTTCGCCGTAAACTAAAGTTTTGATCTTCAATATTCTCCATGGAACATATCCATTTTTTAGTATCTCAGGAAAGTACCTTTATTCGAGGTACATATATTACCGATCACAAGAAAAAACAATATGAAATCTGATTTTAATTTCCGTCTGTTTTTCTGCCTGGCGAAGCGGGCGGGGGACAAGACTTAGGAATAGCCTTGTTTACACTTGCACATCGATTTCATTCACTGTTTTTGACTTTTGGAGCACTCAAATCCAATAATTTCAATTGACAATGACTTTCGTGAGCAGAAGAAACTTTTGATGCATTCAAAGACCATGTTAATGAGATGTCTCAAGGGACATGAAAAAATGGTTCGAACGCAAGCAAAAGTTTATTAATCATAAAGGACTAGCGATGCCCGCTACTTCGCACGGGGAAAAGCCAGTTATTTGTTAAAAGTTTTATCTATCTCTGTTTTTGGATAGTATTTATTGATTTTTCTTTTGATGGATGTAGATAAATTTAAATAAGTAATTTGGAAGCCTCTATTAAATAGCACTCATACACAGTCAAAGCAATGTGCTTGTCGAATTGCACTATTTTAGCTGAATTCAATACATACGAAATTTAAACTTTTTATCAGTTTCGAACAAAAAATTACAACCGCAGAGCCTTTTATATCCTCTATCTCATGTTTCTAGATTTTATAATTTATTTTATAACAAAAAGTACACATTTTGAAAAATCACATGTGTTCTTGCTTCTCCCCTAAAAGCGTGTACTTTATTTGGTACCACGTTTATGCCTTTTCGTCCCGCATCCTCCTTGTTAGTACAAATTTTGAAATATCCATTTATGTTCAGCGCTTACATAATTAAGGGCTGTACACAATTGTCCTTTTTGTCCCGCGCACCCCTTAAAAGTACAAATTTCGAAAACTCCATTTTTGTCCCGCTCACTCCTTAAAATTACAAATTCCAAAAAAAAAATCAATTTATGTTGCCCGTCTACATGTTCGGAGGAATGTACACGCCGATTTTTACGATTCTAGCTACAATAGTTTAGATGTTTCCATTTTTTATCCCTGTTTGTTTCGCTCACCCCTTTAATTATAAATGTGGAAAAATCATTTTATGTTGCAAGTCTACGTTGTCAGAGAAATTTACACACCAAATTCCACGACTATAATTGTAAGACTTAAATTGCTAAAATTTTTTTATCCCTTTTTGTTCCGCGCACCCCTTAAAAGTACAAATTTCGAAAAAAAAAAAATTTACTGCACTTCTACATGGTCAAAGGAATTTACATACCAAATTTCACGATTCTAGCAGTAATACTTTAGTTGGTTCCCTTTTTTATCCCTTTTTGTCCCGCTAGCCCCTTAAAAGTACAAATTTTAAAAAATCCATCTACGTTGTCAGACAAATGTAAATACAGATTTTAACGAATACGGCCGGTAATGACCTAAATTGGTACCATTTGTATCCCTTTTTGTATCTTTCATCCCTTATAAGTACAAATTTCGAAAAATCCCTTTTTCTGCATGGTAGTGCAAGGCACACACCGAATTTCATGTTTCTAGATACTGCCGTTTAGTCAGTACGAAAGTTCGATGTTTATCCCTTTTTGCCCCATTTTACCCCCTAAAAGTACGAATTTCGTAAAGTTTCGCAGTCCTCGTCTACGTCATATTTGGGGACTACCCTGAAAATTTCATGACCTTGGCTTCATCAAAGATAAGTCAGTAACGCAAATATATATATATATATATATATATATATATATATATATATATATATATATATATATATATATATATATATATATATATATATATATATATATATATATATATATATATATATATATATATATATATATATATATATATATATATCGATAAAGTCAATTTCTATCATAAATTTAAGTTGTTTTATTATTATTCTCACAATATAGTTGCATTCTATATATAAGCATTTGAAAGTGTAGGGGCTATACGATTCGTCCTTGCAATTGATTCTTATTTTATTATGATACTCAAATCAACAGCAGACAACAGGTAAAATGGCAGAATATTCACAAAAACAAACTGCAAACGGATGAAGGTAAATAAACAAACCAAACCAAACAAAAAGTGGGTCAATTTGCCACATGTGCTTAACATCATCATCATCACAGCCAATCTTCAGCATAATTTTCTGCTGCAACAAACACGAAAACCTCATCGCGGTGAGTGAAAGGTACACAATATTCGTATTACTGCATCCAATAATAAAACTACATAGAAATTTCAATATATATTTTCAAACTCAATTCATATAAAGACGGAAATAAAGGCGCCTTTTGGTTATCTATTTATATGTTTGAAAAACAAAAGTTGGCAGTAGAATAGAAAGACTACGTTCTCGGGAAGGCCAAAATGTACGGAAAATATAAAATATATTGAACATCCTCAAATTTCCAAAAAAAACCTTTATATTGCGTGTCTACACAATAAGTCATGCAGCCATTTGCCGGCAACAATTTTTCTGGGCTACGAGTATCGAAAGATCGCATTATATTTCGAATCTACGCAACCGAAATACGCAAGCGAAATATACACCGATTTATATTACTCTAACTGCAGCTGTTTAATTGTAACCAATTTTATTTTATCCCTTTTCTCATCGTTTACCCATAAAAGTAAAAAATTTTGAAAATTTCCTTGATTTCGCACATCTACACAATCATATGAATTTCGTTTTTCTAGCTGCAACCATTACGTCGGTACCAATTTTATCCCTTTTTTAAAATTACTTTATTTTAGGTGTACATACTATTAGATGGATGTGCACGGTACCATTTTTATCCCTCTATTTCTATTTAACGTGTCTATTCAGTGACACACCGAATTTCATGTTTTTTGGTGTTGTCGTTTAATATGTACCATTTTTATCGCTTCGTTGCATCAACGAATCAGATTCGTTATTGCCATTTCATTGCATCAACGAAATATTTCGTTCCCACAACAATCCGACGTTGCTGCAACGATGTGAACGTTTATGGTATGAAACCGATTTTTCGTACTTTTCGTAGTTTCGTTCCTGCAACAATTCAATATTCGTTGATGCAACGAAAATATTTTCTTTCATTTGGAATACATTAATTAATACAAAAAATCTATAAATTTCTGATTATAATCATATCCATATTATTTTGGATATGATTATAATGGAGTTTGGATGGAACACTTTGCCTCAACAACTCATTCGTTGCAGCAACGAAACTGATATCGTTGCAGCAAAAATTTATTCGTTGGTGCAACAATCGGAAACACACAATTTATGTGTTTTTCTAGTGTGTGTTTTTGGGATGTATTCGATAGTAATTCTCATTCACGTTGTTGGAGTTCTGCCTTAACTAGTTGAGCTGCTGTTGCGAATAATCACTTCGAAATCCACTGCCGGTGGTCACCATGGAACTAAATTGTCTATACTGAAAGAAAAACATTCGAGGCCGGAACGAATTTTTTTTAATCAACTAACGTCGGCGTTCATTGCTGCTTCGATAAAGTTTCTTTGCTGCAACGAAAATGTTTAATTTATTGCCACGAATATTTTCGAAACCACATTGTTTCAGCAAGGAAACCGCGTTGTTGTAGCAACAAATCAGAGTTGTTGCACCAATGAATTAGAGTTGTTGTAGAAACGAAATAGCATTGTTGCAGCAATGAAATAGCATTGTTGCAGCAATGAAACAGCATTGTTGCAGCAACGAATCAGCATTGCTGCAGCAACGAAATAGTTGTTGCAGCAACGAACATATTCCATTAAAACAAGATTCTTTGCATCAACGAAACTTTGTTCGTTGCAGCAACGAACGCCGACGTTTAACTTAACTTTCAATGAACAAATTCGTTGCCGCAACGTACAATTTCGTTCCGGTTACGTATGTTTTTCTTTCGGTGTACAAATAAAAATCGCTTTATGGTGCACGTTTACATTATAAAGGGAGTGTACATACCAAATAAAGTATATATAAGCAGACCTATTCGAAAAACGCGTTTAAATACTCGAAATATTAGGGGTATTTCCTGTCCTTGTTAGGATCCTTCGCCCACTTTCAGTCCCAACCGATCTGCAACTATTCGCTCCTTTCGCGTGCTTTTAACCCTTCCATGCCCAATGTTGCCTATAGGTAACATTGCGAGTTAGTCCTATAAAATCTTTAAAATCACATATTTCGCTGAAATAATAATTTTTATTTTTGTATACATACACAGAAAAAATAGAAATCAGTTTCAATCACGAAAATTGTATATTTGATGACTTTTTTCTTTAGTTTTCCTTTTATGACGAAAGTTGTAAAACCAATTACTAAAATTGTAGCTGAAGTTATTGAAAAAAAAAATAGTTAAAAAATGATATATTGAATGATTGATTTTTTTCGAAACAGCAGTCGTTGATTTTTCGAAATGTTTAATGAATTGTATTGTTATATTCATTAAAAAAGTTATTGGACTTAGAGAAATATACCATTCATCGGCATGGTCTGAAGTTCGTCTGAAGTCTTCAGCAGAACCCAAAATTATCAAAAAGGCAAGTGAGACCATTATTGTTACAGCTAAAAGTTGACTGCACAATTTCGATGGGCGCTACCCCACCTCGTCAGAACTTTCGCAACGTATGCTCGTTTTTAATTTAAATCAGGGTTCATATTAGTACCAGCGTCCACATATGACAAATGAGAAGCGCTGAGTTGTTAACAGCTCGCGTTAACCACGACTTCTTTCTGAGAAATGATAAAAATGAAACGAAAACAAAAACTATAATCATTTTCATTGTTCCGATAACTGTTTTAATGAGTTTTTTTATATTCTCTGTGGAAGTTGTGATTGAAATATATGGAATAAATTCAATGAAAGTTTTAACTGTTCCAATTACATTTGTAATCAGCTTTTAGATTTCTGCAACAAAATTAGTGATTGAAATTTTAGAGGCAAAAATTTTTTCTGTGTAGGTAACAAATATTATTCAAAAAAGAACCAACAAATTCGGTAACTTGGGTTTGCGTAGGAAGACGACAACAAAAGCGAAGTCTCAAATTTCAATTATTTGAGTATCTTGTAATTAAAATTATTTATAATTTGTTCTTATTTTTATAGGATTTCTTTGAGTACAAGAAAAACTCTTTTTGTTATTCGAAGTGATACATAATAAAGGTTTTTAAAACGAAGAAACAATTCAAAATACGATTTTTATTTAACCGATATCTGCAGTATAATGACTTTAAGAAAAATCCTGTTACTCATGTCCTGTATGAATTAGAGCCCCAAAACATATTTAGACCCATACATCATCAAAAATCATATCAAATTTTATATATGATTATGTAGGTGTAGGGTATAACAAGTAATTTTCAGTCCGTATGAAAAAGTATTAAAGCTGTTTTGTGACTTCGCTTTAGAAATTTTGTTAAAATTGTTCACTAATTTCTTTTACAATGTGTAGAAAAGAAGAACATCGAAAAAATATTTGTAAGTTTTTGACACTCAATCTTATTGGAAAAAATCTGTGATCGTTTCTCATTTTGTGGAGCAAGGAGAAAATAGTTGTACATATATTATATAGAATACTGGCTCGATATAGAGTAAGAAAAACAACAGAAAGAAAGCGTGGCTCTGGGAAAAAGTGTAGTTTAAGCGACTCATCAGTGAGATCTCGACTTACCGATGGTAGAATCGCTATATCATATAGGGAACTTTCACTGCGAAAGAAAAATTATAAAAAAGTATATGAATGACATGGGAATTAAAAAATCAAGGAAGAGCAAGCCAACTGTTTCTGAAGCTCAAGAAGTCACTTGCATCATGGACGATGAGTCTTATCTGACATTGGATGGAAATGAATGACAGGGAAAACATTTTTTCGAAGGGAATCAACACATGAATGATAAAATAAAGTATGTAGAACGTACATAGTTTCCTAAAAAACTATTATTGTGGCTTGCAATCAGTCAGCATGGAATGCCAGATCCAGTATTATTCGAATCTCGTTTGTCCATTCTGACCGATTTTATAAAAACCAAGCATAAATGCTTAAATGGTCCGACTTAGCTTCTAGTCATTATGTTGAAAAGACATTGGAGGCATTGGATATGCTTAACACATTGAGTGCCACGTCGTACGTTTCCGTACGACAGTGATTGATTTTACTTAGAGCCAAAAAAAATGTTGGCCTCTGGGAAGGTTTGCGTCAAAACCGCTTGGCACTCAATGTGTTAAGATACCATATCAAGAACATATGGACAATTCTCCTAATCTTCTTCAATTGAGGATTTTTGGGCTAATTTAAAGAGAAGAGTATATGCCAATAACTTTACCACCACAATCTGATTGCTTTCTTTTAATTCTTTTGCATCTACAAAGAGTGTCATAACTTGTACATTTATCCATAGATCTTTAACATGTAGACATAGCTTTCTGTATTGGTAGTTATATTAGTTTTATTTGAACTAAAGCTTATGCCAATTTGTGTGGCAGTGCCAGCAAGAGTGTGGCATCCGTATAGAAGTAAAGAAAATATAATTGATTTAATTTTATGTAGGTTAGAGTGAAGCATTGTGCGTCATTTATAAAGAGCTATCTTATTGCTTTCGTAACAGTCAAACTTACGTTGGTCTGTATTAAATTCTATAGTCTTTGGTCTCAAATCCATATTACAAGGTTTGATCAATGGAATGACAAATTTAATCCACTACAGAAAACTATCAAGACAATCAGCCTAATATTAAGTTTATTTGGGTTACACACCTGTTTTACGATTACAGCCAATGCGAAATTAGTTCGATTAGTTCGTCTTAACCACAAGCATTTGTAATGTTCGAACCCCGCCCCAGAATTGCCTGAATTTCCTCTGTTTCAGTCTTTCGCACAATAGCAACAGCAACAGTAACAGAAATTGTTATGACAACATTGGAAAACTATTTCGTGAAATTATTGACTGTGGCGTAGAAACCTGTCTCACTAAGGAAATTATAGAGTTTCTCCATTACAACGTGAATGTGAGGGTATCTTACAATCGGATAGTAGTTTGTAGCCATAGCATAGGAATTTATTTGGTATCCTTCCGGTGCTGATGCCGGCTCTGACTGCTGATGGTGGTGGGGGTTGCTGTTGGTAGCATGTGTTGCGTGGTGCTTGGAATCGTGCGTATCATGCGAATATTTATATTCGTTATTGCGTTGGTTTCCGTATTAATTGGGTTAAGCAGTTTGTATTTGTTATTTTCAGTCAGAGCAGCACCATGGTGATACCAAGGGGCCATAAGGCGTATGCCGTGAATGCTTATCACAAGGATACACCTGTTTTGCGTGAGTGTTTAGGTATGGCAATAAATTTCCAATTGATACCAGGCAATAAATGCTAATAAAATAATCTAAAGGAATTTATCTAAACGGCGAAGGAATTGGAAGGGGGTATTTTAACGTTTGTTCTAATGCTTACAATGCATCGAAATAACATCGAAGATTCTAAAGGGTGATTTTTTAACTATTATCTTTTTGGCAACACTGGTTTAAACAGCTGACGCACGTTTCGTGTTTTGTTTCACTGTCAAACATCTTCAGTTTGGTCTATTATTTAACCATGAATCGTCTTACAAACGAACAACGCTTGCAAATTATTGAATTTTATTATCAAAATGCGTGCTCTGTTAAGAAAGTTCATCAGTGGGTCAGTTTAATCGACCCACTGAAGCGGCCATTCGGGCTATTGTGACTAAATTTCGCACCAAATTTACATTGTTGGACATTAAACCACCAACACGCTTACGTAGAGTGCGAACTGAAGAAAATATCGCAGCTGTATCGGCCAGTGTTAATCATCATCAATTACTGATTCGTCGCCGTTCGCAGCAATTGGGCCTCTGTTACTCAAAAACGTGGAAATGCCAAAATTGGACTAAGCGGATGGACCATTGAGGCGCAGTCAAGGTCAACATTTGCATGAAATAATCTTCAAACATTAAATTATATGGACCGTACTATCGACTCAAATAAAGATTTCATGAATTTTTCTGAATTTTATGTCTTCTTTTTTGAAAACTTTCCTATAGCTTTTAAAAAATCACCCTTTATAAGGAAGACACACTCAAAGAAATACGTAAATAGCAACAAGCGAAAAAAATGTGTTGAAATAGCAGACGTGGTCTGCTGAAAAGGAATACATATTTTCTACTTGCAACCAATATTAGTTGTATGATTTTGTATACCCTCCACCTCCAGGATGGGAGTATACTAACTTTGTCATTCCGTTCGTAACACCTTGAAATATCGACCCTATAAAGTATATATATTCTTGATCGCCATAAAATTCTAAGACAATCTAGCCATGTCCGTCCGTCTGTTGAAAGCATGCTAGCATCTAAACGAAAAATGCCAGGATGTCCAAATTTTCCCAGAATACGTCTAATAATGGTAGAGCGGTTAGGATTGAAAGTGGACTGAATATATCCCTAATATTTCGAGTACTAAAGCATGTTTTTTTGAAGATGTCTGGTGTGCGTATTCCGCTTGTAGTAAAAATGTGCACCATAAAATGATTTTTATTTGTTGACTGTGAAATGGGGCAAAAGGGATAAAAATGGTAGATATCAAACGACAACAGCTAGAAACACGAAAATCGGTGTGTATAAACCTCTAATCGAGTGGATACATAATATATAAGTTTTTCTTCAAATTCGTACTTTTAAGGGGTAAAATGGGAATAAAAATATTACAAACCAAGTAAATATTTACTCAAACTGAGGAAAAATCCAGTAAGTTTTTACTCAAACCAAGTACATTTTTACTAAATTTAAGTAAAATTTTGCTGAAAATTTCTTAAATCTAAGTAAGTTTTTACTAAATTTAAGTAAAATTTTGCCGAAATTTTCCTAAAACTAAGTTAATTTTTACTCAAATGAAGTAAGTATTTACTTGAACTAAGGACAATTTTTCTGATTTTTTCCTAAAAACAAGTAAATTTTTGCTTAAACTGAGAGAAATTTTACTTGATACAAGGAAAAACTGGATCTTAAATTAAGTTCAATTTAACTAAAAATAATTCAAACAAATGATTTTGCTTCAGAGTATGCCAAACTGGGACAAAAATGGCAACATGAAATATTTCTTAAAGGTGTCATGATACCTCTGCCATAAAGAGTTGAGGTATTACACCATGATTGATGCGAAGGCAAGATTGGCGCCTTCACAGTGGTTGTTTAGAATAATACTTGAAGTATTTTAGAAATAAGTCTCTGCAAACGAACGAGAATTGCTTCATAGATTAATATTCAATAATTTTCTAAACAATTTCAAGTGAATTTTTTATAAATTTATTAATACTTAAATGTATGAAGAATTTGACATAAATTTTAGTATACACATTAACTTAATTTTAAGAAAAGGTACACTTTTTAGATAAAATTCCCTAAATGAAATTTTTTCCATACAAAAAAATCTTAATATTTTTCTGACTTAAAACCTTGGAAATTTTCTTGCACGCAAGTATGAATATACTCACCCAGCAAAAACTCGATAATGCCACCTCATTATTATTTGCATTACTTAGTAATGACAGCCCGCATTATTTTGAAGTATGAAATAATGGACTCCTTATAATGGCTTATAAAGCTAGTTATTGGTAACAACACATCCATGTTTTGCTACACATAGAGTTGTGTGTAGCTTTGTCATCCAGCCATTTTGATGTTGCCGCGACCGTCACTCGAAGATATTTTACTTGCTTCTTTAAAAAAAATTTTAATTTTATTGCTAAAATATTATTCTTATTTTTCCGTACCTTTTGTTATAACAACAAAACTGTATTTTTTGTGTATACGTTCGCTTGCCGAGATGTGGTTTTTTATCATACAAATTTTGAAATATACTGAAGTTGCAATAACTTGAAGTTGCGAGAAATGTTTTGCTGTGTTTGGTCAAACCTCCAACCACAACACACAACAACGTCAACGTCAACCAACATACTTACCAACCAGTACTTATATATTAACTTTTTGTAAGCGTGTGTGGAAGTACTTATTTCTCAACTTTTTGTAAGCGTGCGTGGAAGTACTTATTTGTTTACAATCCCTTTATAAAAATAATTAGAAACGGATCTGAAAAATAAGTAGTGAAGGTTTTTGGTTTTGCCTTATTCCCCACATTACTTGGTAATGAGAGTTTTTGCTGGGCATTGTTAAGAATTTTTTATTTAATCCAATGAAATGTTTTTAAGTAAATTTACTACCCTATTTCTAGTAAGTGGACTATGACTTTGGAATGAGGAAACTTTACTCATACTTAGTTAATTTTCCTACTTTTAAGGAAATTTTTACTAAACTGGAGTAAAATTGTTGAACTAAAGTGGAGTATGGATTTTACTCAAAATTAGGAATGCTATTTTTCTGAGTGTAGTTCGGTATATTGTGTAGACATGAAAAATAATTTTTCGAAAATCGTACTTTTAGATGGTAAAATAGAAAAAGGGTATACAAATTGGATGGTCCAGCTAGAGTCATGAATTCGGAGTATACATTCCTCTGACTGCGTAGACAAGAAAAATAAAAAAGGCTTTTTCAAATTCGTACTTTCAAGGGATACAATGGGAACAAAATCTCAAATGGGGATTAAAAATGGTACCAACTAAACGGCTGCAGCTAGAATAATGAAATTTTGAGTGAACATGTAAAGTAAAGAGATTTTCGAAAGTCGTACTTTTAAGGGGATAAAATGGGAAAAGGGGATAAAAATTGTACCAACGAAATGGCTACTGCTAGAATCATGGAATTTGGTGTATACATTCATCTCACTGCACAGAATCCCCAAATAAAAAATCCAAATTAGTATCTTTTACTTTTACGGCAAAAATGGGTAGAATCATGAAGTTAGGAATTGAAATGTAATGGAAATACAGCCAACCAAACGGCTGTAGGTGAAAATACACCCACTATCTCACAATATTTAGGATATCTAAGCTTTTTTGAAGATTATATTTACTTTTTGAATTTACTTGAAGTATTATTTCGATATATATGGTATAAATATACAGTATTTATCGCTTATATGCATTCCCAAAAATGTTCGACTTTAAGTGCATATAAGCGGGAAATGCATATATAAAAACTCGGTTATATGCATCATCGGTGCATATATAAAAACTCGGTTAGATGCACAGTCTGTGCATATATAAAAACCCGGTTATATAGATCAGAGGAGCATGGCTCCATGAATATGTATATTTATGCACAAAATCCAAAAAATGAGATATCCCAATATTTCTCTTTAGTTTGATCAGATCTCTAACTTAAGAACTTTTATTTTTGACATTTATAAAAAATGTACCCTTACAATGACATTTCTCATTTTATGCACACTAAAATTGTCTTTAGTGTTAGTTTGAAAGTGGCCTAAGTCACACTATATCCAATAATATTGATGTGTAGCGTTGCAAACAAATGTTTTTTATTTATAATGTAAAGTTTCTAGACGTACAGGTGTAAATATTTACATATATTAAAAAAAATAAACTTGTTTTCTTTCATTTTTGGTAAGGAAATATTAGTTGCGAAAAAATTTAAAAATTTTGTGTGTTCAATTTGTTAAATTTTGAGAAGAATGAAAGTGGTCTAAGTCAGCACATCCTCTGAAAGTAGTGGTTCCATTAGAGGTACCAAATATGGTATCCAAACGATTAAATTTTATTCGATTAATCGAATAATTTTTGTCAAATATCTGTTCGAATAATGAAAAAAAAATCATGGTTTTCGAATAACGAATAATTTGAATAAATTGTCCCAAATAATCGATTAATCGATATTATAAGTTTTGCCTTAAAAAACTAATCAAATCGTCGTCTGCTTTGTATAATAAATTGATTTTGAATAGCAAGTATGCTCCATTTGGGTAAAAAACTATGAAACACAAAAGATAAAATCCAATAACCAATATTTTTCAATTTTTGAAATGTATGCTCCACAAATATTAAAAATACTCGGGAATCCGATTTAATTTAAAAAATAGCAAAAACTGACCAATAGCTTCGGAATTAGTTCAAATAGTATATTTATAGAAAAGTGGTAATAGCAAGCTAATTTGAGGTTAACACCGTGATAATAAAGTCAGTGCTGTTATAAATCACATGATCCATATTCGGAAAAAGTTAATGGATACCTTCTGATATTATGCTCAATTAAGGAAAGATTCTTTATTTTGACAAGAAATTAAGATTTTTGTCAACTTCTTTTGAATTTCGAATTTGAAACTAAAATTTTTATAGTTGTCTATATAACTCTGTCTCTCTTGTCTATATAGCTCTTATTAGCTATAAAATTCTTCATTAGGTCTCTGAATACATTAAAACTCTAAAAACTAATTGGAGAACCAGAAATAAGTCAAAACTAAAAATCCATTTTAGGATTACTTTGGCACTGTCTCCGAATTGGTGCTAAATTGTGCCACATAAATGAATTTTAAGGGGCAGTGTGAATGGAAAAAATATTCTAGATCAAATTTCACTAACAACGAACAAAGGAAAACTGTATATATAATAGATATAAGTAAACTATCAGTACCAATTTGGATATCTAAACAATAAATTATTTATTAAAATTTTCTTGTAGCTTTTGGTAATTCTATATCTTGTGATCCTTACATTTTAAGTATAGGATGTGTTCAGCAATATTAATTAAAATACTACGAGGAATATTTCTTTGAAACATTTTAACTCTCTATCTGCTCGATGTAGTGGTCATTTTGGTCCCTTTTGAGCAGAAGGGTAAAAAACACCCCTAAAACAGGAGGTTGACGGGTGCAATATTTTACAAAAATATTTGCCATAAAATTCTACAATAAGTCTCTGAATACAACAAAACTCATAACTCAATAAATGGCAGAAAAAAGTCAAAACTTAAAATTAATTTTAGAGTTAATTTCGTACTGTCTCCGCATTGGTGCTAAATTTTGCCATAAAACTGAATATTAGGGGACACCACTCCCCTGGAATGGAAATAATATTCCACGGCAAATTTCACTATAAGTCACCGAACAAAGGAAATCTGTAGATATAATAAGTACGATATCAGCAACAATTTGAGTATTCATAAAAATATATATTTATTAAATGTTTCCTTTAGCTCTTGGTAATTTTATACCTTGCGATCCTTAAATTTTAGATATAGGATGTGTTCAGCAATATTAAACAAAAAACACTACGAGGAACATATTAACCCTCTAGCGGTTTAATATAGAGGTATTTTTGAACCCTTTTGCGTCAAAGGGTTTCTCTGGTTTTCCATGCATTTGAAAACGAAGATCGGTGATTTCTAAATTTTGAATTTTCGCATATCCCAAACCGAGTTTCGTGAAATATTTCGATATTTAATATATATCCAATGCATGTGCCTCTCGCTCCCCACTTATCATCCAGCCTTCGTTCAGCATGGAAATAATTTCTCGAACAAAATCGCAACCCCATTGAAGAAATACAATCACTTTTCTTAGGCGATTTCAAATGTACGCTAAGCGTTTTAAAGAAATTCAACCTCAATTTGTTAAAAGGCAAACGTTTTATAATTGAGATGCGTTAAGATTAAATACAAGACACACACATTCGCACACACATACACCACCCTTAGCCATAAACAAATAATGGCCAAGAACACCCGAAGACAGTTACTGAAGGGAAAAGAAATGAAAACAAATAAACAGTCAAGACACTGTCTTCTTTGTTGCATGCAACAATTTTTTTCGCGTTCAAACTGGTACGTGGCCCGCGTTTTATGTTCAACCATTGACCCTTAAACGTCAATATTTGACATTTGTATTCAATTTCCCCATTTTTTGCCGTTTTTCTTGTTAAACATCACAGACTGTCCGGCCGGCAGTCCGTCCAATAAATGAGGTAACATTGAAAAATATGATTTGCAGTGTACTGGAAAAGTGGTTCCGAATATAAAATGGTAGAAAACGACAACGACAGCTCCCAAGAAAATCTGGTCTTAGAGTGCAACAGTTCAAGCAACTATTAAATGAAAACTTCCAAGTGCTGCCGCCACCGCTGCTGATATGTCTTCTTCTTCGATGCAATACAAGCAAATGATATCGAGAAATAAACTAAACGGCTCATATCGAGAAGAACTAAACTAAACGGATGTTTTGTCTCAACAAAACGAATGATGGAGTAGTTTTGTGGTGCAGATCAAGACTAATGCTTTTAAAACGTTTCATACGAAAATGCATTCGGCCACAATAGCTATAGCTTCCGTGCAAGAAGAACCAGAGGGAGGGAGACACTTTGACATATGGTTTTCGTAAACTTAACATATGTATGCTTTTTAATTAGGAGGGCCGTGAGATAAGTCAGGTTAAATTACTTTTCACACATTAAAATTTGTATCTGATTATTTTTTGTATTTTTATTGGGAAGAATGATTTTTAGCAAAATAAAATAAAATACAAATAACATTGCAAACATTTTGTTGTTGTGACAGAAAATCTGTTGTAATGAAGTAATTTCAAACACACATTTTGGCTCTTCTCTGCGATTTTTATAAAATTTTCCATTTTTGTACTTTTCTATAAGGCAAATAAAGTTGCATTTCGCAATTTTCAAAAAAAAAAATTGTAGATACTAGGGTGGATAGAAAACAAAATTATTGCTGTTATAAGGTAATTTTAAAAACATGTAATGAGATATAAATATATTTTTTTTCAAGATAATTTCTTCTAGTTTTACAGAAAATTATCAAATGTTTAAAAATATATTATTTTTTATTTTTTATTTTTTTTTTTGAGATTTTGACAATTCTCTTTAGAACTAGAAAATTGTTGCTTGAAACTAGAAAAAATAAATCTCATACCACAAACAAGATATTTTAAAATTTGATCTAAATGACATAATGAAGCCAAAAGAACTCAAATGATCCTAAAAATGCGACAACTTCATTGGCTGCTGGCAGGGTACTGCTCTACAACAGGGTGATAACACTATAAGGCAATGCAAGCTGGATAAATATCGAAAAAATCCAAAGGGTTCAGTCAAAGACATTAAGGATAATTACTGGCGCACATTGGTATATGAGAAAGGAAAATATTCACAGAGGCCTGATCATATTTCTCAAAAACAAAAATCAAAAACTGAGTCATCAACGGAAGCTTCAACGTTATGTGAAGATCTTGGCATGAAACGTTCTGAATGCTACATGAGCTGCTCACCTACGAAGAGGAGGCCAAGAAGATAACAAAGTTTTAACTAAAAATACGTTTAATTCAGATTGCACTTCTCAATGTTGGGAGGTCCTAGAAACTGACACTTTTTCGAAAGAGTTTCCACTGTAATCCATGAGGCTAAAATGTACCCTCAGGAACAACAATCATCTTGAACTTTTCTAATACCACGAAAACTGTAAAATCCGAGTTGAAAAAACTGATCACTACACCATTTTCAAGTGTAATTCAAAAGACACCATTTGAAATTCAAAAATTCCATTTGAAATTCAAAAAATATCAATTGATATTCAAAAATTCCATTTGAAATTCAAAAAATATCATTTGAAATTCAAAACTCATCGTTTGAAATTCAAAACTCGTCATTTGTAATTCAAAACCCGTCATTTGAAATTCAAAGATCTGTTTACAAAACTGCAGAATATCCAAATTTGCAGAAAAAATGCTACCCCACCTAATGTATATTTTTCTTAAATAATTTTGTTTACATTTTTGAATTTCAAATGGTGTATTTTGAATTACAAATGACGAGTTTTGAATTGCAACTGACGAGTATTGAATTACAAATTATGTCTTTTGAATTACAAATGAAGAGTTTTAAATTTCAAATGATGTCTTTTAAATTTCAAATGATGTCTTTTGAATTTCAAATGATGTCTTTTGAATTTCAAATGATGTCTTTTGAATTACAAATGACGACTTTTGAATTTCAAATGGAATTTTTGAATTTCAAATGGAATTTTTGAATTTCAAATGGAATTTTTGAATTTCAAGTGATATTTTTTTAATTGCAAATGGAATTTTTGAATTTCAACTGGTATCTTTTGAATTTCAAGTGATGTCTTTTGAATTACAATTGAAAAAGGTGTAGAGTTAACAATCCACCTTACGAGGCTGAAATACGCCCTCACAACATATAATAATCTTGAACTCTTCGTAATCCGCAATAACTCGAGAGGAAAATAATTGAGAATTGGAGTTACACTCTAGTTGCACATAAATTATCTTAAATTCTTGGTAAACTACGGACATTTAAGACCATTCTACATCACTCGTCTTCTTGAACCAAACAGAACAAAATAATATCCACAAAACTAGTGAATCTGGTCAAACCGGGTTTTCTAATATAATTAATATAAGAAAAAATTACACCTTTCTCATTATTTTTATGCCTTTTTTGAATACTAAATAATATTAAAACATAATGTTAATTAATTAAGAATATAATACCTTTGGAAGTATTTCCATTCTTCCATCATTTTTCAAATTTTCAATGAAAACTAAATTCAATTTAAATCGAAATGTCTTTTGTATTTATATTGCCAAAAATTGATTTGTTTTGAGCTATCTTTTTGACGTCACATGAGATAAATTATATATGAATCGATTTCGTCAAAATTCTTCACCGATGATGTCAGAATTCAATATGAGACAAAGATGTTTGTAATGGTAATTTGCAAAGTATTTTGATTCGTACATTGCAGTAGTTTTTAAAATTTTGTCTCTTAAAAAGCAAGACATGAAAAAGCTGGAAAAACTAAGTGGTAAACTTCATATAAAGTGATAATGCTGAACTAATACAGATAGAAGCATGGTCTATGAAGTATTTTTAACAAATTTTCTCCTCTTTTATTTAACACTAATACCATTATCATAGGGTGCGAATAAGCGTATAAAATATTTTTTTGAAAAATTGTATCATTTGGAACTTTGTAGTCCTTTGTAGAATGGGCAACAGGATGAGGAAATGAAAAACTAAGAACGCCAAGTAACTCGATAATAGGCAAAATGGAGTTTATACGTATATCATCTGCGTCAAGTGTAACGACTTTTTTTAATTATCGTACGGTGTTATATATCCTACTTGTCTACATAATACTGTAGTTTCAATTGGTTTGTTAAATATTAATATATATTCTCAATTAAATAATCACTTCTATAAGTTCATTCGCAAATCCTGATTTTTGGTCAATCTGAACTCAATTTTGTTTAACTTTACATCGTCACTACTTCAGATTCTCATGCTCAAGACTCCTATTTCATTGTGGAATATGTTTACAAAACTGAAATATTTTGCATTTTAAAAAACATGTTAACCGCCAAGAAAACACCGGTTTCCCGGTTTGTTTTTTATAAATCCGAGGTTCATAGAACGAGAGGTTAAAAATAGAAGAAGTTGTCGAAGGACAACGAAACTTTGCACATAGGCAAAAAATGGAAAAATCAAAATGATCCGCCCACTTTTACGCCCACCTGCCATACAAAGTGAAAATTAAATTTTGACCTACGGCATTGTTTTTTGGCACATAGCATTTTTAAACCGTCAGAATCATTTGTGTGAAATTTGAAAAATATCCGTCCACTTTTACGCCCACTACACATACAACTTGTATTGAAAAAGTGGCATATCTCCCTTGAATTTTAACGCATCAACTCAATTTTCACAAAAAAGGAGCAGCTGAATTTTTCTTAACTTTAAGCTAAGACTTCAAGCTGCAATTTGACATCTTTCGTTAAACAGCGCTCCACGGCGCTAAAAAGATACAGTCCACTGAAGTTGATGAACATTGAAATTTTGATGTTGTTTATATTTTATTCTACGAAATTTTTTATATGGCACTTTTTCCAACTTTTTTTAATGCAAATCTCATCTATGACAATTCTCATTTACGAAAATATACAACAAAGTCAAATGATAAGTTTACTGTGATTGTACCAAAAGATTGAATATACAGTAAAGCCTAATATTACAGAATCATAATACTCAGATATCTGACAACAAAATATCAAAAAATTATCCAAATCGGCAAACATGAAACAAATTAATTTCGTACACTCTTCAACCAATTAAATGTAGAATCATACACAATTTAAATGTAGAATCATACACTTGAAGTAATGTTCAGAAGACCCTCGATTAAAGGGAAAATTTTACGCCTTCAAATTATTTTCTCTAGGGTTAAGGGAAGTCATTGGTTTACGCAAACAAATTGGAAACCTTGGCTCTCATTGCTTGATGATCACTACTCTTAATATAAAACCTTTATTTTCAGACTTATCATACAGCCCTCGTATGTACGTACAATATTGCCATGAAGGCCGATACAGATACACCCTCGCACCTTTCGTGTACAAATGCCATGTATCTTTTGGATGCGATGCAAATGTACACAGATTCAAGATTCGAATCATTCTTCTTGCACGATGATGTGTCATATTGTATCTCAGACACCAACTGTTGCATGATGCACATCTAGTAAATATGAGATTGGGAAAAGGTTTACGTGCATGTTCAATGTAATGTAATAATGATGAAATTCATGATCATCGCCGTCGTCTTCATCCATCACCAACATATTACATTATGCTCCTCTAATAGTTGAGATGCAGAGCGTAGTGTATACGCTAAGCATCACATGTCTGGCTAGGAGCAGCGTAAAGGGGGCCGACTGCTTAATGTTTAATTAAAAGTTATCTCAATATAAACAAATCTACAAATAAATTTAGGTTAATTTCATTTCTGAGGAACGTGTAAATGTTATTGAACCATGAAACTATGAATTTATGTTTGTTTGTTTGTTGAGTCCATGTGTTTTCGGGAAGAATATATGACTTTGAAATTAACAAAAGATGTGGAGGTGTGTGGAAAGTATGCGTGTTAATGGAATAGCTGGCGCTGAAGACGAGACATTGTGGTCTCTGTCAGCATTGACATGTGTCAAAACACATCATGAGAATAGGTAGAATAGTTCTTCATTTAAATTGTGATATACTATGTATAGTATAACAAATTTCCACGCCCACCGAGAGAGTGTGGCTAACCTACCTAGAGATGAAAAATATATTTTTGTTTTTCAACATAGTAAGCTTTAAGTATCATACTCTCTTCTCCAGGAATATTCAATATTTTTCTGAAGAATCAAAAGACTCTTCTACCTCTAAATTGTTGGCAACTCTTTTATACTCGTGGCATGTATGTACTCGCGTAGTGTAAGAAGGTTGGCATCCATTACTGGCGTGGCAAACTCAATTGGTCGCCTTATTGTTGGCAACTCTTTTATATAAATGTCATTGATTTAAGTTGGGCAAAATCTGGTGAATAGGATGCGAATCTTCTAACTTTAAAATATTGTTGATGGACATTGTCCAATGTTTTAGCTAAAATGCGATGAAATGCTCACTACTTAGGAAACTCCACGTCCACTTTAAGACGGTTGTCATTTTGTGGATTTTCTTCACCATTACTGGTGCGGTCGTCTAGTTTTTATTCGTAGATGGTGAAATGGGGCAAAAAGGGATAAAAATGGTACCTATTAAACGACAACAACTAGAAACGCGAAATTCGGTGTATAAATTCATCTAGCTGTGTAGATCCAGAATAAAGAAGTATATTTCCAAATTCGTATTTTAAGGGGTAAAATGAGAATAGTGGGATAAAAAGGGTATCAACCAAACGGCTGCACCTAGAATAATAGACACGAATAAAAAGATTTTTCAAAATTCGTTTTTTCAAGAGATACAATGAGAACAGAGGGGTAAAAATGGTACCCACTAAACGGTGTGTAGTTAGAGTTAGACACGTAAAATAAAGAAATTTTCGAAAATCGTACTTTTAAGAGGTAAAATGAGAAAAAGGGGATAAAACGGTACCAACCAAACACTAAAAACAAGTAAAAACGGCGTTAAGTTCGGCCGGGTCGAACATTATTTACCCTCCACCATGGATTGCATTCCACAGAGGATGTCGGTTTTCGCAGAAGTGCGGTAATATTACAGGAAAATATACATTTTTTAATATATCCAAAACAAATATTGAAAAAATAATTTTATAAATAAATAAAAAAGTTTAATTATTTCAAATCGAATTTGGAAAAAAAACTTTTTATTTTGCGTGTCTATGTATACCATTTTTACTCCCTTGACGTTTCTACGCAATTAGAATTTCATCATTCTAGCTGTAGTCGTTGAGTTGGTACTATTTTTATCTCTTTGTACCATTGTATCCCTTGAAAGTACGAATTTGGAAAAAAAAACCTTTTATTTTTCATGTCTACGTAGTCATAGGAATGTATATTCCGAATTTCATGACTCTAGCTGCAGTCATTTGGTTGGTACTATTTTTATCCCCTTTTTCTATTTTGACCCCAAAAAGTACGAATTTCGAAAAATCAGTTTATTTTCCGTGTCTACATAGTCAGAGGAATGTATACTCCGAATTTCATGACTCTAGCTGTGGTCATTTGATTGGTACTATTTTTATCCCGTTATTTTCAATTTAACCCCAAAAAGTACGAATTTTGAAAAATCCGTGTATTTTACTTGTCTATGCAATCAGAGGAATGTATACACCGAATTTCATTATTCTAGGTACTGCCATTTTACCTTTAAAAGTACGAATTTGGAAAAAATACTTTTATATTATGTAGCTACTCAATTAGAGAAATGTACACACCGAATTTCGTATTTCTAGCTGTTGTCGTTTAATATGTACCATTTGTATCCCTTTTTTGTCCATTTCACGTCCTACAAATAAGAATCACTTTATGGTGCACGTTTTTGTTATAAGGGGAATGCGTATACCAAATATCAAGCAAATATAAACAGACATATTCAAAAACATGCTTAAATACGCTAAAGTATTGGGGAATTTTAGTCCTTCTGAGGGAAAAATTTCCCTTTGGGCCGATTTCGCCCCGTTTCAATCCCAACCGATCTACGACTATAAGATGCATTTATGGAAAATTTGAACGTTCTAGCTCCATTCGTTTAGATGCTAGCGTGCTTTCAACAGACGGACGGACATGGCTAGATCGTCTTAGAATTTTATGACGATCAAGAATATATATACTTTATAGGGTCTTAGGTCGATATTTCAAGGTGTTACAAACGGAATGACAAAGTTAGTTTACCCCCATCCTGGTGGTGGGGGGTATAATAAAAAGGTTTTTACAAATTTATGCTTTCAAGGGATGCAATGGAAACAGAGGGACAAAAATGGCATGATGAAATTGTACATTCTTCTTATACTTTAGCCAGACCAAGGCGTATACATGCTGTGCGCAAGCACAAGTGCCTGCGCTGAAGCTTGCATATAGGCAGGGGTATGCTGGTGGAACTTGTAGGATCGTACCTAATATGGCAAGCTCGTCAGCTCTTAAATTTAGGGTCACCAACTCCATGGATATGACGGCAGCCTCCTTATTCGAGCAGATGTTGACGCCAGTATGCGTCACAACATTGCGGAGAACTACTCCACAACTCTTCTAATAGCCACAGCTTTGGTTTGGTATACGTTGCAGGTATCGGGTGCCTGGTTAGCTGGTTAACTTCCAATCCCTGCAGTATAGAGCTCCTACCCCACCCTACCGTCAGGTTTGAAGTCGTCTGTGTAAAACTTGAGGTAATGACTTCTACCAGGAATTCCACACACCTAGTCATCCCTAGCTGGGACGTGTAGTTCTTGTAGTCCGTACCCCACCCTGTCATCAGGTTTGGAGTTGTCTGTGCAAAACTTGAGATAATGACTCATACCCGGAATCTCACACACCCAGTCATCCCTAGCTGGGACGTGTAGTTCCAAAGGGAAAGCCTATTGCCGTTCCATGTTTGTTTTATATATCGGAGCAGAACCTGTAATGCCTCCGTAGCTGTTGTACTTATTGCTCCGCTTATGCTAATACAGGCCATTCTCTGCACAATTTTCAGCGATTTCAAGTAGCTCGTCCACCAAACCAAGACCCAATAATGGAATCGGACGAACCATTGAATGGATATTCTGCAGGTATACAGAGCGATGCACAGAGGGTTGAAATCGCCAAAATGGAGATTAATTCGGGGAAGCCTTCGGGTCCGGTAATGTTTATATTTTTTCAATATTTATACCATTATCAGCAAAAGAAAACACAATTTGAATACAATTTAGTGGAAAAATGGTTTTCCTGAAAATAAATTAATAATCCGTCCGTGTATATATTTTTGATATCGAAGTACAAGTCGCAATTATTATCCAATCTCAACAGAACTTGGTACAGCTAATTTTTTCGCATCAATGACGGATGCTATTAAATTTGAAGCAAATCAGTTCAGATTTAGATATATCTTCCATACAAATGTCACTCCCGATTTGACTTTTTTTGCTCTAGATACCACATATTTTAACCGATATTGTTCAAATTTGGCACAACACCTTATATTTCAACGGGAAACATTTATGGTGAAAGTGGGTCATATCGGTTTAGATTTAGGTATAGCTCCCATACAAATGTCGTTCCAGATTTGACTTTTCCGCTCTAGCAACAAAATTGTTTACCCAATTTTGTTCGCATTTGGCACATAACGTTATATTGCACCTAGAAACTGCTGTAGTTAAATTCCGTGACATCGATTCATTGTTTGGTGACATTTGCTCATTAAGGACAATGTTTCGAATGTGTCCGGCATTAAACTGTTACAGAAATTTTAATTCATCTAGAATTGGTAGTAAATTACTTGAAATAGGGTAGAAGATGCAGGGTATCATATAGTCGGCATTACCCGACTGTACTCTTTCCATACTTGTTATACCCTAAACCACTTCGATTTTATATAGGGACGTCTTGGAGCCTCATTCTGCTTCTGTGAATGATTTTCATTAGAAATAATTGTTTCATTTAAGTGTTAAGTAAATAAAAATACTTATTTTACTTATTTTTCAATACAAAATATTAAATATTAAGTGTTCGTCATAATCTAAATTCCAGTTGTACAATAAAACCATACAGAGTGACTATTTTCACAATTTATTTAATAAAATAAATTGGCGCAATAACGCGCAACATGTAATTGCGGAATATTAAAGTTAACACATTGTAATTTAATTAGAAATTCACCATCTGGCGGTATATTACAGAATTCACATTTAAAACTCCACATATATTTTAAAAATACCTTAAATTTAGACATATTTTCAACAATTTTTTAAAAATATTTCTAAAATACTTTCGTTAAAACATTGTTTTGAAAAATCACTCTAAAATATCTGAACTTGAAGATTCTATAATCAAAGTGAAGTATGTCACTTTGCAATTTTCAGAACTATTCGCGTAAAACTCAAAACATGCATGAATTTAAGGCAGTGCAACTGTAAAAGTAAACAACACATGTCTTTGATATTTTCGGTAGTGATGTAGAATTTCATATTCTTTAAGCGTATAATACAAAATTTTCAAAAAAATAAATTTTGATTTTTGAATTAATCTCCATTTTTGGCGATTTCAACCCTCTGTGCGTCGACGAGATAAAACATTTCGTATGTCGAACAGATCTGTTCCCAATAGGTACAGGGTGGATTACTTTGACTTCATTTTCATATTTATTTTCAGGTTTATATTTGGCATTTGCAAATGGGACGCTATACGCTCGAACTAAATTGGAAAATATTAAAAACTTACTTCCAAATTACTGAGTCTTTAACGCAAACTGTAAGAAATTTACGTGGAAATTTTTCGAGAAGCTCATTTTCATCTCGGTGGCTATGTCAAAAAGCAAAATTGCCGCATATGTGGTTCAGAGAACCCACCCGTGACTATTGTGAAGCCAATGCATCCACAACGAGTCACTGTTTGGTGTGGATTTTGGTCTGTACTGAAAAATTGGGTTGATCGGATGAGGTAATCAGTACTTTTTATTTATAGCCGATTCTTATTTAAAATGCTACATGGGCCACCTTATAAAGGGTGGTTACATTGTAAGGGCCGATGTTGAATGTGAACCACACTTAAACGTCAAGTTTTCATCTGCATTTCATTTGACATTTCTCAATTTCAGACTAACTCAATTTGAACCATGGGAAGATACACAATCAAGCAACGCGTTAAATTTATTCAGGCTTATTATGAACATGGGCGTTCAAATCAAAATGCATATCGTGCACTTCGTGATTTTTTTTCGGTCAATTTAATCGTCCAAATGTGCGTACAATCGGAAAAAACGTGCAAACATTTGAGCAAACCGGGTCTGTAGGAGATGTAAAAACACCAGTGCATGCTCTTACAGCTCGTACTGCAGAAAATATTGCTGCTGTTCGGAATAGTGTGCCTGAAGAGCCGTCCAACTCAACTCGTCGTCGTATCCAACAATTACACCTCTCACACTCGTCGTTGATGAACGTTATGCATAAAGACTTGCATTTACACGCTTACAAGGTGCAATTGACTCAAAAACTAAAGCCTTTTGACCATTCCAAATGTCGTCAATGGTCAGAATGGTGGCAAGAAATGGCATCAGTGGATGATCAATTTTCGAAGAAAATCATCTTCAGTGATGAGGCACATTTTCACCTCAGTGGTTTCGTCAATAAGCAAAATTGCCGCATTAGGGCGAATGATAATCCAAGAGTGATGGTCGAAAAAACAATATGATACCAATATGACAATAATTTCCTAAATAATTTGTTTTATTCAAAATCAACATCGGCCCTTAAAATTTAACCACCCTTTACTTAAATACAAATGACCTCTTCTGTTTTGCAGACACATATACCTTGAGGCATTGGTTCCAACGAATTTTGCAGGAGCTATGAGGATTTTGAGAGTGTCGAACATATTATGTGCTGTTCTCCTACTATGAATGGAAAAATCCAAGAGGAGCCTTGACGCTTCCGTGAGAGCGGCCGAATTCGGTCTAACTTTCCCCACAACCTATCCCAACCTATAATACTAGCAGATTGCTTTTATTTGCCTAGCAAGTGAACCAATCTAATACAACAAAATGACATTTCTGATAAATAGTTTTCAGACCTTTCCTTCCTCCAAACTGTCTTTATCAGTAACATACACTCATCGAATTCATTTCGACTCTTTGTAATGATAGGCCAATCGGTACTTACCCTATGGTTCCGTACTGTTCCACAATGCTGCAATGCTCTCTGCTAAATAATCCACCAAAAGGTAACACCGAAAAATGTTCGCTGCGTCGAGATTTGGCGTAAATTCAGCGAACAAATCTCTGTTGATTGTTGAGTTGGGAAAATTTTCCGGTGTTTCGTAATTTCGTATAGTTGAGTTGTAGGAGAGAGAGAAAAAAAACCCGCACACACACTGTTGACTAATAATGATTGTAAAACTATTTACTTTTGCTTGTTTTCTTCGATTTTTTATTTTCTTTATTTACTTTCCTCGCGTTTTAATAGGCATTGGGTTGGTTGGTTGGTGGTCACCTTAGAAACCACAACGAATCGACGCGAAAAGGATAGACAAACTGCTGTTGAAAAAAAACGTAAAATGTTTTGCTGAAGCACAAAACAAAACCGTAGACAGACACAGGGATAGCACGTTTTTTTGGAAACACAACGTTAGGGATTTGTGGCGCGACGCGATGGTTGAGTGTCCCCGAGCCGGTGTTTGAACCGTTGACAACGGAAATCGATTTTCACACACAAAATCCCGAAAATGGGTGACACAGACACAACAATAAGTGGGAGTTGTTGAAGTTAAGAACAAAGTATCTTCTGTTCGCAAATCCAAATCAACAAAAAGAAACAAGTCAATGGAACATTACAATGAATGGCATAAATTTTACGCGCAACAAAACAATGACGTATTCTGGGGCTCAATTTCACGTTGAAACCTTGGTGACGTCGGGATGAATGGACGAATGGTTGACGGCTGAAAGTGTTAACAGCTCACACACACACGCGCGTCAATCCAATTAGAAATGGATGGATGGGATGTACACAAAACGGTTTTAAGTTACTTCACTTCGTGGCTATTTTGCGCCTTTGCTTTTGGGCCACGACTAGAACTATTTCAGCGGGAAAATTGCCCAGTAAGAACTTTTTGTTTCGCTTAAATCCGCGCTTAATTTCAATTTTAACTGAGATTTTCTTTTCAAATCGCAACACTAATACGCCCCTAGGGCCACTTTACACGACGCGTAAGGCGTTTTTCTTTCGGATTTTAGCGCTTCCAGCCTTTTAGGCGTTTAAACGCTACACTTTTTATTGCCTTTTAAATTTCGTCGTTCGCTTTTCTTGTTGCCGCAAAATTTATCACCAGAAAACATGAATATTTCATTTTCAATTTCCAATTTTTAATAATAGAATTTGTATTTTCGTGTCGTTTTGAAAACGTTTTTTTATTGTTTTCTGACAAACAAAAAAGAAACAACGCGACGCGGCGACGTTAATATTTTTGAAAATCACACCGAAATTACGAGGAAAGAAAATATACACGTTCGTTTGAAGAACTCAACAATGCTGAACTGATTTGTTGTGTTACCCCATCGGATATCTTGAGGCAGCAGCAGCGTAACACTTTTGCGCAAATCACACATACCCCCACACACACACACACACACGAATACACATACAGGCCGCAAGAAACAACATATCAAAAGAAAACTTAAACAGAACAGAAAACAAAACAACAAACAGCACACGACACACAGAGGAAAAACGGAAAGAAAAACACAGACCCACCGACCGACCGACCGGCTAAACACAGAAACTATTTCGTAGTGTGTGCGGCGGTCTTCTTTATGCGGTTACAGAGAGACGGGTATGTGACACATGTGGCACGTTTGTTCTTTAGAGAATGTTCATATTATGACATCCAAACTGTTGCACAAGAGATCGATGTTCTCTGAACACCTACGATTATTCGTACTTCATTTCGAGTACTCCCTTATACGCTCATGATACGTTGCAGAGGTATGGCAACTCGCCTTCTATGGGATTCACTACTCATTTAAATATGCCTTCCCCAAGCAGGTTGGTAGGAAGTCTTATTCTGACTTATTCCTAGAGTACTGTCCATTTTCTATACTCGTTGCTCAAAGAAGGCCTTCTCAAAAAGATCCCACATCTTTAAAGAGACACACTCAGAAAAAAGTGAACCCCATAATGAGTTAAAATAAACCAAAATTTAGCAAGAATTTAGGAACTTCGCACAGCGTTAAAGCAATATTTCCTCATATCAAGTTCAAACTTTTCCTTAAAAGTAGTAAATGCTTTGAACTTAATTCTAGTTTAATTCTCCTTAAACCAAGTACATACTTATTCAAACTGAGGAAAATTCAAATTTTCCTGTCTAAGTAAAATGTCGCTGAAATTTCCCTAAAACTAAGTAAACTTTTACTCAAATCAAGTAAATATTTACTTAAACTGAGGACAATTTTGCTGATTTTTTCCTCAAATCGAGTAACTCATCTAAAAATAATTCAAACAAATGATTTTGCTTCAGAGTATGCAAAACTAATACAAAAATTGTCATCATGAAATATTTCTCTAAAAATCATTATACCTCTGCCATAAATAGTTGAGCTATTATTCCATGATTGCTGCGAAGGCCTTCGCAGAATAATACTTGAACTATTTACGAAATAAGTCTCGACAAACGAATGAGAATTGCTTCTTAAATTAATATTCAAGAAGAAAGCTACGGAAAAGATAACCATACGTCTGTGGGACGTATCATAGTTTTTCTTTATGGTGACAACATTTTTGGAAATATTTTTTACCTTTTTTGTACTTACATGGATTCTTTATATATTTCTTTATTATTTAAATGCGTTATTAGCTACTGTAGAAAAACAAAAACAGCAACGTGTTGCACAAACATTCGAGAGAGGGAGAGCGAAAAATTAAAAAGGCATACGTCTCTCAGACTTGGTTATCTTTCTAGGGTTAATACTTAAATGTATGAAGGGACTTTGCATAAATTTCATTTCATTTCATAAACACATTAACTTAATTTAAAAAAAAAGTCATTTTTAAGTTAAAATTTCCTAAATGGATTTTTTTCCATACAAAAAAGTTCCTTATATTTTTATACACTCCACGAGAGTATTATGTCTTTGTGCATTTGTTTGTAACACCCAAAAGGAAACGAGATAGACCCATTGTTAATTATACCGATCGACTTAGAATCACTTTTTGAATCGATTTAGCAATGTCCGTCTGTCTGTCTGTCCATCTATTCTTGTAATCACGATACAGGTCGCAATTGTCGACAGAACCAAACGAAACTTTGCACAACGAAGTTTTTCGGGACAAGGACGAACGCTATTTAATTTGAAAAAATCGGTTCAGATTTAGATATAGCCCCCATACGAATTTCACTCCCGATTTGCCTCTTTTCACTCTAGATACCACATATCACAACAGATTTTCTTTAAAATTGGCAAAACATCTTATATTTCAACTAGAAACACCTGTGGTAAAAATGTGTTAGATCGGTTCAGATTTATATATAGCTCCCATACGAATTTCGCTCCCGATTTGACTTTTTCCGCTCTAGAAACCACATATTGTATCAGATTGTCTTCAGATTTGGTAAAACATCTTATATTTCCACTAGAAACACTCATGGTGAATATAGGTCAGATCGGTTCAGATTTATATATAGCTCCCATACAAATGTCGCTGCCGATTTGACATTTTCCGCTCTAGAAACCACATATTGTACTCGATTTTCTTTAAATTTGGCACAACATCTTATAATCAAACTAGAAATACCTATGCTGAAATTGGGTAAGATCGGTCCAGATTTAGATATAGCCCCCATACAAATGACGCTCCTGATTTGACATTTTCCGCTCTAGAAACCACATATTGTACTCGATTTTCTTTAAATTGGGCACAACATCTTATAATCTAACTAGAAACACCTGTGGCTAAAGCGGGCTACATCGGTTCAGACTTAGATATAGCCCCCATACAAATGTCGCTCCCGATTTCACTGTTGCGCTATAGAAACCTCACATTGTACCCGATTTTCTTTAAAATTGGCACAACATCTTATAGTCCAACTAAACAAAACTATGGTGAAAGTAGGTAAGATCGGTTCAGATATAAATATAGCCCAAATACAAATGTTGCTCCCAAAAGTTTAAAAGATTTTGGCCAAACTATACACTTTATATTTCATCCATTTCGTTCCAGGTTTCAATATATCCTCATACAAATGTCCTTTCCGATTTAACATTTTTGGTCAAACACATACATTTACAGGATACAAAAAACATTCCCGTTTTCACTTTTCCACCGAATTGAATTGTATTCGGATAGAAAGTGGAGAGTATCATAGAGTCGGCCCCGCCCGACTTTAGCCTTTCCTTACTTGTTCTTACTTAAAACCATGGAAATTTTTTCCACACAAGTATGAATTTACTCAATTGTAAGAATTTTCTATTAGATCCAATGAAATGATTTCGAGTAAATTAACTACCTTATTTCTAGTAAATAATCGGTGATTCCGGATCAGACTAGAAAACGTTCTCCGGAACCAAATTTGTTGGATCGACACCAGAGCAAAATCCTGGGATATGGAATAACGCATTTCGTCAGGGCTGAAATCAACAACATTACATTGGAACGGGAAACTAAGGGAGTTACAATTTGTGTATTTAGTTTTTTATCACACGTCGGATATATTAAAAGAACAAAAAAAATTATGCGCAAATCGCTAAGGACAATTGGGTAGAGACAACATGTAAATTCGTGCCAAGCATTGCATAACCCGTCATACTGAAATTAACATTTCATTTTATTTGCGTTCTTCCACATACACTTAGAACGAACGGCAGAAAAGCTTATACGAAATGAAGAATTAACAAAAAACATCCCTCAAGTATTCAAGTGAGACAGCGTTCCCCGCCACACTGACGTAGACATGGAAAATATTGAAAGTACAGCGATTAACGAAACAGGCCCACACTCAAGAAAAACCAAAAGGCAAAAGCCTAGCAGGGACTAGAACGAATCATATACACCTTTTGTCATAAAGTAAACCAGCAACAATAACACCGGGTTGTTCAACCGTTCGCTATGGGACAAATTATAAAAATTTGAATGGGGGGCAATACAGCCCATCCCGCCATTTTCATATGGAATGAATGAAAATTTTAAAAATATAAATATTTTTCACTATGGAACTAATCTTTAGTTCAGAGGGTCGAATCTGGGTCTATGAAAACTTTTCAGGGAAAAATAATTTGTCAATACATTCTCCTATGGAAAATTTTCGCAAAACCAGAATCGATCCTCTGACCCATGTATTATATCCAGCAAAAAAAGGAAGAAATGAGAAGTGATAGTAGGTAGTTCAACCTCTTCACATCAAAATTTGTCCAGATTATCTTGCGATTCTGTACTTGTCTAGAACTGCCCACCTGCTAATCGCCATCATAGACTCGGTTAAGGATAGACTTTTTGACGGGTGGTTTCACTACATATATGTATATATACATAAGCTATAGGTTCTCCCCGGAGAACATTTCGAGGTGTTTCACATGGAATGACAAACTTACTATACGCTCCCGCCTACGGTTGAGGCTATACATACATATAGAAAACTAAAAACCATCCATGCACTAGTCAATCGCACTGCACTACCGCCACCAAAATGTTCTTTGCCCACTAGAACTGAATCGAATTCACGTTTTTTCTCGTTTCTTTCTTCTACTTCCCCACTTGGCTGGCATGTTGTTTGTTTTTGTTTTTGCCTCAATTCGTTCGTATTTTCATCCGTCGGTATGTGGGGGGCCTCCATTAGTTTTTTTTTCGGGGGATATCGCGGAATAGAAGGAAATATAGAAGGAGGAGAAAGAGGTAGAGCAAAATAGAGATCATTTCAGTTGCTCTACCATTTGAGATCATTTGAATGAAAGCAACCACAACAATAATTTCGTAAATTGTAAAGTGATATCTCATCTTGTTTTTGCTCTGGAATTGAAAGTGATCGTGCGACGGGATGGCGTTGCTATTTCAATGACATGACATTGTGAGATACTGGCGCTGATGAATGGCCAGACATTTGCAAATTGTTTGGTTTAGAAACCACCATTAATTTGTTATTGAATGTTGTGAAAACTTTATTGGTCACCTGAAAACTACCAAAAATGTTTTGGATCATCGGCAATTGATATTTATATACATATATTTATATACAAATTTATATATACATATATTTTATTTATATTTTATATAAAAAGGAAACCGGTTAAATATGAAATTTTTTCGTAAGAATTTATAAAACAACATCAATAATACTAGGCTAGAAGAAAATATTTTTTTAAAACAAGAATCTGTTTATGAAATTTCCCAGACATCCCACAGTTTAAGGGTAAAAATCGGTTTTGCGAACCTTTGCACACTCATAAAACCTTTGCACAGTAAACAAGTAAAAAGGCGTTGTGATGCTTCACTATTATAATATTACTAGTCCTCTACTATTCTACTAGGATGGATCACGAAATTTTTTTCGGATTTTCCGTAGTGACAGCTAAGAATTAATATTTCTTGGAAAAATCTTGTATTATGAATAATATATAGAATGATGCCTGAATTATGATTATCGAACAAAAATTGACGTCTCTGACTACATTTTTGTGAACTAATTTAATACAGGAGAGCCAAAATTTTCAAACTCGTTGTACAAAAAGGAGCGCCGCAGCGTCCGATATTCATCATTTAGGCGTCATTCGAAAGGTATTGAGTGCAGCTAATTGTTTTTTATAAAATATTACCACATTTTTGAGTTGTCCTATGAAAAAACACAAAAAATTACTATAAACGTCCAATAATTCGACCAATAAGATACAATAATACAATAAGTTGCAAAATAATACAAGAATCAAAATTTATATTTAAAGTAGACCCCTGCTATTATTTTAGAAAAAAAAAAAATAAAGACAGAAATACAAGACAAAACAAATTACACGGGAAAAATATTATTTTTATGGGTGTTTTCAGGAGCGTTTAGCTCACAGACGGCTTGATCTAAGAACGAAATATTTTGCTAATCATCATTAAACAATCGAAACTTTATTTTCAAGGGGTGACTGGAAGTTGTTTTTCCATTTGTATGAACCACAAATAGGGTTTGCATTTTCCCGTACTTTTTATTTCCCGGGAAACGGGAATTATTTTTTCAATTTCCCGGTATCCCGGGACAGCACGGGAAATACTCAACATACTGTTTGCCATGTTTACCAGCTTATTTTTTCCAATGAAACATTCACATTTTATTAAAGTAAAATAAATATATAAAGGGTCCGCCATCTAACGTTTTTATTTTCAACTAGTGCTTATTTCGTGAATGGTAACACTTAGCTCATGTCTGATTTGACAGATAATTAGTTTTATCCTTCCGCTGAACGAATATGGATGTGTGTACGCTTGAACAACGCTGGGAAATATTGCGACATTACTTTGCCGATTTTGCCCAAAAAATCATCTTTTCAGATGAAGCTCATTTTGATCTTGGCGGGTATGTAAACATGCAACATTGTCGCATTTGGGGCACAGAAAACCCGCACGCATACATTGAAAAGCCGATACACCCAAAACGTGTGACTGTTTGGTGCGGATTTTGGTCCAGAGGCATAATTGGGCCATTTGTCTTCGAAAATTAGCAAGGAGTGGCCGTTACAGTCAATGGCGATAGTTACCGGGCCATGTTGAACGAATTTTTGTTCACAAAAATTGAGGAGGAGTATATTGGCAACATTTGGTTTCAACAGGAACAGCCAAAACTACACTCGATGTTTTGCGTTGGACTATTATTGTGGGGTGTCCTCAAAGATAAGTGTTACGCCGACAAGCCAGAGACAATTGACGCTTTAAAGGACAATATTCGTGAAGCCATTGGTGAAATACAGCTGCACACAATCGATAATGTGCTTAAAAATTGGACCGATCGTGTAGGCTACTGCATGGCCAGCCGAGGCAGCCATTTGAATGAAATTATTTTCCATTATTAACCGGAACGATTGTATTTACTTTCAAATAAAAAATAAAGGTGGACCCTTTAAATATAACAGAATTCACATAATAAAGCGCAATGTGATATCAATTCTAAAAACTTTTCAAGTTTCAAAATTAATTAAAGGCGCGGCGGAGAATGACGATCGTTCACATTAATAGTGAGTAGAGCATTAAATAAAATGTTTGTTGTTGTTGTTGTAGCAGCTTTAGAGGGCGCTGAGGTGATAATCCTTAAGTCTGAAATTGTACTAGACTTCGTTCCGGCATGTATCCGATTATCAATGATAAGAATTTCATCCTTAATATCGAAAGATATCTTTATTTTTCGCTTTCTACTCAGTCTGAGCAATGCACACACCGAATTTCAATATTCTAACTGAAACCGTTTAGGTGTTACTATTTTTATCACTGAATTTCATGATTTCAACGTCAGCGGTTTGGGTGGTACCTTTTTTAACCCTCTTTTAAAATTATATCCCTTAAAAGAACGAATTTTGAAAAATACATCTAATTTACGTGTGTACACAATTAGAGAGATAGGCATTCCAAATTTCATGTTTCAAGCTGTTATCGTATCGTTGGTACCATTTTTATCCCTTTTCGTCCCATTTGACCCGCTACAAATTTTATTTACTTTTTGGCGCTTTCAGGCTACAAATGGAATGTACGCAACCAATTGCAAGTGCATACAAAGCAGAAATTGAAAAACAATTGCATAAATATAATCTATATATTAGGGGGTATTTTCAGTTCTTGTTAGGGAAATTGTTTTCCCTCTGGGCCGATTTCGCCCACTTTCAATCCCGTACCGATCTGAAACCATAAGACACATTTAGGAGAAATTTGAACATCCTAGCTCATTTCAGAAGCTTGCGTGCTTTCAACAGACAGACGGACATGGTTAAATCGTCTTAGAATTTTACCACGAAAATAAGCAACCACAATTCGTTGCATGAGCTAAGATCCGAATTTATCGCATGTCATTTCATACAAATTTTATTTTAACTCCAATAGAAAAAATATCAAAATAAAATTGAATATTCTAAAAAATTGCCTTACAGAGGATTATTATTTACTAATACGAACAACGACAGATCAAAAGAAATTTCAAAAATATCGATTTTTAAAACAAAGTTGTCGAGTGGCATATGTTTTGTCCAGACCGATTTTTATATTTATCAATAAAAATGCCGATATCAAAGAAATTATAACAGAATATGTGAATTTTGTTAATTGTTTGAAATCTCAGTGCTGTATTAATATTTATTTAAACATCATTGATTTCTTTGTGATTCAAATTTACAAACTTACAGAGCCTGTTAATGTAAGTCACCATTAGTTGCATATGTTTTGGCCACCACTGTATGTTATGCCAAATGTTTGTAACACCAAGAAATAATCGAGCTATACCCACCTTTAAGTATACGGATCGACTTAGAATCACCAGCTGAATCGATTTAACGATTAATCTGTCTGTCTTCCCTCCGTCCGTCTGCTGTCCATCTAAGCTTGTTCGCACTCTACAGATCGCAATCGGTTCAGATTTGGATAAAGCCGCCATACAAATATTCCTATAATTTACATTATTACTTCTCTAGAGTAAACATTTTACATGGAATGATGGCAGATTTTTCAGGATGTCGTTATATTTGAACTATAAGCAACTAATGGGAAATTGGATCACATGGGTCCATGTTTTGATATAGATCCATACCTTCCGATTTACAATATTACTGCTCTAAAATGTATGTTACATCGGATCTTGATAAAATTTCCCACACAACGCTACATTTAGACTGGAAACACCTTTTTTGAAATCCAGCTATACAGATCAATGTTTTGGTATATCCCCCATACAAATGGGCCCCCAATTTACCCTATTATCGCTCTAGAACCCACATGTCGAACTTACTCGACTTTACTCGCATGTAGGAGTACTATTTTTTCTGAGTATGTCACGAACGTGACATTCGTACGCCTTTGAAGTGGTGTGAAAATAAAGAAAGCTTTAAAAAATTATCAAATATTATGTGTCATGAATACGTAATTTTTCCGATTTCGGTTAAACTTTCTGTGTCAAAAGTCATTGCCTTTCATTTGATAATTTGTATGTAAATTGGTGGTGCCCAATTTCGACTTCATTTTCATTTCATATTGCTTTTTTAAAAATAAATTCATATATAATTTAATGTTTGATTATTTAGTAACCATGTCAGTTTTTTATATTTTTGTTTTTTATATAAAATTTCGATCCCTAAACATCAAAATATATCCAAAAATGGTTTAATAAATAATCCAAACATCCACAATAAATTTCTATATTTTTTAAATATCAAAAATTAGGTTGCCGGCAGGCAAAAAAACTTATTTCACTCTCAATTCATAGCTGAATAAATTCTCTCCCTCAATATAAACAAAATTAATTTTAATTTTTTTTAAATTGGTGGTGCTCAAGTTTAGAGTACCCTGGCCCGTAGCCCCAATTACATTTTCATTTTATGGGGTGTAAGCTTGAGGTGTACTTTTGCCACGTTTGCCAGAATTTAAAAGAAAAGTATTGCTTTTTCAAAAATAAATTCATATATAATATAATGTTTGATTATTTAGTAACCATGACATTTTTTTATTTTTGTTTAAAATTTCGATCCCTAAAAATCAAAATATATCAAAAAATGGTTTAATAAATAATCCAAACATCCACGATAAATTTCTATATTTTTTAAATATCAAAAATTAGATTGTTGTCCGGCAAAAAAACTAATTTCACTCTCAATTCATAGCTGAATAAATTCTCGGAACAAATCTAGTTTAATGGCGATGGTCCAAAAAAATACAGCCTTGCAGAGCGTTAAAAACTACCAAAAAAAAAATGGCGCTATGGTCGACTTTCCGAGATCGGGGCCTTGAAAGTTCTTGATCCGATCGGGTCGATATATATATCGTTGGAAAGCTTATTGAATTTACTACAAGATTGCTCCGATATCCCCATCGGGAGCCAGCGTTAAAAAAGTGAATTTTGAACCCGCTTTTTTTGGTAAAATCGACATTATCTGGAAATGTGATCGATATTGAGGTAAGTGATGATTAATATCAGTTTATAGTCTACACTTTAAGCTTCCTTTCAATGTGGGTTACGGAATCGTAACCCACCTGGAACCGGAGATATTCAACTTCAAAATAATGTTTTTGGGGAAAGTCTGCAATAATTGTAAACATTTTTTTTCTGTAGGCGTGTTTACATGAAGTTTTCATGCGTAGCAGGCCTTCGGCCGGGGTTAAAGATTTTCTCCTCTGAGGTATGTCCAAAACCGGCTACGCAGACCAAAGTTTTCTAGGGTAGCCCGCCTTCGGCCGGGGTTAAAGATTTTCTCCTCTGGGGTATGTCCAAAACCGGCTACGCAGACTAAAGTTTTCTCGCGTAGGCGGCCTTCGGCCGGAGTTAAAGATTTTCTCCTTTAGGGTATGTCCAAAACCGGCTACTCAGACTAAAGTTTTCTTGCGTAGCCGGCCGGGGTTAAAGATTTTTTCCTCTGCGGTATGCCCAAAACCCGCTACGCAGACTAAATTTATATTTTGTAAAAATTAAAAAAACCCTCGGAAGTTCGTAAAACAAAGCCAGAATATGGTTGGCTCGTAATTGATTAAGAAATCGATAACTAAATCATGGGACAACTTTGAAGTTGAATATCTTCGGTTCCAAGAGGGTTAAAGAGCTGCAAACTACCTTAAAAGAAAGCTGGAAGTCTTGATTATAAACCTATATATACGATGGCGTACCTCAATATAGGACCTATTTCCAGATAATGTCGATTTTACCAAAAAGCGGGTTCAAAATTCACTTTTTTTAACGCTGGCTCCCGATGGGTTAATGATTTTTATCTTATAGTAAATTCAATAAGCTTTCCAACGATATATACATATATCGACCCGATCGGATCAGGAATGATGACTATAGCTCAAATTATATATCCGAACTTTCAAGGCCCCAATCTCGGAAGGTGGACCGTAGCGCCAACAATTTTTTTGTTGTTGTGTTCAGATCAAAAAGTTCTATCTATAGTGAAAATTTGAAACAATTCTGAGAATCGCACTTAAACTAGATTTATGCCAAATTCTCTCCCTCAATATAAACAAAATTTTAATTTTCAATTTTTTCCTCAAATTTTAGAATCATGGAGGAATATATAATTTTTTGCAGCAAATAAAAACATTATCAGTCCCTTAACTATAATGAAATAATAAAGAATAATAGAATAAATTAATTCTGAGGTGATGACATTTTAACTCGAAGCACTCCAATGTCCACACACCAATGTAAATATGTACACTCGTATTAATTTAAGTTCAAATAAATGTAAATTAAACAGATGATTGTCATGTTTTATTATGTCTTACTTTTGTTCTACTTAAACACTCACCTCATTTTCAGCAAAATTATGCGTTCCTCCCCGCTGCCGCTGCCGCTGCCGCCGCCACCGCATCACACGACGACATACACCAGCATCCACTTGATGTAGCCCGTAGCCGCAAAACGATTTAACCCACGCTGAGTAGCTGAGAAGAGACTACCGATGTACGGATGGCCTTGACCGAATTCCGATTTCGAATTGTAAATTGACGTTAAAGATGAGGGACACAAATTAAGGCGACAACAACTACCGAACGACAAGCAAACACAAAGCAAACACAAGAGCAGCGAACTTAACGCAATAAAAGCACGTGACTTTGTTTAATAGGAACACTTTAGTAAATCGATTAATTTGATTTCACTGGAAAGGGCTTAAGAAGGACCGCAGAAAGAAATACCGTAAACACAAATAAATGCCCGCTGCATTGTAATCGAATCCTGTTGTGGGCCTAGAGGCAGAACTAGAACTTACCTTAGATTAGATGATGAAAACATTTAATGAAAGCGAAATCAATGAAACTAAAAAATTGAAAGGAAGCACTGAGGGGAAGAAATCACTTTTTTGTTTATCTCAAGACCGCACTAAATGAAAGGGCACTTAATCACTGCACTTCATATTTAGCAAGCTTTTGGAATATTTTCCCACTTTAACTTTGCTGATATTTGGACACTTTTTTTAAACACAATTCCGCGAATTAATTTAACACTTTGTTGATAACCAAGAGGTTGTTTATTGGAAAACACGATTTGCTTATTTTAATTATTTGTTGTCTTTCTTAAATTTAAGGAACACAGACGGCACATTTCTAACTGGTTTGTATGTTGTTTGGATAGCTTGTTTAATATTTATTGTTGTTGCACTTTGTTGTTTTTTTTTTTGTGCAGAAAACATATGATTCGCAATCAGGGTTGAAATACGAATTGTGGCTTAAAAGGATGGAAGGATGATTACAGTATTGCCAGATGTGAATAGTCGAAAGTAACGTTATTTTCACAATACAGTGGGGAACTACTTTTGAAATTAAAATACATACATAAGTATGCTAATATAGACTTACCTTTAAACTTGACTTGAGAACTGCGAACAAAGTTAATTTAATTATAGCTTTAAACTTGAGCAAAATAATGACATTACATAATTCCAAACTGATAATGAACATAAAACAACTAAAAATCCAGGAAAAAGTATTTTATGGAAATAATAAATATTTTTTATTTTGCAAATGGTGAATCGCACACTAAAGGGTGATTTTTTTGACACCACTGGTTTAAACAGCTGACGCACGTTTCGTGTTTTGTTTCACTGTCAAACATCTTCAGTTTGGTCTATAATTTAACCATGAATCGTCTTACAAACGAACAACGCTTGCAAATTATTGAATTTTATTATCAAAATGCGTGCTCTGTTAAGAAAGTTCATCGCGCGCTTCTTCCATTTTATGGTCAGTTTAATCGACCCACTGAAGCGGCTATTCGGGCTATTGTGACTAAATTTCGCTCCAAATTTACATTGTTGGACATTAAACCACCAACACGCTTGCACAGAGTGCGAACTGAAGAAAATATCGCAGCTGTATCGGCCAGTGTTAATGATGACCATCAATTATAGATTCGTCGCCGTTCGCAGCAATTGGGCCTCTGTTACTCAAAAACGTGAAAATGCCAAATTTGGACTAAGCGGATGGACCATTTGAGGTGCAGTCAAGGTCAACATTTGCATGAAATAATCTTCAAACATTAAATTATATGGACCGTACTATCGATTCAAATAAAGATTTCATGCATTTTTCTGAATGTTATGTGTTTTTTTTTTAAACTTTCCTATAGCTTTTAAAAAATCACCCTTTAAAAAATATGAAAAAAATAAAGTTTTCCATTAAATACTTGTTCTTCGATTTTTTTGTTTTTATACCTTTTGTTAATAAAAATTATCATTGTGATGATTTTTCACTGAAATTTTGGTTGATTTTGCAAAACAAAAATTACTCACACAATCGGTAAAAAAAGACATCTAAGAAGGCTACTACAAAGTTTCAAAAATATTAACGTAGTAATTTCTAAAATAAAAATAAAATAAATAAAGTTGTAATAACTAAAAAAATCAAACGCGCCGATATATCCTACACCACATGATGGGAGTATACTAAGTTGGTCATTCCGTTTGTAACACCTTGAAATATCGATCGTAATAAAATTCTAGCCATGTCCGTCCGTGTTGAAAGCACGCTAGCATCTAAACGAAAGGAGTTTTAGATCGGTTGGGATGGCAAATAAAAAGTTAAAATTGCACTCAAAATAAAAAATCTTTTTTTAATTGTCGCCAACAGCAATATCAAACTTATAATGCCCTATTCCACAAAGTGATGTAGAGTATGAAATGTAGGCATATTTTTAAAATTAAGAGGTTTTTTGAAATATAAAAATTTTTAAAGCAGACAACCCATTTAAAGACTCCTAAGATAGTCTATTTCTAATTTTATTGGAGAAAGTGACCGCGATAGAAAACGATATTATATACGAAAGTTGTATTGTTAGTAAATCGTTAATTATCAGTTCCCTTTCCTGTAGCTTCGAACCCCTAAATTTATATTTTGAGGCAGTAATTTAGCCATTTTTTAATACATAGTTGTTACTTCAGATCGTATATATTATTAATTTATTATATTATTTTATATATTTTTTAATTTATAAGTAAAATTGTGTAAAACACCTGTACGATTTCTCCACAGATATTAGCATATAAATTATCTCAAAATATTAATAACGTTATTGTAGACTTCTATTCTGTTGTATTCAGTTTATATTAATTATATTGATTTACCACATTCAAGTTATTATTTTATCGCCTAGCTGAAACATGTCTAATTAAAAGTGATTTTTTAATGATTTTGTACCTTTTACAATTTTATTGTGAAAAAGTGGTGAAAAATGTGGGAGAAATAGGTAAAACTTGCTGTTGAATTCCCGCGGGAATCCCGTACAAATTTCCCGGGATACGGGAAACTGAAAATATGCAAATTCCCGGGATTTTTCCCGCGGGAAATCTCGGGATGCAAACCCTACTGCTTATATTTACTTGATATTGGATATGTGCTTTCCCATTATAAAGAGTGATTTTTTTGAGGTTAGGATTTTCATGCATTAGTATTTGACAGATCACGTGGGATTTCAGACATGGTGTCAAAGAGAAAGATGCTCAGTATGCTTTGACATTTCATCATGAATAGACTTACTAACGAGCAACGCTTGCAAATCATTGAATTTTATTACCAAAATCAGTGTTCGGTTCGAAATGTGTTTCGCGCTTTACGTCCGATTTATGGTCTACATAATCGACCAAGTGAGCAAACAATTAATGCGATTGTGACCAAGTTTCGCACTCAGTTTACTTTATTGGACATTAAACCAACCACACGAATGCGTACAGTGCGTACAGAAGAGAATATTGCGTCTGTTTCTGAGAGTGTTGCTGAAGACCGTGAAATGTCGATTCGTCGCCGTTCGCAGCAATTGGGTTTGTGTTATTCGACCACATGGAAGATTTTACGCAAAGATCTTGGTGTAAAACCGTATAAAATACAGCTCGTGCAAGAACTGAAGCCAAACGATCTGCCACAACGTCGAATTTTCAGTGAATGGGCCCTAGAAAAGTTGGCAGAAAATCCGCTTTTTTATCGACAAATTTTGTTCAGCGATGAGGCTCATTTCTGGTTGAATGGCTACGTAAATAAACAAAATTGCCGCATTTGGAGTGAAGAGCAACCAGAAGCCGTTCAAGAACTGCCCATGCATCCCGAAAAATGCACTGTTTGGTGTGGTTTGTACGCTGGTGGAATCATTGGACCGTATTTTTTCAAAGATGCTGTTGGACGCAACGTTACGGTGAATGGCGATCGCTATCGTTCGATGCTAACAAACTTTTTGTTGCCAAAAATGGAAGAACTGAACTTGGTTGACATGTGGTTTCAACAAGATGGCGCTACATGCCACACAGCTCGCGATTCTATGGCCATTTTGAGGGAAAACTTCGGAGAACAATTCATCTCAAGAAATGGACCGGTAAGTTGGCCACCAAGATTATGCGATTTGACGCCTTTAGACTATTTTTTGTGGGGCTACCTCAAGTCTAAAGTCTACAGAAATAAGCCAGCAACTATTCCAGCTTTGGAAGACAACATTTCCGAAGAAATTCGGGCTATTCCGGCCGAAATGCTCGAAAAAGTTGCCCAAAATTGGACTTTCCGAATGGACCACCTAAGACGCAGCCGCGGTCAACATTTAAATGAAATTATCTTCAAAAAGTAAATGTCATGGACCAATCTAACGTTTCAAATAAAGAACCGATGAGATTTTGCAAATTTTATGCGTTATCAAGCTCTTAAAAAATCACCCTTTAGCAAAAACGTGCACCATAAAGTGATTGTTATTCGTAGGGGGTGCAATGGGACAAAAAGGGATAAAAATGGTACCTATCAAACGACAACTGCTAGAAAAACGAAATTCGGTGTATACTTTCCTCTAATTGCGTAGATACATAATATAAAAGTATTTTTTCCGAATTCGTACTTTTAAGGGTAAAATGGGAATAGGAGTATACAAATGGTACCAACCAAACTGCTGCACCTATAATTATAAAATTCAGTGTTTTAATTTCTCTAATGGCGTAGACACGTAAAATAAAGGGATTTTTCGAAATTCCTACTTTTGGGAGGGTAAAATGGAAAAAGGTGATCAATAAATTGTACCAAATGGCCGCAGCTAGAATCATGAAATTCGGTGTATAGATTCCTCCGACTGCATAGATACGCATGATAAATAGATTTTTCAAAATTCGTAATTTATTTAATTTTCAAAATTTGTATTTTTGGAATTAAAATAGGATAAAAATACAACCAAGCAAACGGCTATAACTGAAAATGCATCCACTTCCCCCAATAAGCTTTTTTGAAGATTGCTGCCTCATATATTCTTTTTGAACTGACTTGAATTATTTTGATATATATTTATATTTATTTGTAAAATCATTTTTTTTTTTCAATATTTTTTAATTGGTTTGTTTATATTTAGAAAATGTATAATTTTCCTGTAATGCACATCTGTAAAAACGACAGAACTTACTTTGATTTGACTTTTTTATTTTAAAAGTAGTTGAAATTACATCATTCAAGTATTTCAGGAGTTACAGGCGATTGAATGATCAAACCTTTTTGCAAAAAATCGTAATTTTACCACTGTTAAATTTGACATAATTCGTGAAAAATGTGTAATTTTTTCCAAAAATACGTAAAATTTATGAAGAGAGCTATCGAGGTAAAAAAATCTTGCCGTTTGGCATGGAGTGACTCAAAACGTGTGGCTTGAACCCAACTATGAGGTGATATCTGACAGAAAACCTGGTCATAATCGTTATGAGACTATAAAAGGGTGATTGTCTGTAAAGTGGTCGTGTACCCCAAAGAGGCACAAATCTACAAATGTAAAATAATTGTTTTGCGTTATCAAGATATACTGATATTCGCTTAATAGCCTTTTCAGACTGCATGAGAAATCTATTTGAAATGACAAAGTCGATTTGAAAATGTTAAAGTTGTATTTCTAAATCGAACTTATATCATTTGAGTTAGATTTCACATGCAGTGTGACAAGGCTATAAGAAAAATAAATGTTTTTTCTAGTTTTCTGTTCGATTGGACACAATAGGCCTGTTCGATTGGGCTTACTAGCTTATAATTAAGATACTTGATAAGGTGCCAACGTTGCTACTCGTTGGTTTTTCTTAAATTAATCAACAAGAAAAATCTGGCAGCAATACTAAGAGAGTTACAAGCTACTTTCTTGTTAAGCGAGTATATTCCATACAAATATTAAGCTAGTAAGCCCAATCGAACAGGCCTAATAGCTTACAATTAAGAAACTTCATAAGGTGGCAACATTTATATCCATTGATTTTATTTAAATAAATCAGAGATAAAAATCTGCCACCACCTTACTCGGTAACTAAGAGAGTAGTAAACTACTTTCTTGTTAAGCGAGTTAATTCTATACAAATAGTAAGCCAGTAAGAACAATCGAACAGGCCTGTTGTCATGAAAGTGAAATGAAATAAGTAAAAATATTTCTGATTGTTTGAACATTTGTTTACAGATTTTTTGCAAGAAACACAGGACTAGGCATTATATGGTTTAACCCCAATGCCTGGTTATAGCGATTTCAACTTGAAATGACATAAGGTCATTGTAAATGAGTAAATGGTATCTGACATTTGTATATCTTTATTTTAAATACTTATTTACATCATATGATACCGGTGTTTATCTGTTAAAAACACTTCAAATTGCATGCTTCTATCTGTATTAGTTTAGCATTAATAGCCATTGCCATCAAATTCTTCATGTGTAAACACCACATCGACTTCAAACGTACAAAAGTATTTGCAAAAACGCAGCACATTTCGGATCATGCGTTCACATTCACGCGCTTCTGAATTTTATAAACGACGCTTTTTCATTAGGTTACCGTGTTCTACTATGCTGGGTACTATTTTGAAGCAACTATGGGTACTTTCTTTATTTGACATTTGGACAGCTGTTGAGAACAGACAGAACAGAAACAATTATTTTACTAGAATTTAAAATAAATAAAACAAATTGGAATCATGGCTAAGTTGGAAACAACAACAGTAAAAAAACAAAAAGCCAAGAAGAGAAAAAATCCTAATCCAGAACATGAGGATGAAGTAGCAAATAAAAGTGTAATTGTGGAGGACACAACACAAATTAACCATGAAGCAGAAACCACCAACACAGAAAACACTGAACGAGGTAAAACTAAAAATCCTATAGAAAACTATTTTTAAGAATAATTATTAATAAAAATATGTAATATATACACAGTGATCACAAAGAAATCGAAGAAACGTAAAAACAAAGAGAAGGGTGCCATCAAAGAAAAACGCTCCAAGTCGCACGAGGATGATGATGAAAGCGAACACGAGGTATCCAAAAATTCTGACGATTTACTTGAACCGACTTTGGAACAGTTAAGAGAAAGTGAGAAACCCGAAAACAACTTAGCCATAGTCACAGGAAGACAAAAGAAAAAGCAAAAACACCAGAAACTGGTCGAGGCACAGCAAGGCCAGTCCGCTGGACGAGAGAAACAGCGCAATGAAGAATATCTTAAGAAATGGAAGAACGCCCGTGAGGAATGGAAATTTGAAAAATTGCGACAAATTTCCATACAGCAAACCATGTTTGATGAGGATATCTTAAGTGCCGAAGTATGGGCTATAGCACTGGAGTATTTGGCCGGTAGTAAGGGTGCAGCTAAGGACAAGGTCGTTAAAATGGCAAATGATGTTATCGATAAACTCGATGAACTGTGCGAAGAAAAGGAAGCAGAAGAGGATAAACAGGAGCTGGTAAATTCGGTGAAATATCAAAGAGCTCGAGATTTATTGCAGATATTCGATTGAAATCTGTGTTTTTTTTTTTTAATTTGGACTCTGACTTAAATACCTGAAGTTAATAAAATTTTAATTTTTCGACACGTAGCTTGTATTTTCTATTGGAATAGTTTTTGTCCCTCCCTCGTTATACCTTTCGAATAATTTTATTTCACTAAAAGATATCTGAGTTACTGTAGTGTAACTTGTGTAACTAGTTATAAAAATTAGAAATGGATCATCGATAATCAACTCCATCTCGAATAAAATTTCTCTGAAAATAAGTTGTTCCCTTAAATTTCCAATCGTGATTTGATGTCTATTTTTCTAGTTTTTCCTGATTTCCTAGTTTTGATCGCATAATTTCTATTACAACGTAAAGAAGTAAAACCTTTTCCAGGGTTATGTTATATTATGCCTACAGGGTAATAGAAAATTCCACTTAAATAAATTACCATTTTATTCGCCATAAGTGTGATTAATTGGCTTAAATCCAACCGCCTCAAAGTATTGAAAATAATATACAAAACTATACCAGCGCAGTTAACGGGTTAATGAAAGTCCTCATTACCTGTACAGTGCAACTTCGGGAGAATATTGGAAGATTGAAACCTATAGCACAGTTAGCCCTACAAGTGTTAGATTTCTAAAATTTAGAATTTTGTGCCACAGATGCAAATGACTTAAGTAATTTGCCGAAGTGAAAACATTGGCACATGTAGTTCGTGTCCTTTCAATATTTAGCCCCAAGTATTTCAGAAGTCGAAATATCTCACAATTTTCAATTTTAAGATGCAGAAAATGTTGCAAATATCTAGTCTGCCAAAAGTTTACATACGTCCCACTTTCTGCTACCGGACAAAAATACTTATTTCAATAAAGACGTAAAAAATAGTACACATACGTCCTCCGAGTTAGACAGTCAAATCCACGATATATGTATAAGCTTTTTGGCGATTGAAAAATTTGTGGCAATGTCATTGTAGAGTATCTTCAATTTTCTATCTGCGACGTCGCAGTTTGCAAACATTTCACTTCCCTATAGAAATGATGGGTTAGATAAATCTTAGCAAGAAACATTCTAATATGAAATGAAGTGGAAGGTGTAACTCTCCACAATGAACTTTACCAACAGCATTATGTGGTTTTCTCATGAGAGTGTGGAGTTGAAAGTTACACGCAGATTATGCATGACACATCAAGAGCAACTAAAGATATTTTTCATACCCAAAGAAAAGTGCTGGCTTTTCGTTTTTTTACAAATAAACAATTATCCTATATTTACAGTTCTACATAAGCCAATAAGTTATCTACATAATCCACACGCCTCTGCAGCAACTCCATTTGTTCATCGGTTAACTTCAGTGTAGTGCCTTGCTCTTTCAACATAAAATGTTGCAGGAATAGACGTAAACTCTGTTTGAACTGTTGCAGTTTTGAATTCTTGGCCAGTCTTTCGAAGGCTTGATACATATCTTGTTCATCTGTCGACAACAAGAGACCCTTACAAATCTCTTTCATCAAAGCAAAGCTATGCTTATCTATTTGCAAGAAATCAATAATTTTCAGTACGGCTAACTGCAAGCCATTGTTCAGGATGAGATGTTGCAAAAAGCGTGCCAAGTTTCGCACTTGAATTTTTTTCAAGGCATCAATTTCATTGATCCGATCCCAAGACGCAAATTGGAAGGCCAGCTGATATTTGCGATTGTAATTGCAGAACTTTAGGGCTAAATGAGCGTAGTAAGGATTTGACACCTTCTCATTCAGACAACAGTGTATGATGACATAGGCTATGGAACGCAGATCTTTCACCGCCAGGTGTAGGATCTTCTCGAAAGCGTCTATGTAATCGGCAGCACTCATTATAATACAGAAAATGTTGCGGCGCTCTTCCGTATTCATTTTCTGCTGTTTGGCCAGCTTAAGAAGCTGTTCAGAAAATCGTTCGGATTTGCCACCACTACTCTCTTCAGCTTCTTTCTGTTTCTTTTGAGCGGCAGCCATTTCGCTAATATTTCCCGTCCAAGCCGAACCAACAACCCACCATTTGCCGACCGTGTCGGCCCTTAGCAGATCTTCCATGGTAATATTCAGTGTTATCACATATTTGTCATTTCTCAGCATCGCTTTTAATTTTTTTCTCAAATTCTCATGTAGCTCAGGATCGAATCGGGGAATTTTGTTGATGTTATTATTCTTAACGGCATTCAAAATGTCCACCATAAATTTAAGCCTTAGATTCTCTTTCAACTCCAAAGGAGAAGCGGCGATTTTCCCTTGGACGCTCAACATCATTTGTTTGAAAGCCAAGGGATCGTCCTTCCTCAGTTTGAAGCCAACTGACTGGAATATTAGCAACAAACACTCGATGGTCTTCTCGCTCAACTGGCTGGACAAACGATCAATGATCTCCAATAACAAACGATGTTCAAACATTTTGAAAACGTACATGTAACTCAGCAACAGCACTACATTGTTCATTCGTTTATCTTCCTGCTGAAGGCTCTCCAAGTCCTTTAGAAAGGCATCAAATTGTTCGATAAACATTTGCAGAAAATGGGCTCCAATTTCACTGCCGATATGTGCGTGCAAATAGGCCAGCAAAACCATGTGTTCCTGAACCATTCTCTCGTTGCTCATAACTGTGCTAACAAGAGCTTCTTGCAGGAGTTTATTCAGTGTCTCGTTCATATTGAAACGCGAATTTTTCATGTACAGCGCCTCGATGCCTGCGGAAATCTTGTGTAGATTTGCTTCGGACAAACGATTCAGTAGACCTTTGCATTGCTTGCGTAGTCGTTCCAGAATTTCGGCTTGCTTATCATCTCCCTTGGCGGCTAGTAGTGCTCTCTGGTGGGGTGGAATATACTTTTGGGGGCCATCACTGCCGGTTTCCTTTATGATATTTCCATCTTTATCACGTTTGCGACCATAGATGTCTTCTTTAACTGAAATTTGGAATATAGACGTTAATGGTGAAGAAATAAAGAATAGATTGTTCACTAAAACAGAAATGCTGACCTAGTTACTAGTTATTTTTATGATAGAATATCGACCGTTTTAACAACATAACATAAATCCCACATTCAAATTCCCCTGTCCAGAGCTAGTGTAAAGTAATCACATGCGCTAGTGTATAGTAATGACATTCACTCAAATTAATGAAATTACTGAATATCGGTATTGCTGATATCGATAGAGCTAACCCTGTATCAGTATCCACTGCACTGTTTTCTGCAAGACTACTACTACTTCCTACAATTAGAAACTGCAACTCGCTCAAATGACATACCTTTCCCTCTGGGCACTAAAGAGAGTTGACGCTATATAACTTATCGGAAATGCCAACGAATACTCACATTCTTCTTCTTTTTCTCCCATTTCCTCATCATCTTGCTCCGTGTCATTATCAACTCTCTCTTCTTTCTCGCCAAAATCATCTTCATCCATATCGTCCACATCATCAGCACTCTCTTCTAAATCACCATCATCCATCATTCCCTCTTCGTCGGAACCATCCGATTCCCCACCACTACCAAAGATTGCATTAAAACGCTCGTCGTCTTGTTCCTCATCACTCCAAGATGGTTCCTTTTGTTGTTGTTGTTTCAGTTCCTGTTTCCGTTTATCTTTTAGGAATTTTTTCTCCTTTTCCTCGTCATCGTCCAGACACAATTCCAAAGCGAAATCAAGGCCATCATTAAACATTTTCCGTACCGAGCGATTTTTGTCTTTGGTTTTGTTCAAACCCAACTTTTTCTCCAATTTAGCTATGACCTTATCCTCTTCTTCGTTCTCGACTTTCAGCTGTTTAACGCGTTGTTTGCGAGAAGCATTTTCCAAATCCTTTTGCCTTAGCAGCTCACGGCGATGTTGTTCCTCGACGGTGGGACGATTTGATGTTTGCGGTTTAGCTTTTTTCTTCGTAGCTTGTGTTTTGGCCACCTTTTGTACTTTAAGAGATGCCGGTAGCAAAGCATCCACTTCTTCGTCAGAAAAATCGGAATCCAGAGATTCATCATTGTCGGAACTAACTTCGCCCGATAAGAGCTGTTCCAAAGGCAAGTCCTCAGGATTTATAGCAGCCTTGGGCTTTTTGTTTTTCTTTTTATTGCCCGGTTTGATTTTGTTTTCCTTCTGCTTTTTGGCTTCAGCCACCAACTTTTTGCCTTCAGTTTTACTTGAGAAAAACAATCGTTTGTTTTGCTTCTTTTCCTCCGACTTTTGTTTGCGCATATCCTTTCGGGATAGACGAACGGGAGCTGCCCGTTTTTGCTTAGATTTATTTTTCTTAAGTTTCACCATTATTGCTCATTAACTCAACAAATAAAATATTTAAAATTCCAAACGCGGCCAAAAAGAACTGAAAACAGAAGGAATAAAAACAACAACCCATAAACAACAGAACAGCTGTTCAGCACACGTGCTCGAGCAAGAACAATTGAATATAAAGGTATTACGTCTACACCTTTCAGTTGAAGACATTTTCGGATATGTTGTAAGCGCTGTTTACACTTTAAGATTTATTGTCAGCCAGTTTTTTGTTATTATTAAATTCCGATATTTCGCAATTTTTAATGTCAAATTTGTATGGGATCTGACATTTGTAAATCGCACTGCATGCGAAATCTAGCAGAAATGACATAAGGTCGATTTACAAATGTCAGATCAGTGTGAAAAGGCTATTACAATGCATGCGAAATCTAGCAGAAATGACATAAGGTCGATTTACAAATGTCAGATCCCATAAAAAGTTGACATTTAAAAAGCGACCATATGTCATTTCAGCTAGAATTCGTATGCACAAGGCCAATACAGTCTGAAAAGGCTGTAAGGAAAGCTAAAGTCAGACAGAACCGTCTAGATGATAAAATGTTGACAGATGTGATCCATTTTCACAATAGGTGTCCCTAGTTCGTGACAAAATTGAGTAAAATCGGTTGTAGTGTGTGTCTCCTAGAGTATGTATATCAAAACATTAGCCGCTGTCATCCTATTTTACTACCGATGTTCCCAAATGAAATAGTTATAATTGTATATGGAAAATATATATGGAAATGTGACCATACACGGTAAAAAATTAGAAAATAGTTATAATTGTATATGGAAAATAAATATATGGAAATCTGACCAAAAACGGTAAAATTTATTCAAGTTATACTTATTTTTTTGAGTGTAAACACAACATAAACATATACAGTGTCGCAAAATAAGTAGTCAGCAGTGCCGGTTTTACTACTACTTTGTGCACCAATTAAGAACAGCTGTATAGCAAATCCTTTGGGCAATACAACAATAAATTTTATATTTTTTATAATAAACATTAATTAAAAGTTTCCTTAAACTAAATAAATTTTGACACCAACAACATGTCCAGTCGCTGGTATCCCATCTATCAACGTGGCAATCCACAATTGCGTGTTTTCTTGCCCAACTTCTGGATGAAGCTTATTCGGCCGACGGAGGGACAGCCGAAAAATGTGGCCACGTTCAGTGTGTCAATGGAAATGACTAAGTATGATGTGAGGAATTATTTAGAGCAGATATACAAGATCCCGGTAATGGATGTGCGTACACGCATTGAATTGGGTTCGACAAAACGAGATACCACTTATGGTTATGTGACCAAAAATGATGATACGAAGATAGCTTATGTAACTATGGTAAGTTTTGGAATATGATTTTCTGTTCTGTGTTCTAATGGTTCTCCTGTTATATACACAGCCCAAAACTGAGGAATTCACATTCCCCGATTTATTCTCGAAAAAGGAGGAAGCTAAGAAAAACGACGAGAAATCTTTGGATGATTCGAAGAAAGGCTTCAGAGACTTTTTGGAGCGAAACAAAAAACGTCCCGGAACCCCAGGATGGTTTTCGATTTAGTTGTAATGTAATGTTGTTATTAAATAAACAGAAATATTGGTTAGTACCTAAGCTATAATTTAGAAAGTGTCGAATTTCATTCATTGTTACGACCACCATGCATTTTTTGATAAAATGTGTTTGTAAAAGAAAATTATTGTATATTGCCCGATGCTGTTACAAAATTACACAGCTCTATGCATGTGGACACTAGTGTTGTCAACAAGACGGTCGAATCATTAATAAATTACATTGAAAAGTTTACTACCGAAAACAGAATTGAATAGATTTCTTCAGGTGAAGGGTAGTTTCTTTGTTTTCGGGAATGATATTAAAAAATTAATGATCTAAAGCAATGCATTCAAAACCAAAAACCCGAATGAAGCCGAGGAGCATCCAATTAATATGAAAAAGACATTGAATGTCTGGAATTTTACTTGTTAATCAATACAACAATTTATTAAAATACTTTTCCAGCACATTGCCAATAAGTATATCCGTTTGACGACGAGCAAGATATATTTCAAAAGCAAATTAACCAAAGGAAAGAACAAAATATTAAAATTAAATGTTGTCGTCTTCAAAAGTACTTAAAGCTGGTCTTTGTTGGTTCGTTTTTAGGGAATTGTCACCCATCTATCGTACCGCTCAACTTTTAAATCATAAATAGAATACTAGAGAAAGGCTACTGAATCCAAAATAACCATGTCTGCTCCTTATTTGTTGTCTTCCACTGTTTTGTCTATCCAAGCCCTCAGCTTATCGGTGTCCTGTAAGCCAACCATGCGATTGATTACCTTTCCCCCTTTCATGGCCATCAGTACAGGTACAGCAGCAACATCGTAATCCAAAGCCAATTCACTGTGTTCATCAATATCTACCTTGGCCAATTTCACGGCACCGGCTTTCTCACCCACAATTGTTTCTATCCGGGGTGTTAACATTTTACACGGACCACACCATCTACAATTGATCATGGGAATTATAAAAATCATTATATAATGCAATGTATATAAACATTTATTTCATAAAACATAAATAATGTCAAAACTTACGTTGCAAAAAAGTCTACAATTACCACCTTATCACATTTCTTGACCTTGGTGTCGAAATCTTCGATGCTCTGAACTTTGAAAATTTCATTTTTCACACTACTGCTGGCAACGAAACGTTGTTGGACCGATCGGAGGTTCTGTCCTGACTTCTGTAAAATGGTGCGCAACATTTTTGCTAATTTTGGAATTTGGCTTTATTTTCTTAACTAAAAAGGAAAGTAAACGTTGAAAGTTATTGACTGGAACGTATTATGTATTGACGTTCTAATAAAGCTTACTACGCTTTAGATGTGATGTGAGAAATAATGAATAATGTGAGAAATAAAAAAACAAAAAATCGTGACTGTTCTTTGTTTTTGTTGTCGGTTGCACAGCTGATTTAAAGATGCCAGATCCGAAATACAGCGGTAAACCAAATTCAATCAAATCGAAAAAAATGACTTATGTCGCGTTCAGATATATACCCGAAATCCAATTTTTTTGGATTTTTCAGTTTTTTATATATCCGTGCAACAAGTAAACAAACTAGACCCAACTTCAAGTACACCGATCTACTTAGAATATCTAGCTGAGTCGATATAAATAAGTATGTCTGTCCGTCCGTCCGACCGTTCATTAAATATCGTTTTCAGACCACATGCGAAAACGAGCACTGTTATAGGCTTTTCATATTGCATGCGAAAACAAATGATTTCAGCGTGAAATGACATAAGGTCGATTTCCAAATGTCAAATGTGTATGGGATCTGGCATTTGCAAACTTTATGTCATTTCAGCTAGACTACGCATGCAGTCTGACAAGCCTATTATGCCATTTCAGCTAGATTTCGAACGCAGTGTGATAAGGTTATTAGCTTTCATTTTTACAGTTCCAATGGCAGTGATTCCCAACTATTCTATTATTTTTTGAAGTTTTTCAAAGTAACTCAAAACTGTGAAAGTGTCCCATCCATGCGATACAATGGCCAATAACTTAAGTTTCACTTTTTGTCATAGACATAAGAGGCCTGTTTGATTGGGCTTACTAGCTTAATATTTGTACGGAATTTATTCGCTTATGGGAGTCACTTAGTTACCGAGTAAGATGGTGCCAGATTTATTTAAATAAAACCAATGGATAAAAATGTTGTCACTTTATCAAGTCTCTTAATTGTAGGCTAGTTAGCCTAATAGTAGGCCTGTTCGATTGACCTTACTAGCTTATGAATAATATACTTGATAAGGCGGTATCATTGTTGCCCATTGGTTTATCTTAAATTGATCAACAAGAAATATCTGGCAGCAACGCTAAGAGAGTAGTAAGCTACTTTCTTGTTAAGCGAGTAAAATCCTTACAAAAATGTAGCTAGTAATCCCAATCGAACAGGCCTAGTGTTAGAATATTTGTGTTAGTGCAGATACTAACACAAATATTTGCGCATATTCTTCCTCGATGTACCATTACGGGGAGACGAGACGAGTTTAGTTTGGTTGTTAGGACTGTCTGTACGTTTTAGTCATAGATCAGCAATAATTTTTGTCGATTTTGTTTGCAGTTAGTTGTGTTTACTTTTGCCCTAAAATAAATAAATACACAAATTTTACATTCTATATTTCTTCCTTGTTTCTGTGGTATAAAATTTACTTTGAAAAGCTATTCTCTTTTCTCGATCACGAATCTCGTAATAAGCACCCGTGGACTCCGCTAATATTTTTATCTGAAAAGCCTTCATAGAACTAAAACCGGTTTCCAGGTTGTGCAATGAATATTTATGTGTAAATAGTGCCATAGTCGCATTGTATGTAAGCAGTGCTTTTGCAGAGACCTCTGCATAATTTCTGCGAACTACAAACATTGACTCTGCGGAGAGTATACTACCGTATATATTCCCACATCTAGTAACAAAAGTCAAACATATTGCACAAAATTTATTGATAATGGCATATAATTCAGTAATTAAATAATAATTAATTTTCGTAATTATATTACATCAACACTATTACTCAAATTAAAGTTTGTATTAAATAGGGAAAAGAACAAACTATCACTATATTGTTGAGAGGAGAGTGACAGTTCGCAAAAAACAACAATAACTGTAAAACAGCTGCTGAGTAAAATTGACGTGTTGCGATAAAGAAAAGTATTTTGGAAGAAAAAGTCAGAAAATTTTGTGAAGAGACGCTAGAAATAATTAGAAAACCGTTCTGAATAAATCCATGATAGTATCAATGTTTTGAAGGACATCTCTGTTGGTTTTTGCAGAGACAAACAATGGACGATTTGTCACAAGGCGACATTTGTCGCGTTTGTCGTTGTGAGGCTCAATCGGACCGTCCTCTTTTCTATCCTTGCGTTTGTACGGGAAGCATTAAGTATATCCATCAGGATTGTTTGATGCAATGGATGCGTTATTCTCACAAAGAATACTGTGAATTATGTGGCCACCGATTCAGCTTCCAACCCATATACTCGCCGGACATGCCGCGGGTGCTGCCGTTGCGGGATGTCGCTGGTGGATTGTTGTCGGCCATTATGAAGGCAGCCAAGTCATGGGCCCATTATACTTTGGTGGGTTTGGCTTGGTTTGTAGTGGTGCCCCTGTCAGCATATCGGACATATCGGTACCTGTTTAGAGCTTCTTCGTTCGACATGATTCTGTCGGTGCCTTTTGATGTTTTCTCAACGGAAAATCTGGCTTCCGATGTATTTCGTGGGTGTTTTGTAGTAACTTGTACATTGCTTTCGTTTATTGGCTTGGTTTGGCTAAGGGAGCAGATACTATTGGGTGGTGGCCCTGATTGGCTGGAAAGAGATGATGCCCCCGGTGTAGCAGGGCCAAACAACGATGTCGATGACGATGTAGAACTGAATGTACCACCCGATGGAGGAGGGATAGCGGCAGAAGCTGTAGGTGATGGCCAAATAGATGACAATGCCATGAACGGTGAGGTGGTCGAAGAAGTTGCTGCTGCAGGTGAAGGTGATGCCGCTGTCGTGGAGGACAACGATGCTGGAGGTGATGTTTTAGCCGTGGTCAACAACAACATGAATAATGTTGAAGCACCTGTAGTAGAACCCATGAACAACAATGCGCCTGCTGTTGCTGATCCCGCTGAAAATGAAGGTGATCCTCCGTTAGAGTTTGGACCCCAACTGCCTCCCGCATTGGCTGGCAACCAAAATAACAACAACGCCGCTAATGCCGCCGACAATGACAACGATGAACCCAATTGGAACCCCATGGAGTGGGATAGGGCCGCCGAGGAATTGACTTGGGAACGTTTGCTCGGATTAGATGGATCTCTGGTATTCTTGGAGCATGTCTTTTGGATAGTCTCACTCAATACCATGCTAATTTTCGCTTTTGCGTTTTGCCCATATTGTATTGGACACTTTATATTGAGTTCGCTCGATCTTCTGCATCCGGAAAAGCCATTGCTTCACTTCCATGGTTTGATAACGACACTGTTTGGCTACTGTTTTATTGGTGTCATATTGGTCGTATTACATTTCTTGGCTAGAGCATTCCATATGAGGAGAGTACGCAGTCTTATTGGATTGTGTTACATAGTGCTTAAGGTATCGCTTCTGTCTGTTGTTGAGATTGGAGTTTTGCCATTGGTGTGCGGATGGTGGTTAGATATATGCTCTTTGCCACTATTTGATGCTACGTAAGTCTGTGTTTGTCTAGAAAAGAAAATTATTGAATATTTGTCATCGCCTTTTTATTCCCGTTTCTTTGCAGCCTTAAAGATCGCAAAACCAGTTTTTCAGCCGCTCCGGGCACATCACTATTTGTACATTGGATGTTTGGCATGGTCTTTGTTTACTATTTTGCAGCTTTCATATCTCTATTGCGCGAAGTTTTGCGTCCTGGAGTTTTATGGTTTTTGAGAAACTTAAACGATCCCGACTTTAGTCCCATACAGGTAAGTTGAATTTGTTTGTACTCATGGAATGATTCCCTTTAAATTGCTTTTTGTGTGTTTGCAGGAAATGATACATTTACCCATTCTGAAACATGTTCGTCGTTTGATATCTTCAGCTATGATATTCGGTTCTGTGGTCTTACTTATGCTTTGGATACCTATACGTGTTTTGAAGACTATATGGCCAACGTTTTTGCCCTATACGTTATCGGGCGATTCAGATGTCAATGAATTGAGTTTGCAATTGCTGTTGCTGCAGGTGAGTCAACAACGTGTTCAAGTGTTCTTTGTAGTGATTAAGCGTTTATTGTTATAAGACAGTTAATAATCTAATATACAATTAAGTAGTCGATCAGAAAGAAATACATTTAGTATATAACAATCAGTAGATTAGGGATCAGGGTCTATCAAATGTCGTGAGTTTTCCCACGGAGGCATCTTCAGTGGAGCTCTATTCAGGGAATCGAGAAGACTTGCTTTAAATGCTAACAGATTCAGATAGAGGGGTTAAAGGAAATAGAGGCGGGTCAATATTCCCCCCTTTTGCACATTCTTATGATGAATCGGCATGCTGAACACATTCTATACTTAAAATGTAAAGTTCACAACTATACATTTTAAGTATAGGATGTGTTAAGCAATATTACTTAAAACACAACGAGAAACATTTTTTGGAACTTTTGGCGGTATTTTTGGTCCCTTTTGTGAAAAGGGTAAAATCCCCACTAAAAAGGGGTTTAACGAACCAAAATGTTGTACAAAAATATTTGTCATAAAATTCTACTATATGTCTCTGAATACACCAGAACTCAAAACTTAACTTAAACGCCAGAAATAAATCAAAACTTAAAATTCATTTTAGGGTTAATTTCGTACTTTTTCCAAATTGTTGCTAAACTGTCCCACGAAACTGAATTTTAGGGGGTGCACGGTGAGGCCGATGACCTGAAATTTCATACATGCAGTTATGATGCTTACCAAAGTTGCATTAAAAACTTGCATGGTTGTTTGAGGCAAAATATCTTAGGAAAAATATACGACTTTCTTACATGTAATTCTGGTGTTTACAAAAGTTGTCTAGCAAAATTTTAAGTTTATCAACCAAAAATGTATTGCAAACCCTTGAAATATGTCAACAACTTCATCCCTTTACGTCCACTTCTAGTAATAGCATAATAATGAAATAAATCAAAAATATCGCGAATTTTAAGATTTCTTGTAGGTTAATATGTCACTAAAGATTTCAGGAAGATTGGAAAAGTTTATTCGAACTTTAGATCAACTTCCCCAATAAGCGCAAGACAGGACAACACACTTTAGTAAAAAGGTGTTAAGTTCGGCAGGGCCGAACTTTATATACACTCCTCCATGGATTGCATTCCACAGAGGCTATCGATTTCCGTAGAAGTGCAGTAACATTACAGGAAAATGTTTTTTTAATATAGCCAAACCAAAACAAATAAAAATATTGAAAAATAATTTTATAAATAAATATAAAATTGTAATTATTTTTAACCACGCTTATAAGGCAAGGCTACCAATACCAATATCGAAATAATACTTCAAGTCAATGCAAAAAATAAATATAACGAAGCAATCTTCAAAAAAGCTTAATACCCTAAATATTGGGGGATTGTATTTAAACATTTTGAATATCTATCATCTCTCACATACACAGTGCAAGATATCCTAACTTCATGATTATACTCATTTTTGCCGTAAAAGTAAAAAAGTACGAACTTGGAAAAATCTTTTTATTTTGCAATTCTATGCAGTCAGGCGAAGGTATACACCAAATTCCGTGATTCTAGCAGCGGCCTTGAAAGTACGAATCTCTTTATTTTACGTGTCTACGCAAGTAGAGGGATGATACACCAAATTTCATCATTCTAGCTGTAGCCGTTTAGTTGGTACCATTTGTATCCCTTGAAAGTACGAATTTGGAAAAAACCTTTTATTTTTCGTGTCTATGCAGTCGCAGGAATGTATACACCGAAATTCATTCAGTCCTTGTGAGCGAATAAATTACCCTTTGTGCCGATTTTGCACAGTTGCAATCTCAACTGATCTACAACTACAGGACGCATTTATGGAAAATTTGGACGTCCTAGCTCCTTTCGTTTAGATGCTAGCGTGCTTTCAATAGACGGACAGATGGACGGACGGACATGACTAGATCGTTTTAGAATTTTATGACATTTCAATGTGTTACAAATGGAATGACAATCTTAGTATCCCCCATCCTGGAGGTGGATGGTATAAAAACTGCTTGGATCTTTGAGGGTTAAACCTTTAATAAATTGTTATGATACGATCTTGATTTAATCACATTCGCATGCCTGACTCATACTGGGACGCATACTGGGTGGACTTATGGATGCTATTTTTGATAAATTCTGGTTGTAATCTCTGTAGAAATGAAATAAAGATGACAGTTTAAGGTTTAATAATTTAAATATTGAAACTAATTTAAATCTGGTCCTAGTAATTATCATCATCATAAATCAGAAAAAATCAATGAGACGTTTATTTCTGAGACTGTTTTTATGAATTCTATTAATTTTTTCATGTGGCCTTTTACGTATATTTTTTGCATTTACCAATCTTACAATATTTGCAATTCGAACCTCTAAGACCCTCTCGCCTCTGCGATGCTAGATAAGAAATAGTCTAATGTAGATAAACCAATGACTCATTTCAAATAACATTGCGAATGACATTAACGAAACATTGCATCTTTGCGGTAATGCACTCTATATATTTCTGGTGAGCAGAACCATGTCCCTCTTAATGCGCCTATAGTAACGAGTATTAGTATTAGACTATAGACAATTCCATCGAATATAAACTCCAAATATAATTATGTTATGGAGTGGGAGTGTGAGAAATTAAGTTACAGTTTGTCTAACCATTTGACATTAGAAATGGGACAACTATCGATATATAAATCAAAGGTATCAGCTGGGCGGATGGTTGTTCATTGCTTGTGATATGGATTAAATGGTAGAAATTAAAAAAACCCTTCCGTTTGTTAGGTAGAAGCAATCAAAAATGTTATCCATTGTAATCAATTAAAAAAATATATCATCTCTATAACAACATCTTTTTCCGTACATTTTCAGATTGTGTTACCCGGATTCTTCGAACAATCGCACACGCGAGTATGGCTCAAAAAACTGCTGCGTATTTGGTGCATTTGTGTCTCATGGGTGCTGGGGATACGCAGCTACTTGCTCGGCACTGATCCAGAACCCGCCAACATTAATAACGACAACAACAACCCAGCCAACAATGTGGAACAAGAGCAGCAACAGCCGGCAGAGGAGGACATTGCCGGCGACAATGTTCCAGAAGCCAACAATGAAGATCAGGAAAATAACGTCGAACAAGATGAAGAACCCGCACCCGTTCCGCCGCCAATACAAGCACAGCCGCCACCACCACAAGCCGAACGCAATTTGGCAGCTGTCCATCATGCCATCATACACCGTTATGTTCCTCTGGCTTTTCAGCCATACGACAAACCGACGCTGTTCCCCGTACGACTGTGTGGCCTCATACTTTTCATGTGCATTTCTTTGGTGATAGCATCGCTGGTAACACTGACCGTGCCCGTGTGGATAGGACGTCAGGTGATGTCATTGTGGTCAGTGGGTAGCATAACAACACAAGTTGCCGTTCAGAGTGCTGAGGTAACACCACGTCCGCATGAGCTGTACACTGCCGCCTTGGGTACTTATCTCTGCTGGATGCTGACCCGAGGCATCGCCATAGCTGTGTGCCTGTTGCCTCAGGGCCGTGCTGCCGTTATGGATAAACTTAAGCAATGGCTTAAAGTGGGCGCCTCGTATGCCCTGCCCGTGTTGATCATTGTTCTTATGCTGGGGGTGATTCCACTGCTGTTCGGCATGTTGTTAGAATTGGTGGTGGTGATACCGGTGCGCGTGGGTGTACTCCAGACACCCATATACTTCATATGGCAAGATTGGGCTCTGGGTGTGTTGTACACAAAAATCGCAGTGGCCCTGACATTGATGGGTCCCGACTGGCACTTGAAACGAGCGTTGGAGAGAGCCTATCGTGACGGTTTAAGGGACATTGATTTGAAATTCCTCATCACCGAGTTGGCTATGCCCGTTATAACATGTTTTGGTTTGGCTTTGGCAATACCCTACGTCCTGGCCCATTCCATCCTGCCGATATTCTTTGTAAATCCTTGGGTTCAGCTGGAAATTGCTCACTTTGTGTATCCGGTATTCTTTTCGGTGATTGGAGCCATTGCTTTGATATATTTCCAGATAAGGCAATTCAAGAAACTCTATGTAGCCATTAAGGTCGACAAGTATTTGGTGGGTCAGCGTTTGGTGAACTATGAACATCGCAAGAGACAACAAGAGGCAGCAGAAGAGAAGGCAGCACGTGAAAAAGCCGAGGAGGAACAGGAGCACGTGCCCATTGCCAATATAGTGGAGCAAGCGGAATTGGAGAGAAGACGACGACAAGAAGTGGAGCGACAACAACTGGTCCAGGATCTGGTGAGAGATGATCTTTTATAAAGCCTCCATTCTACGGGAATGTCTAGATAATTCTACAGAAAATTAGTCCGAAATTTGAACACCAACACCGCTAAGCTTCGTAAAGGGAAAGCCTCACTAGTTTCTTTTCCAAAGCCCTCTGCTGTAAGAAGTGTTACACATTTTGAAAAAATAAAAAAACAAACTAAACAAATTTATATATTTATGTATATGAAACCCCATTCTATATATGTATGTGTGTGTGAGTTTATGTGCATGTGCAACAGAAACAACGGAAGAGCAAAAAGGTATTTAGTCTATATATATAAACAAACAGTTTTTTTAACTTAATTTCTATATACATACATACATACATATACACCAAACAACCGAAACATTCACCAAGAAAGAGCAACAGAAAAACAAGCAAAACAACATTCAAATCAATCCCCGAATCATTCTTAAAAGTTGGCCAATTTTACAATCGAGTTCTCACTTTCGAATACATTCGTTTGGTTACCACAGTCGCACTATTGAGCTGCTCCTTATTTTCGTTCATTCTTTCTGTTTATTATTATACATACTACTTTCTACTGAACTATTTTTTGTTGATCAATATATAATATGTATTTTTTATTATTATTTTTAAATGAATAAAACTAATTTCTTTGTCACGAATGGTTTTATTTTTGTATTTTAAGGTGATTGTTTTTGTTTTACTTCCTTAATAGTAAAATGGAAAAAGACAAAACTCTAATCTTAAGTTTAATGAATGGCAACACAAAATTATTCTCTTTTTTTTCTAAATTAATGAGCAAACCCCCCTCGTACTGTGTATTTGTTCTTTTCTCTAACGAAATTGACAAACAAACAAGATAAATTTATTTAATTATTAACTTAATTAAGCTTTTAGAATAAAAACAAACAACAAAAATTTAAACGATATAAAAACATTTTTCTTTGGTATATTATTATAAACAAAAGACAAAAAAAAAATAAATTAAAAAAGATAAATAAAAAACCCAATGTTCACAATCTTTTCGTCATTATAAACATGGTAAGATTTTTTATTTGGCATTAGCTTGCAGACAATATGTAAAAATAAATGAAAGAAAAGCAGGTAAGTAAAGGCTAAGCAGTCGGGCGGGCCGATTACGCGATAGCTATCACCAGTCCGGCTATATACATATGTATATCGGTGGAACGAGAATCGTATGTGAAAACAATGTGATGTGCAAAATTTGAAAAATATTCATGGTAAAATGTGGATGCATGAATGGTAATAGTGCAAATCGGCAGTACATATTGGGGGGTATAATCAATACATGCACATATAGAATTTTCGGTAGGTATTGGTAGTTGAAATATAATTTGATCTCGATGTTTTGATCAAGATCCGATACAAAATGTGTATTCATTAATAGTGTAAATCGAAAGGAGTATTTGTATGGGGGGCTATATCTAAATCCGATTTTCTTCATATCGTCTTTGGCAGAAACGAATTACTCTTGCCAAATTTCATAGCGATCGGATAACGATTTTTTATATTTTTATTTATTTATAAAGGGTGGTTAAATTGTAAGGGCCGATGTTGAATGTGAACCACACCTAAACGTCAAGTTTTTTCTGCATTTCATTTGACATTTCTTAATTTCAGACTAACTCAATTTGAACCATGGAAAGATACACGATCAAGCAACGCGTTGAAGTTATTCAGGCTTATTATGAAAATGGGCGTTCAAATCAAAATGCAATTGATCAATTTTGGAAGAAAATCATCTTCAGTGATGGGGCACATTTTCACCTCAGTGTATTCGTCAATAAGCAGAATTGCCGCATTTGAGCGAATGATAATCCAAGAGTGATTGTCGAAAACCCAATGCACCCAAAAAGTGTGACTGTTTGGTGCGGTCGATGGGCTGGCGGCTTCATCGTCTTCATTCATTCATTCTTCATCATCAGGCCTAACCGACCTGATTTTGGAAAAACGAACTTTATAACGAACTTTTTATGGCCCGAATTGGAAGATATGGATGTGGTCGTTTCAACAGGACGGTGCCACTTGCCATACAGCTAACGAAACAATGGCTCTTTTGCGCGACAAATTCAATGGCCGTGTTATCTCACGTGGTGGCGATGTCAATTGGCCGCCAAGATCATGTGTTTTGACACCGTTGGTCTTCTTTCTTTGGGGTTATTTGAAAGAAAAGGTGTACGTCGATAAGCCAGCAACAATTCAAGAGCTAAAGGATGAAATAATTCGGCACATAAACGGCATCGAACCTCAATTATGCCTCATCGTCATCGAACATTTGGACCATCGGATGGAGGTGTGCCGCCTAGATCGCGGCGGCCATTTGGCCGATATTTTGTTCCATACATAATTGAACCATACCAATATCATCATAATAAAAAGAAATGACAATAATTTCCTAAATAATTTGAGTTTTATTCAAAATCAACATCGGCCCTTAAAATTTTAAGGGTGGTTAATATGTATGAGTAAAAAATAATTAGTTCAACATTTTACAAATATAAGCATTAGAAGCACGCAACCTTTTTCGTATAATTTTTTAATAAATTACAAAGACTGGAGTCTCCTCGTTAAATAGTCCGATATATGATATATGATTTTGCGCAATTATTGGTAAAAGCCAAATTCAAGGCATCAGTTAGAGCATCCAATTGAAGTTACTCGCAGGTGTAAGATGGTAATATAGGGTGGATCATTTAAAATTAGAATCGACTATAAAAAAGTACTTATCTTATCTGGTTTTATTGGAAAGGTTGAAAATTGTCATTTAATAATGGAACAAAATATCATTTATTTGACTACCACGACTGGCTCGGCAGTACCTCATCCGGTCAACCCAATTTTTCAGTACAGCCTAAAATCCACACCAAACATTGGCTTCTCAATAGTTACTTGCGGGTTCTCTGATCCTCATAGGCGCCAATTTTGTTTATTGACATAGCCACCGAGATGAAAATGAGCTTCATCTGAAAACACGAAAATTTTCCACGTAAATTTCTTATAGTTTGCGTTAAAGACTCACTACTTTGGAAGTAAGTTTTTAATATTTCCCAATTTTGTTGCGTCCCATTTTGCAAATGTCAAACTTAAACTTGAAAATAAAGATGAATGTTTTTCTACCTTTCAAAGTCCAAGTAATCGGTAGGTCAAATTTAAAATGTTAAATGGCTCACCCTATATGACTGTAACCTGGGAATATGTTACGTTTCTTAGCATTGCAATAGAAATAAAGCTATTTTTGATAGTAAAAAACAGAAAAAAGCTTGCAAAATATCGTAAATTGAAACAATTCATTCCGAGGGAAATTTTATTCGCGATAAGGCCTAAAGATTTATTTTGTCATATTTTGTAATATTTTTGGTGACATATGCCTAGCATTTTCTGCAATTACATCTAACGTTACGGCTATAGATGGTACTGAGTGAACATCAACATTTAATTTTTTTGGGGTTTAGGATTACTTCGAGTCAATACATCAACATTTCCTAATGAATGGAAAACCTCTAAAATTACGCCGACTAAGAAAGTGCCAAAATCAACTTATTTCGATAATTTAAGACCTACACCGTATTACAATTCCATCGAGCAGGTTTAAAAAAAACTGTTGAATTATGTACATATGTATTTAGAAGACAACTCCTTTCAAAGTGATTGCTAATGTGGTTTACGCAACAACAGAAGTACCTCGATCTTGTGTTGCTGGTCTCACAGATGAGGTTACACTCAAAAGAATTTGTTAGTGAAAAAACAGAAAGTGTACTGAAAATGCAGAAAAAGAAAGAACATTTTATCATGAAAGAAAAAAATCGTTATCTTGAAATTTTAAGAATATGTATAGATCAGTGTGACAAGTAAATATAAAGAATCTTATTATTGAAATTTGTGCATTTGTTTGTAACACCCAAAAGGAAACGATATAGACCCATCGTTTATTATGCAGATCGACTTAGAATCACTTTTTGAGTCGATTTAGCAATGTACGCCTGTCCGTCCATCTATTTTTGTAATGAAAGTACAGGTCGCAATTGTTGTCAGAACAAAATACAATTTTACACAACAAAGTTTTTCGGGATAAGGACGAACGCTATTTAACCCTAGGATGGTCATTGTGGTCTGGTCAGACCAAATTCTACAAATGTAGGATTCTGTGAATTCTACAAATGTAGTGTTCTTAACAATACTGGATTTGGCCTGATTCCGCCAAATAATTAGTGCAAAATTATCGATGAAAGTCAAAACATGCTAAGTGCTCATTGTGGTCTGCCTGGACCACAAGCATTTTGATGAAGTGTTTAAACAAATGTGTCTATGTGTAATGCATGTGTGCTTTCATTTACCGTTAGAAATTTGTTTTTTCTTCTGCGTGTGTGCGTAAAGAAATTCTTATAATGTGTTCAGCACAAAAAAAAATAAACAAAAAACAAGTAAGGAAAGGCTAAAGTCGGGGGGAGCCGACTATATAATACCCTACACCACTCCCTGCGTATATACATCGCTTTTATTACTAAACCCAGGTGTTTCATGGGAGCAATTTCATGTAGTTCATATAAATTATACAGTATAAATTCATCTTTAGTCATATTTAACGAATATGGTGAATAATTGATCCAATTTTCCGGCAGACAAATACAAAGTATACAGTAGTAATAGGATAAATCGGACCGACATTTGAAAGGAGGCCTATAACAACACTGGCTCAAAACATGGGCCTATATATTTCTCATTCACTGTAGGTATTCATAGTTGAAATATATCATGATGCGATGTAAGACGTAGTTTGTAGAGCTGTATTAGAGTAGAATGGGTTATTGGGTTATTCCAAAGTGTGGTCACATATATTTGACTTTGTATTCTGAAAAATTTGAAAAAAAAACGATGTAAAATTTGCGTTCTTGAGGGGTAAAAATTAAAATGGGGCCATTTGCAAGTGCTCTACATTAAAAAGATATATAGATCACTTTCAAAGTAGGTATTCTTAGTTGAAATATGACATGATATGAAAAATTATATCGAGATTTAATGTGGGTTCTAGAGATGGAATGGGGGCCCGATTTGTATGGGGGTTATACCAAAATATGGACCCATATATTTGACTTTCATAATATGTCTTCTTAGTTGAAATATATGAGGGCTATATCTAAATCTGAACCGATCTTACCCACTTTCACCATAGGTTTTTTAGTTGGATTATAAGATGTTGTGCCAATTTTAAAGAAAATCGGGTACAATATGTGGTTTCTAAAGCGGAGAAAGCGAAATCGGGAGCGACATTTGTATGGGGGCTATATCTAAATCTGAAGCGATCTTACCCAATTTTTGCATACGTGTTTCTAGTTGGATTATAAGATGTTCTGCAAAATTTAAAGAAAGTCGTTTCTAGAGCGGAAAATGTCAAATCGGGAGCGACATTTGTATGGGGGCTATATCTAAATCTGAACCGATCTTACCCAATTTTTGCATACGTGTTTCTAGTTGGATTATAAGATGTTCTGCAAAATTTAAAGAAAATCGGGTACAATATGTCGTTTCTAGAGCGGAAAATGTCAAATCGGGAGCGACATTTGTATACGGGCTATATCTAAATCTGAGCCGATCTTACCCAATTTTTGCATACGAGTTTCTAGTTGGATTAAAAGATGTTCTGCCAAATTTAAGGAAAATCGGGTACAATATGTCGTTTCTAGAGCGAAAAATGTCAAATCGGGAGCGACATTTGTATGGGGGCTATATCTAAATCTGAACCGATCTTACCCAATTTCTGCATAGGTGTTTCTAGTTGGATTATAAGATGTTGTGCCAAATTGAAAGAAAATCGGGTACAAGATGTGGTTTCTAGAGCGGAAAATGTCAAATCGGGAGCGACATTTGTATGGGGGCTATATCTAAATCTGAACCGATTTCCTCCAAATACAATACCGATGGTCATTGGCCAGAAAAAATAACTTCTGCCAAGTTTCATGACAATCGGACAACAATTGCGACCTGTAGAGTGCGAACAAGCTTAGATGGACAGCAGACGGACGGACGGACAGACGGACAGACAGACATCATTAAATCGACTCAGCTGATGATTCTAAGCCGATCGGTATACTTTAAGGTGGGTCTAGCTCGATTATTTCTTGGTGTTACAAACATTTGGCGCGAAACTAACTTATAATACCCTAGACCACGAAGTGGTGTAGGGTATAATTACACTGTCCAACAGCATTTTTGGAACAGAGTAGCGACCCTATAATTCTGAAAGGGCTTGTAGTAGATCATTTTTGTAGAATAAACTTATAGTCCAGCGGGTCTGAGTTTCTTTTTATCGCGGGTCAAAGTTTTCATTTTTTGGTCGAAGGGAGCATTATGTTAACTGAGAGAATTTTTATTACCAGAACTTCACGGAATTTCACGAGGATCATTTTTGTGGAATATCTTAACCCTCGAACTCTTCTTCTTCTCTCCCTTCTCCTTTTTTCAAGAAAATCATGAAAAGTCCTGTCAAATAGGACATTTAAGGGTTAAAATGTTTGCCGGGAAATTTCAGTGGGGGTGTCTGAAGACACCAAAGTTGTAAATAATGATCTTCCCGCTTAAATAGAAAAATTACATGCTTATCAACAAAATTATTATGGTTAAAATTGGTCCATGTTTTTTGGAAAATCGACCTTTTTTCGACAAAACTGTGGGTATTTCGGTAGAGCACGGTAAACAAAAAATACAAATCTCGCGATCTATCCAACGGATCCGGCAGATGTTTTAAGAACCAATGTCGCTTGTAACATGTATGTAGTAAGTGGCGAAAAAAAATGCGATTGTTGCAAAAATCCAAAATTTGTGGTTGCAATTTAATTTATGCGGGTTTTTCTAAAAGCGCTTTCCACAATTTTTGACTTTACAGCCGAAATTTACCCTATTTCACTCTTATTCACTGAGAGTGAGGGTATATATATGTAAGTCGGTTTAGCCGACTGAAGTTAACTTACTTGCTTTTCATATCATTATTTTTCGAGTCTACGCAGTCAGGGCAATACACACACCGAATGTCACAATTCTAATTGCATTCGTTCTTTTATCCCGTTTCACACCATTTGCTGCCTAAAAGTACAAATTTCGAAATATTCCTCTATATTTTGTGTCAGATGAATTTCATGATTTCTACTTCACCGGTTTGGTTGGTACCATTTTTATCACTATTTTCCAATTGTATCCCGAAAAATCCCCTCCACACCGCATTTCATGTTTCTAGCTGGTGTCGTATCATTGTTACCTTTTTTATTCGTTTTTTTTTGTCCCATTTCATCCGCTAAGTCTTTTAATTACTTTTTGTTGTATTCACGCTTGTACGCAACAAATGTCAAGTACAAAAATTAAAAAAATGGTTAATATTAATAATAATTAAAATTATCATTAGGGGGCATTTTCAGTCCTTGTTAGTGAAAAAAATTCCATCTGGGTCGATTTCGCCCACTTTCAATCCCAACCGATCTGCAACCATAAGAGACACCCATCCTAAGGTGGAGGGTACAGAAAGACAAAACAAACAAAACTCTACACCCACGGCCTTACATACATATATGTATGTACAAACTCTGATGTGATAATTCACGAACTGTTTTAACATTTAACAAACATACGAATATATCACCACATAAATTGAGTTATCGAGCAATAAATTACTCCCAATTCGAATATAACAATTTACATGAACACGAGCAGAGTGAATGCAAAGATAAAACGTCGCTATAAAAATCCATGGCACGAAGTCTACCAGCGATATAAAAACATCAACAGGTACCGAACCAGTCAGACGTACTGGTGGCCCACATTGAGTGGCACATATGTATTCTTGTTCGATGTTTTATCGTGGCTGCCAGCTTTAATGGAATTTAGTAGTTTTGTTTTGCCACAGCACAGAAATCCTAGACACGTAAAGTGAGCACACGCTCGTACTTGTGGCATTGATGAGGGGTTATTGTGTCAAGTGTGGAAAAGGATACTTTGCAATCCATGGATTTACAGTTGTACCGGAAGTATTAACGATGTAGACGATTATTCCGAGATTTGTACTCCAATGTGCTCGATGACGATGGCCACTTGGAAAGTTTTTGTTTATTCTGATGAAGTGAGATTGTCATAAATCGACTATCGCAAGTTTGGAATAAAGAGTCAACAATTTGTTACATGATATTCAATCGCTCATCGGTGTCAAAGGTGAGTGAAAAGGGGTAAAAATACACAAAAGCCCCAAAACTGCCTCGGAGTCGTCCCCAGAGGGGTTGAATGTAAGACCGACCTCCATTTATTTTCCCATACATTTTTATGTATAACTGACCCCCAATATTTTTTCAATCCCCGCATTTTATCTTAGTATACCTACCTTCTATCTCCAACTCTTAAGGTGGTCTCCATACGATTTTTTATTTTTAATAAATTTCTTATGACAGGCCCAAAACTGCCCCAGAGTCGCCCCAAGCTTGGTAAAATGTAAGACCAACCATTAATTTGCCTCCCTAACATTTTTTTCGAACACACTTACCCCCTATCCACACACCTTAGTGGGGCTCACAAACAAAAACTAATTATTATAGAATTTGCCCCCCCCAACCACCGCTGCCCAAAGAAGGCAGAACTATTTTCTCAGAACATACCTACCTTCTCTATCTTTAACCCTTAAGGTGGCTCCTATAATTTCGTTTTATTTTCTATGAAAGAAAGACCCGAGTCATCCCTAGAGGAGAGACATGTAAGACTGATCCGCATTAATTTTCACTCCCCAACATACATACCTACTCGCTATCACCACTCCTTAACCCTTTCATGCCTTTTTGGACAAAAAGCGGGATTTGTGAATTTAAAAAGCCGGATTTTGTAGAAAAAAAGCGGGACGTATACTGTATTATAAATTAAAATGGCTGTGTTTAGAATACGACTGACTGATTTTGTGGGTGTGCAAAACAAAAAATCCAAATTCGTACTTTTAGCGTCACAATGGGAAAAGGAGAACGGAGGTACCAATCAAATATATTTTTTTTAGATTTGACAATTTTCTGTAAAACTAAAAGAAATTTGATTGAAATTAGAAAAATAATATTTGTATCTCATACCACAAAAAATGTATACATTTTTCAAAAATATCTTATGACAAAAATATTTTTTTTTAGATTCACCCTACAATTTCTTATTTTTTGAAAAGTTCGTAATTGGAAATTTTCATCATAGTCGGAGAGAAGAGACAAAATTTCTCACGAAATTACTCTTTAGGGTTATACGAAGTTCATTTTGTCTAAATTTTACTAAATCGAAGGGTTCACCTTTTTCCTGAGTGTGCTTCAAATATTACAACTTCACTTGCTTATAAAGATGCATTTTTATATATTGTCACAATGAAAAGGATTTACATTATAATTAAAAGAGTTTACATTTTTATACATTTCTTTGGAAAATAGAAATATTTTGTGCAAGTAAGATAACATTTAAATATGTGTATAATAGACATTTAAATTCCCCTCCCGATTTCTGGGTATTATCAGCCAGCAAAAATAGATTTTTTTTCGAAAAAAATATGTTTTTCCACAAATTTTTGGAGGCATTTCCTAAACTACGGTTTCTATGTAATTCGCAACATTTATATACATCATAATTACCTTTAATTTAACATATATCAGGGTGTCATCGGACTTATATCGGACTTACATCGTAAAAAAATAAAAAAAATAATATCGTTTTCGAGTTTAGAAAGCCAAAATACACCAAAAAATGTTATACATGACCCTTGGACAACATTTTTGTTGCACATTGTCATTGCTCGGTGCAGTCGATAGAGGTAACCTGATTACTTGTGCCTAAGCCACTGTTACTTTTACATTGACTGAGATACGCTCTTTTTTGTCCACTATATAGAATGATTTAAACAAAAATTCGCCATTGGGCGCGGGAATAGGTAGTTTCATATTCATCGGAGCAAAATCGATAATCTGTATGTCATGCTGAAATAAAAAAATGTCGAAATTTGCAAATCAGTTTCTTTTTCGAATTTTCTTCGTAAATTTCATTGATCGATAGTTGAAGTCCATTCCATGTTTTTGCTTTGTTTCACATCTATACTTACGTTGAATGGACAACTGTGATTCATATTCGTATAATTCGCTATCAAATTGTAGAATGCTCGCAATGGTCCAAATTTTCGATTTTTCAAAAATGCACATGCATCTGAAGTGTTATTGATCAAAGTCGATGTAAATTGCGAACTGATAAACTGTAACTCGAGGCGGGCGTTACAATTCGTCACGGGCAACTGGAATAAACGCAGAATGAAGGAGAACGTCGGACCGTTGATCTTGTCCTGTCGCAACTGGCACAAATCGAATCTGGAGAAATCTTTGTCGATATTTGTGCACTCCACCGAAGTTAGGATCAGCTTGCAATAAGTCTAGACGAGAATTTTTCGAGTGAACAACTTTTTCGTCGACGATTTCAATACTCCACACTGTCTCACCTGTTTCAGCAGCAGCAAAAATATTAGAAATTTTATTTGATATTTAAACATGCTGACAACCCGGCAAAACTTTAGCTTTTCGTATTTCAAATGCAACTGATTGAATAAGAAATGTTTTCTGTTTGAATTCCATGTTTTCTGTTGTCTATAGAATTCAAAATAATACGGAATTCTATAGACAACAGCACGTGGAGAGTTAATGGAATAAAGTGGTAGATGTCTCACGGATTATTATACCCTCCACCAGGTTATTAGGTATTTGTGCATGTGTTTGTAGCGCCCACGAGAAAAAAAGATGGACTCATTGTTTTTTATACCGATCGACTTAGAATGACTTTTTGAATCAAATTGTAGCTATTACGCCTTGAGACAATTTTACATTTTTTATTGCATCTGAACAAGACCATATACACATGACACTAGACATCGTATGTAGAAAAACTGTGTAGTTGCTGACCTCTTACAGGACTTTTTTATTTCCAAAGGATATAGATGTTTAATTAATTTATTTCCGTGTTTTTGGCATTGCTTATATAAAGACAGGCGAAATTATTTTTATACCCTCCACCTCCAGGATGGGGGTATATTCACTTTGTCATTCCGTTTGTAACACCTTAAAATATTCATCGGAGACCCCATAAAGTATATATATTCTGGGTCGTGGTAAAATTCTAAGACGATATAGCCATGTCCGTCTGTCCGTCTGTCCGTCTGTCTGTTGAAAGCACGATAGCGGCCGAACGAAATGAGCTAGGAGGTTCAAATTTTTCCTAAATGTGTCTTATGGTTGCAGATCGGTTGGGATTGAAAGTGGGCGAAATCGGGCCAGAGGGAAAAATTTTTCCCTCACAAGGACTGAAAATACCCCTAATATTTAGAGTATTTCAGCATGTTTTTTGAACATAATAGCTTGTATTTACTTGATATTTGCAATTCGCATTCCCTTTATAGCATAAAAGGGCACCATAGAGTGATTTTTATTTGTTGGGTGCGAAATGGGACGAAAAAGGGATAAAAATAGTACCTATCAAACGACAACAGATAGAAACACGAAATTTGGCGTGTACATTCCTCTAATAGAGTAAATACATAATATAAAAGTATTTTTTCTAAATTCGTACTTTTAAGGGATTAAATGGGGATAGAGGGATAAAAATAGTACCAACTTAACGGCTGCACCCAGAATAATGAAATTCGATAAATACATTCCTCTGATTGCGTAGACACGTAAAATAAAAGAACTTTCTAAAATTCGTACTTTTTGGGGTTCAAATGGAAAAAGGGGATAAAAATAGTACCTACCAAATGACAGCAGCTGAAATCATGAAATTCGGAATATACATTCCTCTGACTGCGTAGACCGAAAAATAAAACGTTTTTTTTCAAAATTCGTACTTTCAAGGGATACAATGGTTACAGGGGATAAAAATAGTACCAACTAAACGAATACAGCTGGAATGATGAAATTCAGTGTGTACATCCCTCTAATTGTGTAGATACGTAAAATAAAGTGATTTTAGATAGTCGTACTCTTGAGGGGGCAAATTGGAAAAAGGGGATAAAAATGGTACCAACAAAATGGCCGCTGATAAAATCACGGAATTCGGTGTATACATAGCATAGCCACGTAAAATATTTTTTCTTCCAAATTCGTACTTTATTTTGTTGTTTTTACGACAAACGACTGTAGCTGGAAATTTACTTTATGAATTGAAGTATTATATCCATTACATATATATAATACAAATATTGGTAGCCTTGGCTTATTAATTAAATTTCTTATTTTCATACAGTTTATTTCCTCTTGTAGCTTGGAAGCACCACAAAGAAAATAAATGGGACAAAAAGGGATAAAATATGGTACCAATGATACGACAACAGCTAGAATCATAAAATTCGGTGTGTACATCCCTTTAATTGCATAGACACGTAAAATCGAGGGATTTTTCGAAATACGTATGGGGCGAATGGGGATATCTTTAAATTTTATACTTTTCTTATCACTTTGTCTGTATCTGAAAATGCTTCTCCCTAATGACGACTGACAATCGCCAAATATTTAGGCATGTTCACTTTCACAATTTACATATAGTAGTCGATTTCAAATAGTGTGCATTATAGTTTGAAATAGTAAACAAATATAGTAATGTGCATAAAAATATCACAACTTTCGCAATATGGTACTGTGCTTCTATGTAAAGTCGACTTCCTTTAATCTGCTGGTAATACTATGCAATGCACTCCGTGGTGGAGGGTATATAAGATTCGGCCCGGCCGAACTTAACGCCTTCTTACTTGTTTAATTTTTTTTTCTCCTTAAAATTGTGAAAAAAATTTCTTTCGAAAAAAAACTTCATAAATTTTTAAACCCTCCACCTCCAGGATGGGGGTATATTCACTTTGTCATTCCGTTTGTAACACCTTGAAATATTCATCGGAGACCCCATAAAGTATATATATTCTGGGACGTGGTAAAATTCTAAGATGATATAGCCATGGGCGTCTGTCTGTCTGTTGAAAGCACGATAGCGGCCGAACGAAATGAGCTAGGAGTTTCAAATTTTTCCTAAATTTGTCTTATGGTTGTAGATCGGTTGGGATTGAAAGTGGGCGAAATCGGCCCAGAGGGAAAAATTTTTCCCTCACAAGGACTGAAAATACCCCTAATATTTAGAGTATTTCAGCCTGTTTTTTGAACATATTAGCTTGTATTTACCTGATATTTGAAATACGCATTCCCTTTATAGCATAAAAGGGCACCATAGAGTTTTTTATTTGTAGGGGGTGAAATGGGACAAAAAGGGATAAAAATGGTACCTATCAAAGGACAACAGATAGTGTTCATGCGAACACAGAATGTTTGCTGGGTGGCATCCTTTCTCTCCTAGCGTCTATCTCCATGTCCATGCAATTGTAAGATCGACTTGGCTCTCCCCCTTCTCTCTATGTGTGCTTAGTTCAGTTGTCAACCTAACGCTAAAAGAGCAGGCAGTGCGATCTACATACCCATCACGGGAACAACATAAAACATCAACACACGTCAACAGCAACCATAAAAAGTTCCTCGAACAATCCACTCTCAACATACAAGTGAAGACGAACGAGAACAACTTATACCCAACTTACATAGTGATACTCACAACACACATTGTATTCTACAGTGAAACATAACCTACGTAAACTAAAGTATAAACATTACTTGTACCGTAAACTCACAAATTAATTATTAAATTACCCAACATATATTCAATACACATTAAACACAACACAACACTTGCATTGTAACACATACATACACACGTGCCAATAAAATACACTACCCGGAATAATAATTATAACGTTCACCGAAAATACACAGTGTTATTATTCTATGAGGGAAATGTAAATGAGACAACCCCATCTACCCCCTCTAACGCGTCTAAACAGATAGAAACACGAAATTTGGCGTGTACATTCCTCTAATAGAGTAGATACATAATATAAAAGTATTTTTTCTAAATTCGTACATTTAAGGGGTTAAATGGGGATAGAGGGATAAAAATAGTACCAACCTAACGACTGCACATAGAATAATGAAATTCGATGTATACATTCCTCTGATTGTGTAGACACGTAAAATAAAAGAACTTTCCAAAATTCGTACTTTTTGGGGTTCAAATGGAAAAAGGGGATAAAAATAGTACCTACCAAATGACCGCAGCTAAAATCATAATATTCGGAGTATACATTCCTCTGACTGCGTAGACACGAAAAATAAAATGTTTTTTTCCAAATTCGTACTTTCAAGGGATACAATGGCTACAGGGGATAAAAATAGTACCAACTAAACGAATACAGCTAGAATGATGAAATTCGGTGTGTACATCCCTCTATTTATGTAGATACGTAAAATAAACAGAGTTTAGATAGTCGTACTCTTGAGGGGGCAAAAAAAGGGGATAAAAATGGTACCAACAAACTGACCGCTGATAGAATCATGGAATTCGGTGTATACATTCCTCTGACTGCATAGCCACGTAAAATATTTTTTTACAAATTCGTACTTTATTTTGTTGCTTTTACGACAAAAAAATGGTAGAATCATGAAGTTGTCTTATACTGCGTACGTGAGAGATAAGGTATTTTCAAAATTTATACTTTTGAAATTAAAATAGGATGGAAATACAACCAACCAAACGACTGTAACTGAAAATACGCTCTCTATCCCCAAATATTTAGGGTATTTATGATTGCTCCCTTATGTTTACTTTATGATTTGAAGTATTATTTCCTTTATATATATACATAGTATACAAATATTGGTAGCCTTGGCCATTTAATTAAATTTCTGATTTTCATACAGTTAAAATTTGTTGCGGACATTCCTCTTGTAGCTTGGAAGCACCACAAAGAAAATAAAAGTTTTAGCGGTCGATATGGTACAAAAAGGGATAAAATATGGTACCAATGATACGACAACAGCTAGAATCATGAAATTCGGTGTGTACGTCCCAATAATTCGTAGACACGTAAAATAGAGATATTTTTCTAAATTCGTACTTTTAAGGGATATAATTAAAAAAGAGGGATAAAAATGGGACCTACCACACCGCTGAAGTTGAAATCATGAAATTCGGTGTATACAATTTTTACATTTGGTCGGGGAATGGGGCGAATGGGGATATCTTTAAAATTTATACTTTTCTTATCACTTTGTCTGTATCTGAAAATGCTTCTTTCTAATGGCGACTGACAATCGCCTAATATTTAGGCATGTTCACTTTCACAATTTCAGCATTTTATTTATATATAGTAGTCGATTTTAAACAGTGCGCATAAGTATACATTATAGTTTAAAATTGTAAACAAATATAGTAATGTGCTTAAAAATATCACAATTTTCGTAATATGGTACTGTGCTTCTATGTAAAGTCGACATCCTTTAATCTGCTGGTAATACTGTGGAATGCACTCCGTGGTGGAGGGTATATAAGATTCGGCCCGGCCGAACTTAACGCCTTCTTACTTGTTTTGTTTGGATTTGTAATAGCTAACATTTTGGCGAAGAAAACAATGTTTATATGTAAAAGATCTATGAATGAATGTAGATACCATCTACTCTATTTGTAGACAAAAATGATTTTATTTAAAAAATTATGATTTCTTAATTTTTGGTAAAATAGCGCGAAACCCTTTCTTACAAATTGATAGCAAAATATTATTATTTTATAATATTAAAATATATATTCAAAGTCCAGGTCGCAATTATTGTTTGAATCTAACAAAAATTGGCACAAGTGAGTTTTGTAGCCCGAGGACGAACCATATTTAATTTGAAGAAAATCGGTTCAGATTTAGATATAGCTCCCATACAAACTTCACTCCCGATTAGACTTTTTCTGCTGTAGAAACCATATATTTCTGTCGATTTGCTTCAAATTTGGCACAGTACCATATAATTAAACTAGAAATATCTATGATGAAATTGCTTCAGATTTAGATACAGCTGCCATACAAATTTCGTTCTACATTTAACTTTTTGCCCTCTAGATATCACATATTTTAACCAATATTCTTCAAATTTGGCACAAAACCTTATATTTTAACTAGAAACATCAGTGGTAAAAATGAGTCAGATCGGTTCAGATTTAGATATAACTCCCATACAAACTTCGCTCCCGAATTGACTTTTTCCTCTCTAGAAACCACATATTTTATCCGATTTTCATCAAATTTGGCACAAAGCCTTATATTTCAACTAGAAACATCTTTAGAGAACGTGGGTCGTCACATCGGTTCAGAGTTAGATATAGCTCCCATACAAATTTCGACCTCCATTTAACTTTTTGCGCTCTAAACACCACAAATTTCAATCAATTTTCTTCAAATTTACCAATTCAACTTATAGATCAACTGGAAACATTATTGTGAAAGTGGGTCGATATAGGCCTCATAAAAATGTCGGTTATGATTTGACTTTTTTCGCTCTAGAAAATGCATGGTTATTTTAACCGATGTTCCCGAAAAACCTATAGTGAAAGTGGGTCACATCTTTTCAGATTTTAATACAACCCTCATACAAATATCCTTCCCGATTTCAATTTTCTCTCAACCCAATAAGCACATCGGATCCGACTTCTCTGATTTGGTTTCGAGAACGGGTCCGATTTCGGCCCGAGATCGGTCACCAGAACGGGAGCAATTCCCTCTTCGATATCGGACCGAGAATTGAGTCCGATATCGAAATGATATCGGACCCGAACTCAAAACGATGTCGGAACCAACATCGAAGTGAGTTCGGATCCGATTTAGATATGAGTTCGTATCCGATCTCCAAATGCTTTCGTATCCGAAAACGAAATGAATTCTGATCAGTTGCCGAAACGATTTTTGATCCTGCATAATTTAGCATAAAATAATAAGGCGGAAAAAATTGACAAACGAATTGTATTTTGTACCTCTTATACACTAATATGATGTCTGTTACATATGAGTCATATACTTATTAATATATTAAATTTTAATGTCATATTACTTTTCATCTAATTGTTGCTTATTTCACCACATATATACTAAGTAACACAGTGCAACACGAAAAAAAATAACCATATACGGACACCGCTACATGATAAAAGACCAAAAAAAAAAGACCCGTGTTTTTTTTTTCCCCAAAGTCATGCACTTTTTTTTATGGGCCCCCAGAGATTTGAGGCCTCGGTGTAATTTTTGGAAAAAAGTGATCATATTCTCAGGCTCATATCTTGCAAACCGTTCGGAATTTTGATTTACTCTCTGAGGCAAAGTTCTAGCTCTTGTCATAAAGAACAAAAATTGTGAACATATAAAATCAAAAAAACTTCATCTTCAAGGTCAAAATCGCAAATGTCGTCGAATGAATGAAGTGTTGTAGGTAGCGTATACGTGCTGTTGATTAAGGATAATATCACTCATACGCACTGTAGTCGGACTGATCATTAACAGAAACAGTCCTGCAAGATATATTTTTCCTACCTAACCGGTGTTAAGAATCATTCCTAGGAAGTTCATATGTTCTAGAAAGTTGTTTATTGAGATCTTAGGTACATTTTTGTAGTTGATTGTTTCCCTGAATTTTCAGCGGTTTGCTACCTATGGACCTGAACAGGGGAAAAAAGGTTAAAAAAATCGAATTTTTTTAAGTTTTTTGCGATTTTGACCTTGAAGATGAAGTTTTTTTGATTTTATATGTTCACAATTTTTGTTCTTTATGACAAGAGCTAGAACTTTTCCTCAGAGAGTAAATCAAAATTCCGAACGGTTTGCAAGATATGAGCCTGAGAATATGATCACTTTTTTCCAAAAATTACACCGAGGCCTCAAATCTCTGGGGGCCCATAAAAAAAAGTGCATGACTTTGGGGGAAAAAAAACACGGGTCTTTTTTTTTGGTCTTTTATCATGTAGCGGTGTCCGTATATGGTTATTTTGAAATGACTTCAAAAATTTTGCACAGTGTAATAAATTCAAAATAATAAATAAATTCATTAATAAATATAAAAATAAAACTCCAAATTTTTACTGCAAACCTGAATCGAAAGCGTCCGAAATCTCGGACTCAAATCGGATCCGAATCGGAACAGAGAAAGCGGAGTCCGACATCTCGGACTCAAATCGGATCCGAATCGGAACAGAGAAAGCGGAGTCCGACATCTCTGACTCAAATCGGATCCGAATCGGAACAGAGAAAGCGGAGTCCGACATCTCGGACTCAAATCGGATCCGAATCGGAACAGAGAAAGCGGAGTCCGACATATCGGACTCAAATCGGATCCGGGTCCGACTTTGTGCTTATTGGGAAGATATTACAGATTTTGTGTAGTTTATCAGAACATGTTATATGTCAGCAGGAAACAGACATTATGAAAGTAGGCCACGTCGGTTCATGATACTTTTACTTTTTTCCCTGAATTGTAATGGCGTAGAAAGTGGAGGGTATCATATAGTTGGACCAGCCCGACTTTAGCCTTTCCTTACTTGTTTAATATCGTTTTCGATTTTAGCAATAATACATTATAAAATGTATATAGGCGTAGCCATTCGCAAAATTTTTCTTGCATAGTGTAATTATCGAAATTTTCTCGTTAATTTACTGGAAATCCCAATGTTTGGTATAGGCTTGGATTAAAGTGAGATCATTGATAATTTTTGATAGCTTCAACGGCACAAAGTACAAATGCTGGTTGCTATTATTGCGAGCGGAATTGGTGATTATATTGTTTGATTAGCACAGATGACTAGTAAAGCCACGTTGATGAGAACTCCACTGATCACAAAAAAAACTTTATAACAATCCTTATAATTTCTATCAGAAAAAATATATGATGTCATGCACCTCTCTCTCTCTAACCCATTGTTAGGTTTTGAATTGCAAATCTTGTTGTTTTGAATTTCGCTAGATTTTCTTTAGGTGGCACAATTTTATTGGGCCTCTACCAAAAAAATGACACAGTGGTTGGAATTTGGTTTATTTTGGAAATAAGCTACAAAGCTTCTGTTCATTAATTGTTTGCTGATTACCCGAATCTAAATTTCTTTTCTTGAATCAGCTCGAGGCAGATTGTCTTTTTCCAGCCACGAAATATATTTGAATTACTTATGTCGGAGCATGCATTTTTTAACTCGGACTCCTTTAAATTTCTCCGAAACCACAGCACTGATGTATTTGAATGTTACTCTTTTATGCATGTACTATTGGCGTTGATCTAGACAGAGTTTTCAAATCCTGATATTCTGGATATTCAAAATTCAGGATTAGGGAGATCAAACCCGAGACCGAAAAACGACCAAGCGAACGTCGAAATTTTTAACATCACGGTTTTCGGAGACCGCGATCCCTTTCTTAAGTGCGACTTTGTCTATGATAATATCACAGCCTCACAGAACACTTTTAAGAAGGGACATTCGGCGGCATTCGTTCTAGGTCTCACATGTATGTTATATGGGCGGAACAAAAATCAGAGGGGAAGGTATACCTCGACAGTTTCACATAAGACTACACGTGGGCGTACGTCGCGTTTTTGTTGACTGTGCTACTAAATTTGGCAATATTACATTCTTATTTAGGGGTTCTAAGTTGTATTTGAATATGTACCAATGAACATGAAATTTAATGTAGACGCCGCACTATGGACGGAAATTAAAAAAATACGGCCAAATGTCACAAGTTCAAATGTAATATTGAAAAAATGATTATGCCTATCTGTTCAAAACATATCCAGCATTTTATATTCAAACTATAAACACTAAATATGAATATTCAGGCGATCATATGCCTGTCCAAAGTTAAGCATATATTTTAACCTATATTTAGAGAACAGTTTGATACATTTTAAAATGTTTTATGGATAGAATGGAGAAAAAAAGTTGATCACTATGTATATAGGATTAATGCATTTTCTGTGCAGAATAAAATAATATATAGGTGTTCCAATTTTACATTTGTTTTGGTGGTTAAAGCTTGAATTGTAATACGTTCCTTTTTCGGCATAAAATATTGATTTTTTATAAATTACGTTTCTTAAAGCTAAGAAAAGACGGCAGTTGTTACTACAAAACTAATTTGTGAGTCTTCGTTAAGTTGTTCTGTAACACCCGTGAAAATTTCGTCTGCACCTTCGTTGCACTTTGGACGCTACAACATATTTTCGAATATAAGTGATTGAATTTTGGAATTAGAAGTGGATATTACACTGTCCGATAGTCCATATTACACTTGGACCAAATTATATACGCCTGAAACTATAGGTGAAATTGAGTTAATTGTAGTTTTTTAGTTTTTCATTTCCTCATTCATTGGACCTCTAAAAGGACTACAAAGTTACAAAGGATACAATTTTAATTTATAAAAAAAAATATTTTAAATACTTATTTGCACCCTATGATACCGGTGTACGTGTCAAATTAAAGAAGAAATTACCTCAAATTGTAAGCTTCTATCTCTATTAGTTTAGCATTAACAACCACTTCATGTTTCCCTCTGAAACGTAAAATATGAATAAACTAAATAAACTAGGGGAAAACTTGAATATTCTCCTCTTTTATTTGACACTAGTACTGGTATCGCAGGGTGCGAATAAGTATTTAAAATAATTTTTAAAAAATGATATCCGTTGAAACTTTGTAATTGATTTGCCAAGTAAATCAATTTTTTCTATAGTTTGCTACCTATATCATACTTTCTAGAAATTGCGATACTAAGTAAACAGTATCCTTGGTATACTATGTCTCCCTCGCCTATTGACTTCCTTTCGTAAGAAGCTCTGGAAGCCAGTATTAAAGTCTTTAAGAGTTTTCGAGCTGAAAAGAGCCGAAAGTTTTCACTAAATGCTAGCAACGAGGACGAGGTAACATCTGACCCACATACGTCTGCAGAAGGAGAAAAAAGTTTAATACTTGTCACCAGAAGCATAAAAGGTTCATAAAAAGTGTAGATAATAGATAAAGATAGTATAGTAAAGTATTTGTATTATATATAATTGTATAAATATATATGTACTAGCAGTAACCGCTGCTTCGCACGCGAAAAAGCCATGTATTTGAAAGTACAAATTTCGAAAAATCCATTTATGTTGCAATTCTACGTTGTCAGAGGAACTTACGCACCAAACAAATTCACGACTATAGCAGCAATATTTTATTAGGTACTATTTTTATCCCCTTTTTGTCCCGCTCACACCTTATAGGTATAAATTTCGAAAAAATCCATTAGGATTTGCGCTTCTACCTTGACAGAGGAATGTACACACCAAATTTCACCGCTATAGCTGCAATATTTAAATTGGTACTATTATTATTCCTATTTCTCCCTCGTTACCCTTAAAAGTATAAATTTTGAAAAATCCAACTTTACTGCGCTTCTACATGGTCAGAAGAACTTACACATCAAATTTGAAGATTCTAGCTGCAATACTTTAACTTGTACCATTTTTATCCCTTTTTGTCCCGCTCACTTCTTATAGGTACAAAATTTCGAAAGATGCAATTTTACTGCGCTTTTACATGGTCAGAAGAACTTTCATATCAAATCTCAAGATTCTAGCTGCAATACTATAGTTGGTACCATTTTTTCCCTCTTAGTCCCGCGCAACCCTTAAAAGTACAAATTTCGAAAAATCAATTTATATTGCAAATCTACGTTGTCTAAGAAACGTAAATAACGATTTTCACTATTCTAGCTGCAATTCTTAAATTGGTACCATTTTTATCAGTTTTTGTCTCTTTCCTCCCATAAAAGTAAAAATTTCGAAAAATTCTTGTTTGTAGCTCGTCTGCATGGTCATTGTAAGGAACACACCGAATTTCATGTTTCTTTAGTCAGGACTAAGGTTCGATGTTTATCCCTTTCCCATCCCATCCCATTTTATTCCCTAAAAGTACGAATTTCTTAAAACCATTTCGTCTACGTTATATTTCGGAACTACAATGAAATTTTCATGAACCTGGCTTCAGCCGTTTGGTCTGGGGGCTGGTCAATGACGCAACTCTTTTATATATAGATTTGAAAGTGTAATAAATAAATAGAAAATCGTATGTATAAATTGTATATCCTCAAATAACATTTAGTGAAAACAAAACTCATTTTCATTTATACTTTTGCGCCACCCTTTATTAGGTACATTATATGGTGTCATATTTTATTCTTTAAACATGATTTATAAAGCCTAGCCTATATAGCTTAATTACAAATTTTTAGCCACATTAGCTAATTCGCTATCTTGGAATAAAAGTACTGAATTATTCAGGGAAGAGCTATTGTTGCCAATCATGACATCGCAGTACGTACATACATACTCCAAAATTCAATTATGTGAGATTTGACCCCACATAACATTTTGTTGAAAAAGTGCTGCTTTGTTTTTATAACGGAATATGGGCCACGGACATGTTATTTGTTTTCATTCCAAGTTTCATCCAGATCTAAGCATGTTTGTGGATTTTACAGACTTTTGGCCACATTTTCCCATTTCCGCCCATAGTGCGCCGTAAGTTTATAAGAACTTGTTCCAAAAGATGGGAACTAATTTAAGTTCTCAGTCCTTTGTATGTGAGTGTGACGATTTGCTAATGATTTTTCTATATTACATTCTATAGTCTTGTTATGTACTAACTAGATATGAGAGTGGTTGCTATTCTTCACACAAAAATATTTACGATTCTTTTAGATTATGATCTGATCGCGAATTGTGGTTTTGTTAAATTTCCTTATCCATCATGGTCATAAATTTCACTACTCATTTCTGCAAATAAAATTTTAAGATTTTTTCCTAAGACAATATTTTTAAAGGAGAATAATTCATGAGATTTTCAGCAAAAATCGGAATATGGGCCACATACTAGTTGTATTACAAAGGCCGGAGGTCGTATGAGTATTAGAATTCGTAATAACACGTATACGTCCTGGTGTACTGTGTTCAGCAGAAGAAGTGAAAAATAATAGTTGATACTTGTTGTCATTTATTCTGAAATTATAAAAGTACAGTTGAACTTCGATTAACCGTGATGCTCGGGACCGGGCTAATCACGGATAACCGAAAATCACGGTTAAAAGAGGTAAAATTTTACATGTATAAATTTTATTATTTTTATTTATTTTTGACAAAAACATGTAAATCTGCGTCTATAAATAACTTATCATATCTCTAGGAATACATACATTTATTTAAAAAAATCTTTTATGGAAGTCTGTCTTATGCTTTTAGCTTTTGATTGTTCTTCCAACAAATGAGTTTGATGCGATATATTTGCATATACTTGGACAATTAAAGTTTTCTAAAAAAGCTAACAAAATACTACTAGCCTCTATTGCCTGAGCCAATGTAGGCGTTTCGTCCGCATTTCCTCCATCTGATTCCTCGGAATTTGAATCAAGCTCATCTTGTTGGCTTTGGGTAACCATGTCTACGATTTCGTCTTCAGATATAATAGCAAACGGAGCGACATCAGAGTCGCACACCATCCACTTTTCGACAGCATCAATCGTACATCCAGACGGTATGGTTATATCTGTTTGTATCTCAACAAGGCTATTTGGAGCATCTTCATTATGAGATAGTAAGTTATTCCAAACTCTTTTTAAAACTTGTGGAGTTACAGAGTCCCACGAAGCTGCGGCTGCCCACAAAGCTGTCTTAATATTCAAAGATTTAACGAACTCACGTCTGTCATTAGCACCAACAAGTTTTTGAACGATCAGTTTACGGTAGTGACATTTGAAGCTCCGAATTACTCCTTGATCCATAGGCTGAATCAAGGACGTGCAATTTGGTGGGAGATATTTTACTGTAACGTTTTCAGATATCATAGCATTTACATCTGGGTGTGCTGGACAGTTGTCTAATAGTAAAAGTATTTTACAGTTATTTTTGAGACCGATGCGCCGTTGATGTTCCTTTGCTTCTGGTACAACATTATGATTAAACCACTCCGGAAATAGCTGTTGTGTTACCCAAGCTTTCTTATTAGATTTATAAATCACAGGAAGGTGTTCAAAGGTTTTTTATAGCTCTTGGATGGGCACTTTTTCCTATTATCATCAATTTACACTTGTGAGTTCCTGCAGCATTTGAACCAACTAGCACTGTGATTCTCTCCTTGGATTCCTTGTACCCTTCAATAGAATATTCATTACCACTAGCCAAAGAACTCTGAGGTAAACACCTCCAAAATAGACTGGTTTCGTCTGCATTGTAGATCTGTTCAGTTGTAAGTTGTTCGTTTTTAATGATTTCATCCAAGTCGTCGTAGCAGACTCATAATCAGCACACTCCTTTTCTCCCGTAGATTTCAGTCGACGGATTCCATGACGTTTTTTGAATTTATCCAACCAACCAAATGAATGAGTGCACTCTGAATTCATGTTTAACTTCAAATGGAACATTTTTGCCTTTTCGACAATCATTTCGCCTGAAGTTCAGAAGCAAATTTCAGTTTAAGTTCATACAATATCTCGATTTCAGTTAACTTACCTGAAATTGGAGTTCCCTTAAATCGTTCTTGCCGAAACCATTCATATGTTGCGAAATCAACTTTTGGATTTTCGGATGTTTTTAGTTTGTTTTGAATCAGTATCGGAGCAAAATTTTAAAATCCGATCTTTGTTTTTTATTAAATCGGATACAGTTTGAATGCCAACTCCATATTTTTCAGACAACATTTTAAAAGGTACTTTACGTTTTGAGTATTCATTAATCAGCTCCATTTTTTCTTTAATTGAAAGAACCTTTCTTGCCCTTTTCGCGGATTTAGTTTTTGGCGGTGGCATGATGTAAGGAAAACAATAGACAACAAGAGATGGCAAGAACGAAAATAGTAACACTAATAGATGACCATTTACGCAAAATTAGTTTAAGTAGAAGGGACAAACTCCTACTTGACACAGTGGGACAAACTAGAAAATTTCTAAAAGAAAATAAAAATGTATTTATTTTAAATTCGGATAAGGGCGGGAAAACGGTAGCTATAAATAAGGACGGCTATGAATTACAAATGAAAACTATTCTCGGGGACATATGTACATATAGACGACTTATACGTGATCCAACAACCAACTTACAAAACAAAAACAATACATTAGTGGACAGTTTATTCAACATGAATCTTATAAGCATCAATGAGAAGAACAAATTAACAATCAGAACAGCGATGGCACCAAGACTTTATGGACTTCCGAAGATACACAAAGAAGACACCCCATTACGACCAATTTGTTCCTCAATTAATTCACCATCTTACGGACTCTGTAAATACATCGTCGACATTTTAAAGAACCTGACAAAGAATTCTCCTTATAACGTAAAAGACGCAATAGACTTCAAATCAAAAATCAACAACACCTATATTGATGACGACGAAATCCTTATATCCTTTGACGTGGTGTCCTTATTCCCCAGCATTCCAGTTAACCTAGCTATAAAGACAACTGAAAGAAAATGGGAACAAATAGAGAATTTTACAAAAATACCAAAGGACTTATTTCTAAAAATATTAACTTTCTGCATCAAGGACACCAGATATTTCAAATATAATGACTACATCTGTGAACAAAGAAAAAGAATGCCAATGGGCTCTCCAGCTTCCCCTGTGATTGCTGATATAATCATGGAAGAACTATTAGACGCTTCAATAGAAAAATTAACAATAAAACCTAGAATTATCACAAAATATGTAGACGACTTGTTTGGGATTATAAAAGGAGAAGAAGTTGACAATACCCTAAAAACATTAAACGCATTTGATCGACAAGTACAATTTACCATGGAAAAAGAACAGGACAATAAACTCCCCTATCTGGACTCGATTGTTCATAGACAAGGCAACCTGCTGAAATTGGATTGGTATCAGAAGCCAACGTCATCTGGAAGGCTGATCAACTTCTATTCCAATCACCATAGACGAATAATTATCAATACAGCGACGAACTTTATAAATAGGGTATTCAATATAAGTGACCAGTCATTTCACACAGACAACGAGATTAAAATTAAGAAAATTCTTAGATCTAATGACTTCCCAAAACAAACAATCAACGACCTTATAAAATACACTAAAAGGAAACCAATTGAACATAACAATGAAAAAGAGGGGAAGATATATAAATTACTGACATATATACAAGGATTCTCAGAAAGGTTCAAAAATGCAGACGTTTATAACAAGGACAAATTTCAATTAGCACTTAAGACGAATTGTTCAGTAAATAAGTTATTCAGTAGAACTAAGTCTAAGATAAAGAATGAGGACAAGTCTAATATTGTTTATAAGATATCATGTAATGGAGACAAGTCCAACATATGCCAAAAGGTATATGTTGGCACTACCAAGACCAAACTTAAAACTAGACTTTCCTCACATAAATCTGACCAAAAAGCTACTGACAGGCCAATAGAGCAAAAAACTGCTCTTGCGGCCCACTGTACTCTGACAGGGCACACGCCGAATTTTAAAGACGTAAAAATACTTGCAGAAGAGAGAAACTATAAACGAAGATTTACTCTCGAAGTATTACATATTATTGACGTTCCCACGGATAAGAGAATAAATTACAAAACGGACACAGAAAACTGTGCGAAAGCTTATCGTCATATTGTACAAAAATACAGACGAAAACAAAACATGACTTTTAGTTGACAATAACTTGTGCAGACGAACAGGACGACGCTAATTATTTTTTAATGTAATTATTTGTAAAATTGTTTCGTGATTTTTATAGTTTACATTTGTTATAATTTAAATATGTTTTTACCCCTGATGATGTTTGACGAAGGCAACCGAAATATTGGGAAAAATATAAAAAAAAAACTAACAACACCAGTTTTTTCTATGGCCTCAAGCTGAACAAATACAAAAGAGAATTAAGAAAACACGTCTTGACAGATCAAATTTCACACTGATGAATGAATATGAAATTTGATATGAAAATTACACTTTCATGAAAAAAGGGAATCACCGAATTTTAATATGAGAGATGTGTGTGTATTATACGAAAAACCAAACATGCAGTCACATGGACATGTGCATCACGAATAATAGAGGTTAATCACGGTTAATAGAGGTAAAAAATCAACCACTCAGAGATGTGTGTGTATTATACAAAAAAAAACAAACAAGCAGTCACATGGACATGTGCATCACGGATAATAGAGGTAAATCTCGGTTAATAGAGGTAAAAAATCAACCACTCAGCTTCACGGTTAATAGATACACAGTTAATCGAAGTTCAACTGTAAATTTAGAAAATCCGCAACTACCGCTGTAGAGAACAGTGCCCCATCGTATTGGTACTACGACACTCTGCCCATCTCAGCTATCCTTTGCTGTGAGTGGTGATTAACTGAAGCAAACCACAATTGACTAAAATAATGATGAGTACAATTGTTGTTTTAATTAGAATCATTGTTTTCTAAAACATATACGTTTGTTTATAAATTAGAATCGTCTATAAAAATAATACTGATTTTTTTTCAAATTTGTGGTTTTATTGAAAAGGTTGAACTTGGTTATTTAATAATGGAATATGACTACGACGACTGGCTCGGCATTACCTCATCTGAAGATCAATTTGTCTAAATTTTACTAGATCGAAGGGTTCACATTTTTCCTGAGTGTGTACATGGCTTCAAATATTCCAACTTCACTTGCTTACAAAGATGCATTTTTATATATTGTCACAATTAAAAGGATTTAGATTTTAGTTTAAAAAACAGTTTACTATACATTTCTTTGGAAAATATAAATATTTTGTGCAAGTAAGGTAGCATTTAAATATGTGTATAATAGACATTTAAATTCCCCTCCCGATTTCTGGGTGTTACTAACATTTGGAATGGTATTAGTTTGTCCTGTTCCACGGACTAATGTCCGAGCCGAAAAAAATATTTTTGTGTGCATTGCGTCATGCTGATTCATAATTAAAAAAAAAATTACTCAAATTAAATTAAATTTCGTCAAGGTATCTTTAATAAGTGTACCCTCATTTGGAATATATTTGTCCGATTTCACCCGTTCATTAAAAGGTAATTATAATGTTTATAAATGTTACACTTTCATATATTTAGAAACAGTGGTTTAGGAAGAATCTTCTAAAATTTGGGAAAAAATATTTTTTTTTTCGAAAAAAAAAAATCTATCCATACATTTTTTGAGTATTACAAAGTATAACAAACTTTTTCCAGATTTTTTTCTATTTTTTACGATTTTTTCGTGCCAGAAAAAACAGTTTTTTTTTCCAACTGACTGACTGTTCCTAAACAAGAATTTCTATGTGAAAGTGTAGCACGCATTATTTATAGCCATCATTAGTACCCTTAATTTAACATATAGGGTATTATCGGACTTACATTTCCCAAAAAGAGAGTACAAATATTTAAGATACCTTGGCCGAAAATTGGAATTTAAGTAAGTTTTGGAAAGCCAAAATACATCACAAAATGTTAAACATGACCATTCGACGAAATTGTTGTTGCGGTCGGTGCTATCGGGATAGCCTGATTACTTGTGCCTAAGCCGATGTTATTTTTACAGTTACTGAGACACGCTCTTTCTTGTCCACTATATAGACTGCCTTAAGCAAAAATTCGCCATTGGGCGCGGGAATAGGTATTTTCATATTCATCGGAGCAAAATCGATCAATTGTAAGTCATGCTGAAATAAAAACAACAATTAAATAATAATGATACATATGTATGTATGTATATCTTGAAGAAATTTCAAATTCTTCTTCGAATTTTCTTCGTAAATTTCATTGATCGATAGTTGAAGTCCATTTCATGTTTTTGCTTTGTTTCACATATATACTTACGTTGAATGGACAACTGTGATTCATATTCGTATAATTCCCTATCAAATTGTGGAATGCTCGCAATGGTCCAAATTTTCGATTTTTCAAAAATGCACATGCATCTGAAGTGTTATTGATCAAAGTCGATGTAAATTGCGAACTGATAAACTGAAACTCAAGACGGGCGTGGCAATTCGTCACGGGCAACTGGAATAAACGCAGAATGAAGGAGAACGTCGGACCGTTGACCTTGTCCTGTCGCAACTGACACAATTCGAATCTGGAGAAATCTTTGTCGATATTTGTGCACTCCACCGAAGTTAGGATCAGCTTGCAATAAGTCTAGACGAGAATTTTTCGAGTGAACAACTTTTTCGTCGACGATTTCAATACTCCACACTGTCTCACCTGTTTCAACAGCAGCAAAAATATTAGAAATTTTAATTTGTATTTAAACATTCTGACACCGCGGCAAAACTCTAGCTTTTCGTATTTCAAATGCAACTGATTGAATAAGAAATGTTTTCTGTTTGAATTCCAAAGCGTACGTTTTTGGGTGATTATTTTGAATTATCTATAGACAACAGCAACGTGGAGAGTTAATGGAATAAAGTGGTAGATATCTCACGGATTATTATACCCTCCGCCGGGTTATTAGGTATTTGTGCATGTGTTTGTAGCGCCCACGAGAAAAAGTTTTTATACCGATCGACATAGAATGACTTTTTGAATCAAATTATAGCTATTACACTGTGAGACAATTTTACATTTTTATACCCTACACCACTTCGTGGACTAGGGTATTAAAAGTTAGTTTTCCGCCTAAAATCACCAGCTGAATCGATTTAACGATGTCTGTCTGTCCGTCCGTCTGCTGTCCATCTAAGCTTGTTCGCACTCTACATAGATTATATTATTATATTATATTATTTCAATAAGGAAATTTGAAAGTGATCTATAAAGGCCCAAATATTAATGTAGCGGTCTTACAAATGGGCCCCCATTTCAATTATTACCTCTCTAGGGCCCATTTTTTACATCGGAAGTTTTTCAAATTTTGCAGATTATATTATATTTCAACTTAGAATACATACTAAGAAAGTTAAATATATGTATATGTAGAAAAACTGTTTTCCAGTTGGTAACGTTTTACAGGACTTTTTTATTTCCAAAGGATATAGATGTTTAATTAATTTATTTTTGTAATTTTGTGATATCAACGTACCACTTTCGAAGGTCTACCGATTTTGATAAAAATTGGTTGAAGTGTTTGGCATTACATACATATTAAGTCAGGCGAAATTATTTTTTGAATTTTTTTCTCCTTAAAATAGTGAAAAAACAAATTTCTTTCGAAAAAAAATCTTCAAATTTTTTTGTTTGGATTTGTAACTAACATTTTGGCGAAGAAAACAATGTTTATATGTAAAATATCTTTGGATAAATGATTTTATTTAAAAAATTGTGATTTTTTAATTTTTGGTAAAATAGCGCGAAACCCTTTTTTACAAATTATATAGCAGAATATGATTATTTTATAATAGCTGGGTTCCTATCAAAGAAAACAAGGCCTGTTTGAAGAGAGTCTAATGTAGAAGTTGCGGCTTTTCTACACCATTTCCAAATGAAGTTTGGAATAGATCAATTGACATTCAGAAATTCCTTTTGAAATTCGGAACGCATCAGATGAAATTCAAAAATTCCAGTCAGTTTGCGAGTGAGTCATCTATAGGGTGGGTCATTTAAAATTTTAAATTAGAATCGGCTATACAAAAGTATTGAATATTTTTTTTAATTTCTGCTTTTATTGGAAAGGTTGAACTTTGTCATTTGATAATGGAACACAATATCTGTCATATGACTACCACGACTGGCTCGGCAGTACCTCATCCGATCAACCCAATTTTCCAGTACATGGCCCAATGATGCCGCCAGCCCAAAATCCACACCAAACAGTGACTCGTCGTGGATGCATTGGCTTCTAAAATTGACAAGTGTGGGTTCTCTGAACCCCATATGCGGTAATTTTGCTTATTGACAAAGCCTCCGAGATGAAAACGAGCTTCATCTGAAAATACGAAATTTTAAATGTAAATTTCTTACACTTTGGGTTATTAAAAACCGGTTTCATCGGTATGTAGAGTTTTAAAAATCTAAAACCGGTTCTTTACTATTGTGAATTTTCGAACAAGCCGATTAGGGCGTATCGATTTTCTTGATCGCTTTGGAAAGACAAAAATAGTTCTTTAGGTCGGCGGCGGCTTTCGGCTGATTTGACGTCTCGTTCTCGTTCATTCTATTTATTTGCCAATTTTGGGAAAAGGGAGGGAACAATTTGTATTGGTTTTTTATACTTTTTCTTTTATTTTTTGAGAAGTAGTTCAATATTCGTTATTAACCAATGGGAACTCATTCCCAAAATTTTTATAATATGGATGAATTTAATATTTTTTGTTTGCAATTACAGCTTTTCATGTGAGGCATATTTGACCAGACATCTTGAATACCATAATTCTTCCAAAGAATGGTAAAGCTCTACCTACTTTGACGCATTAAAGAATCACTATTATAAGGTTCATGTTCCAAAAATGTATAATTCACAGGAGTAGGTTGTCTAAGTCGACAGTTATATTTTGTAGTAAGATTTGACACAGTTAGAACTCCGTCAGATCTAAAAAATAATCGGCGGCGTGGTTGAAGTCGACATGAGCCGACTATATGAATATAATATGAAAAATTTGGAAAAACTTCCGATGTGAAATGTGGGTCCTAGAGGGGTAATAATAAGAATGGGGAGCATGTGTAAGGGCGCTACATTAAAAAGTGGGCCGTATAGATCACTTTCAAAGTAGGTATTCTTAGTTGAAATATAACATTATCTGCAAAATTGTATCGAGATCCAATGCACGTTGTGGGTTCTAGAGCTATAATAAAGTAGAATGGGGGGCCCAATTTGTATGGGGGTTATACCAAAATATGGACACATATATTTGACTTTCATAGTATGTATTCTTAGTTGAAATATAATATAATCTGCAAAATCTGATAAACTTGCGATGTAAAATGTGGGTCCTAGATGGGTAATAATGGGCTAATGTGATCCACTTTCCCATTAAATGTTCCTAGTCCAAATATAAAATTTTGTTATGATCCCATGTAAAATGTGTATTATAGGCCTGTGTAAATTATAGGGCCTGTATTCCAAAAATGAGAGTACAAATATTAAAGTTACCTTTGGCAAAAATTAGAATTTCAGTAATAAATTGGAAAAAGAATAACCATACAATAATAATTTAACCAATTTTTAATAACCATTTTTTAATATCGTTTTCGAGTATATATAATAATACACCAGAAAGTGTATATAGACGTAGCCATTCGCAAAATTTTTGTTGCATAGTGTAATTATCATCTAGCCTTCCCTACTGGAAACCCCAATATTTGCAATGTTTGGTATATGCTTGGATTAAAGTGCGATCATTGATAATTTTTGATAGCTTCAACGGCGAAGTGTACAAATGGTAGCTGCTATTACGGGCGGAATTGGTGATTATATTGTTTGATTAGCACAGATGACTAGTAAAGCCACGTTGATGAGAACTCCACTGATCACAAAAAACATTATAGCAATCCTTATAATTTCTATCAGAAAAAATATATGATGTCATGCACCTCTCTCTCTCTGTCCAATTGTTAGGTTTTGAATTTCAAATCTTGTTGTTTTGAATTTCGCTAGATTTTCTTTCGGTGGCGCAATTTTATTGAGCCTCTACCAAAAAAATGACACAGTGGTTGGAATTTGGTTTATTTTGGAAATAAGCTGCAAAGCTTCTGTTCATTAATTGTTTGCTGATTACCCGAATCTAAATTTCTTTTCTTGAATCAGCTTGGGGCCGATTGTCTTTTTCCAGCCATGAAATACAGGGTGGCTGATGAATGACACTACATTAAGAAACTAAAATAACTTTTTGTTTAATTCATGTAAATTACTTTTTCTTTGTTCATTTGACAACCGATACATTTTTATTAAACCTTTTTAACGGGTTTAAAAATAAAATAATTTAAATGACATGACGATAGCCGGTGACGTATGTGCAAAATTCATTATTCATTACATCCTGCAGAGTTGCAGTAAGAATTGTCTCAATTGTTGTTCGAATGCATTGCTTTAAATCATCCTTTTTTTTTTGATTTGGTTTGTAAACTTCCAGATGAAAAAACCCCGCAAGAAAAAGATAGGTGCAGTGAGGTCACGAGACTTTGGGGGCCAACGAAATGTCGAGTGTCTAGAAATCACCTTCTTGGGGAACTTTCGCAGCAATTCTCTCTCATAGCAGGACCTGGCTATGTGACAAAGTCGCATCATCCTGTTGAAACCACACAGTGTTGAAAGGGATTCACTTTCGATGCAGTTCTGCAAAGAATAAGTCCTTTAACAACAGCATTAAGTAGCATGGTAGCAGTATTCATCAGCCACCCTGTATATTTGAAAAACGCCCAAGCTACCGTCGAATTTTTTAACATCACGGTTTTCCGAAAATCCCCTAACCCGATCCCTTTCTTAAGTGCGACTTTGTCTATAATAATATCACAGCCTCACAGAACACTTTTACGAAGGAGCACTAATTAATTAAACGCTTTTCACTCAAACATGTATGTTATATGGGCGGCACAAAAATCAGAAGGGCGCACGTCGCGTTTTTGTTGACTCTGCTACCAAATTTGGCAATATTATATTCTTATGTAGGGGTTTCTAAGGGTTGTATCTGAATATGTACCAATGAGCATGAAATTTAATGTAGACGCCGTACTATGGACGGAAATTCAAAAAATGCGACCAAAAGTCAAATTTTATGACACATGTAATATTGAAAAAATTATATATTATTTTATATTCAAACTATAAACACTAAATATGAATATTCAGGCGATCATATGCCTGTCCAAAGTTAAGCATATATTTTAACCTATATTTAGAGAACAGTTTGATAAATTTTACAATGTTTTTTTGGATAGAATGGAGAAAAGAAGTTGACCACTATGTATATAGGATTAATGCATTTTCTGTGCAGAATAACAGAATATATAGGTGTTCCAATTTTACATTTGTTTTGGTGGTTAAAACTTGAATTGTAATACGGCCCTTTTTCGGCATAAAATATTGACTTTTTATAAATTACGTTTCTTAAAGCTAAGAAAAGTCGGCAGTTGTTACTACAAAACTAATTTGTGAGTCTTCGTTAAGTTGTTCTGTAACACCCGTGAAAATTTCGTCTACACCTTCGTTGCACTTTGGACGCTACAACATATTTTCGAATATAAGTGATTGAATTTTGGAATTAGAAGTGGATATAGTCCATATTACACTTGGACCAAATGATATACGTCTGAAACTATAGGTGATATTGAGTTAATTGTAGTTTTCCATTTCCTCATCCTTTGGACCCCTAAAAGGACTAAAAAGTTACAAAGGATACAATTTTTAAAAAAATTATTTTAAATACTTATTTGCATCCTATGATACCGGTGTACGTGTTAAATTAAAGAAGAAATTACTTCATATTGTAGGCTTCTATCTTTATTAGTTTAGCATTAACAACCACTTCATGTTTCCCTCTGAAAAAGTAAAATATGAATAAACTAAATAAACTAGGGGAAAACTTGAATATTCTCCTCTTTTATTTGACACTAGTACTGGTATCGCAGGGTGCGAGTAAGTATTTAAAATATTTTTTAAAAAATGATATCCGTTGGAACTTTGTAGTCCTGTGAATGGACAACAGGATGAGAAAATTAAAAACTAAATACGCCAAGTAAATCAATTTTGTCTATAGTTTGCTACCTATATCATACTTTCTAGAAATTGCGATACTAAGTAAACAGTATCCTTGGTATACTATGTCTCCCTTGCCTATTGGCTGCCTTTCGTAAGAAGCTCTGGAAGCCAGTATTAAAGTCTTTAAGAGCTTTCGAGCTGAAAAGAGCCGAAAGTTTTCAAGAAAGACTAGCAACGAGGACATAATTCACCGTCTTTTGGTAACATCTGACCCACATACGTCTGCAGAAGGAGAAACAAGTTAAATACTTGTCACCATAAGCAAAAAAGCTCTTAAAGATTGTAGATAATATAATATAGTATAGTAAAGCATTTGTATAGTATATAATAGTATAAATATATGTATTTGACAGTGTAATAAATAAATAGAAAATCGAATGTATAAATTGTATATCCTCAACATATATATATAAACACTAGTAAATACCCGCTACTTCGTACACGGAAATTTTTCAAATGGGTTGGTATTTCTCGGTATTCAAACTGTTTTTTATATTTTGAAATTGCCTTAGTCGAAGGATATCACATTCAGGGCAAATCGTTTGTAAACGCGCACAACTTTTGAAAAATCGTTTTACTTTGCGCTACGTATTTAGCGGTATATTCACACTAACTTTTCGATTCGATTTATACACCTTGTACAAATTTAAAAAAAGAAATCCATTTACACTGTGCCATCCATTTTATAGGCTCAAAATGCAATCAATTTTTTACAAAAATCATATAAAGCTGTGATAATTATACCCTCACTACAGAGTAGGAGCGTATATATCATTTGGGATAGAAAAAAGTGTAATGCATTGAAGGAGAGATTTAAAGCCATAAGTATGTCCCACGTCCCTTTCCCGTCCGTCTGGCTCGCTGGTATACACGAAAACTCTGGAAGGGATGGGGGAAATTGATATACATCTTATCTTACCCCCACAGGTATAGTCGATATTCTAAAATAAACGACCCGTACATACATAAAATTAAACCTAAATATTATATTTAGGAATATTTTCACATAACATATTTTCATTTTGCGTTTGAAAGCATTTTCAGGGATATACATGCCGAATTTCATGATTCCAGCTCCGTCTGTTTGAATGGAACCATTTTTATCCCTTTCTACCAAATTTCACCCACATAAAGTACGAATTATAGCACAGTGATCTGCGCTGTAAAACGAATATACACACCGAATTTAATTATTGTAGCGTCATCCGTTTTATTGGTACCTTTTTATCCCCCTTTTCCCGTTTACCTATTAAAATTACGAATTTCAAAATATTCGGTCATTTTAAGTTCTAAGCATTTTGAGGTATGTACACACATAATTTTATGATTCCAGCTCCATCCGTTTAATTAGTACCATTTTTACCCTTTTACCCACAAAAAGTACGAATTTTGAATAATATTATCTTGGTCGCATTCGTGTTATAAGAGTAATGCCCATTCCAAATTTCAAGATTCTAGGCCCAGCCGTTTGGTCAGGGCGGTGGTACAATTTTTATCCCATTTAATCCCTTAAAAGTGCAAATGTTGAAAAATTCCTTCTTATCAGTGATCTGCGCTGTAAAACGAATATACACACCGATGTTGTTGGTAACATTCCGTGTTGTTGGTACCATTTTATCCCTTTTTACCCGATTTCACCCCAAAAAGTACAAATTTTGAAAAATATTTTCTTGGGCGCGTTAAAGCTAAAAGATGAATTTGCGTACCAAATTTCAAGATTCTAGGCCCAACCCTTTGGTCATTGCTGTGGTACCATTTTTATCCCTTTCAGCCCCATTTTATCCCTTAAAAGTACGAATTTCGAAAAACTCACTTCATATCTGATCTCTACGCTGTAGGAGAAATGTACACACCAAATTTCATGATTCTAGCTTCAGTCGTGTTGTTTGTACCATTTTTGTCCCTTTTTGCCCCATTTAACCCCCCAAAAGTACGAATTTTTCAAAATTCAATTTTCGGGATGCCTTCATGTCGTAAGAGGAATGCCCATACCAAATTTCAAGATTCTAGGCCCAGCCGTTTGGTCATTACGGTGGTACCATTTTTATCCCTTTTTACCCCGTTTTACCCCTTAAAAGTACGAATTTCGAAAAACCCCGTCTTATCACACCTCTATACTGTAAGAGAAATGTACAAACCAAATTTCATGATTCTAGCTCTAGCCGTTTGGTCTGGGGAGTGATCAGTCAGTCACTCAATCACGCAACTCTTATATATATAGATTTAGTGAAAACAAAACTCATTTTCATTTATACTTTTGCGCCACCCTTTATTAGGTACATTGTATGGTGTAATATTTTATTCTTTAAACGTGATTTATAAAGCCTAGCCTATGCAGCTTAATTACAAATTTTTGGCCACATTAGCTAATTCGCTATCTTGGAATAACGGTGATTTAAGGATTTGTTGGCAGTGCCATATTTGAGAGACTTGCATTAAATGCATATAAAAATACTAAATTATTCAGGGAAGAACTATTGTTGCCAATCATGACATCGCAGTATGTACATACATACATACATACTCCATAATTCAATTATGTGAGATTTGACCTCGCACAACTTTTTATTGAAAAAATGCTGCATTGTTTTTATAAGGGAATATGGGCCACGGACATGTTATTTGTATTCATTCCAAGTTTCATCCAGATCTAAGCATGTTTGTGGATTTTACAGTCTTTTGGCCACATTTTCCCATTTCCGCCCATAGTGCGCTGTAAGTTTATAAGAACTTATTCCAAAAGATGGGAACTAATTTAAATTCTCAGTCATTTGTATGTGCGTGCGACGATTTGCTAATGATTTTTCTATATTACATTCTATAGTCTTCTTATGTACTAACTAGATACGAGAGTGGTTGGGCATTCTTCACATAAAAATATTTACTTTTCTTTTAGATTATGATCTGATCGCGAATTGTGGTTTTGTGAAATTTCCTTATCCATCATGGTCATAAATTTAACTACTCATTTCTGCAAATAAAATTTTAAGATTTTGTTATTTGAAATTCAGAACTCATCAAATGAATTTCAGAACATTTCATATGAAATTCAGAAGTTATCAAACAAAATTCGGAAAACATTTATAGAGAAATAACTCGATATACTCCAAAGTCAGTCATACATAAATATATTTAAATTGATAAAATTCATTAAAGAACACAATTAATTATTTTAATATGTTGTTTATTATTTGCATTATAAATATGCAATGAAATCAAGAAATAGATTGGAAATGGGAGAACACAAGCTTTAATAATATTTAACAGGCAATTAATAACGAATCACTTTTTGACCGTCAATAGACGTGAAATTAAAAACAACAAAAAGAGCATTTTTCTGTAATCGGTACATAATTTTCATTTCAAACTTTAACTTGGCCGAGTTAACCAACTTTACAAGGTAAGTGGAGTGTTACCAAAGACTTTCTATATTCAACAAGTAATCTCGCTCTTTGCTGTTATTACCGACGCAACGTTGAGAGTTGACAGAGAATGCTGCCATGTTTACATGTTAAATCAAAATATGAAGGTGAGGAAAACAATGAGTACATTCAAAAATATACACGAAAACGAAAAGAATACATATATTTTATTGTTAGATGTTGTAAAATATTTTGTTTTCTTAGCAAAACCTTATAAAACAGTAAAATTACAACAAACAAATGTGCTTTGCTACTCTCGCATTTCTGGAAGTTAGCATACAAATAGTGAGATTTCTCCTCCTGTAGTTTGACGATCTTTGTGTGTAACCATTCTACTCTTTATATTAAGAGATTTACATGATTTAATTCCGACGATCTATAAAGCTACGAATATATACAACCGTAATTAATAAATAATTTACATTGTATGTAAATATATTTTAAGAAGTTTTACATACGTAGAATATAATTTCTGAATTGATTACTTCTGAATTACAAATGAAACGATCTGAATTTCATATGAAATATTCTGAAATTCATTTGATGAGTTCAGAATTTCAAATAACAAGTTCTGATTTTCAATTGATGAATTTCAAATGGAATTTCTGAATATCAAGTGACGAGTTCTGAATTTAAAATGGAATTTCTGAATATCAAGTGATGTGTTCTGAATTTCAAATGGAAATTCTGAATTACAATTGAACTTTTCTGAATTACACTTGGAAATGGTGTCATTTATTCTGAAATTATAAAAGTAAATTTAGAAAATCCGCAGCTACCGGGATAGAGAACAGTGCTCCATCGTATTGGTACTACGACACTCTGCCCATCTCAGCTATCCTTTGCTGTGAGTGATGATTAACTGAAGCAAACCACAATTGACTAAAATAATGATGAGATCAATTATTGTTTTAATTAGAATCATTGTTTTCTAAAACATATACGTTTGTTGGTCAGGGTAGGTCATTTAAAAATTAAAATTAGAATCGTCTATAAAAATAATACTGATTATTTTTTTCAAATTTGTGGTTTTATTGAAAAGGTTGAACTTGGTCATTTAATAATGGAATACGACTACTACGACTGGCTCGGCATTACCTCATTTGAAGATCAATTTGTCTAAATTTTACTAGATCGAAGGGTTCACTTTTTTCCTGAGTGTGTACATGGCTTCAAATATTCCAATTTCACTCGCTTACAAAGATGCATTTTTATATATTGTCACAATTAAAAACAATTTATATTTTAGTTTAAAAAACAGTTTCTATAAATTTCTTTGGAAAATATAAATATTTTGTGCAAGTAAGGTAGTATTTAAATATGTGTATAATAGACACTTAAATTCCCCTCCCGATTTCTGGGTGTTACTAACTTTTGGAATGGTATTAGTTGCCCATGTCCAAGCCGAAAAAAATATATTTTTGTGCATTGCGTCATGCTGATTAATAAAATCGACACAAAAAAATTTTATGGATAAATAAAGAAACAATTTACTCAAATTAAATTAAATTTCGTCAAGGTATCTTTAATAAGTGTACTCTCATTTTGAAAATATTTGTCCGATTTCACCCGTTCATTAAAAGGTAATTATGATGTTTATAAATGTTACACTTTCATATATTTAGAAACAGTGGTTTAGGAACAATCCTCTAAAATTTGGGAAAAAATATTTTTTTTTCGAAAAAAAAATCTATCCATACATTTTTTGAGTTAGAAAATTAGCTATTACAAAGTATAACAAACTTTTTCCAGACTTTTTTCAATTTTTTACGATTTTTTCGTGCCAGAAAAAATAGTTTTTTTTTTTCGAACTGACTGACTGTTCCTAAACAAGTATTTCTATGTGAAAGTGTAACACGCATTATTTATAGTCATCATTAGTACCCTTAATTTAACATATAGCCGGGTATTATCGGACTTACATTTCCCAAAAAGATAGTACAAATATTTAAGATACCTTGGCCGAAAATTGGAATTTAAGTAAGTTTTGGAAAGCCAAAATACATCACAAAATGTTAAAAATGACCATTCGACGAAATTGTTGTTGCGATCGGTGCTATCGGGATAGACTGATTACTTGTGCCTAAGCCGATGTTATTTTTACAGTTACTGAGACACGCTCTTTCTTGTCCACTATATAGATTGCTTTAAGCAAAAATTCGCCATTGGGCGCGGGAATAGGTATTTTCATATTCATCGGAGCAAAATCGATCAACTGTAAGTCATGCTGAAATAAAAACAACAATTAAATAATAATGATACATATGTATGTATGTATATCTTGAAGAAATTTCAAATTCTTCTTCGAATTTTCTTCGTAAATTTCATTGATCGATAGTTGAAGTCCATTTCATGTTTTTGCTTTGTTTCACATATATACTTACGTTGAATGGACAACTGTGATTCATATTCGTATAATTCCCTATCAAATTGTGGAATGCTCGCAATGGTCCAAATTTTCGATTTTTCAAAAATGCACATGCATCTGAAGTGTTATTGATCAAAGTCGATGTAAATTGCGAACTGATAAACTGAAACTCAAGACGGGCGTGGCAATTCGTCACGGGCAACTGGAATAAACGCAGAATGAAGGAGAACGTCGGACCGTTGACCTTGTCCTGTCGCAACTGACACAATTCGAATCTGGAGAAATCTTTGTCGATATTTGTGCACTCCACCGAAGTTAGGATCAGCTTGCAATAAGTCTAGACGAGAATTTTTCGAGTGAACAACTTTTTCGTCGACGATTTCAATACTCCACACTGTCTCACCTGTTTCAGCAGCAGCAAAAATATTAGAAAATTTATTTGATATTTAAACATGCTGACACCGGGGCAAAACTCTAGCTTTTCGTATTTCAAATGCAACTGATGGATTAAAAAATGTTTTCTGATTGAATTCCAAAGCGTACGTTTTTGGGTGATTATTTTGAATTATCTATAGACAACAGCAACGTGGAGAGTTAATGGAATAAAGTGGTAGATATCTCACGGATTATTATACCCTCCGCCGGGTTATTAGGTATTTGTGCATGTGTTTGTAGCGCCCACGAGAAAAAAGTTTTTATACCGATCGACATAGAATGACTTTTTGAATCAAATTATAGCTATTACACTGTGAGACAATTTTACATTTTTATACCCTACACCACTTCGTGGACTAGGGTATTATAAGTTAGTTTTCCGCCTAAAATCACCAGCTGAATCGATTTAACGATGTCTGTCTGTCCGTCCGTCTGCTGTCCATCTAAGCTTGTTCGCATTCTACAGGTCGCCCAGTTCACACTATTATCGCTCTAGAACCCACATCTTACATTGGATCTTGATAAAATTTTGCAGATTATATTATATTTCAATAAGGAATACCTACTTTGAAAGTGATCTATAAAGGCCCAAATATTAATGTAGCGGTCTTACACATGGGCCCCCATTTTAATTATTACCTCTCTAGGGCCCATATTTTACATCGGAAGTTTTTCAAATTTTGCAGATTATATTATATTTCAACTTAGAATAGATACTATGAAAGTTAAATATATGTGTATGTAGAAAAACTGTTTTCCATTTGGTAACGTTTTACAGGACTTTTTTATTTCCAAAGGATATACATGTTTAATTAATTTATATTTGTAATTTTGTGATATCAACGTACCACTTTCGAAGGTCTACCGATTTTGATAAAAATTGGTTAAAGTGTTTGGCATTACATACATATTAAGTCAGGCGAAATTATGTTTTGATTTTTTTCTCCTTAATCCTAGAGAGAGATAACCTACGTCTGAGAGACGTATGCCTTTTTAATTTTTCGCTCTCCCTCTCTCGAATGTTTGTGCAACACGTTGCTGTTTTTGTTTTTCTCAGTCGTCTACAGTAGCCAATAACGCATTTAAACAATAAAGAAATATATAAAGAATCCATGTAAGTACAAAAAAGGTAAAAAATATTTCCAAAAATGTTGTCACCATAAAGAAAAACTATGACACGTATGGTTATCTTTTCCGTAGCTTCCAATAGGGTTATCTCTCTAGGGTTAAAATAGCGAAAAAAACAAATTTCTTTCGAAAAAAATCTTCAAATTTTTTTGTTTGGATTTGTAATAGCTAACATTTTGGCGAAGAAAACAATGTTTATATGTAAAATATCTTTGGATAAATGATTTTATTTAAAAAATTATAATTTTTTAATTTTTGGTAAAATAGCGCGAAACCCTTTTTTACAAATTATATAGCAGAATATGATTATTTTATAATAGCTGGGATCCTATGGAAGAAAACAAGGCCTGCTTGAAGAGAGTCTAATGTAGAAATTGCGGCTTTTCTACACCATTTCCAAATGAAGTTTAGAATAGATCAATTGACATTCAGAAATTCCTTTTGAAATTCGGAACGCATCAGATGAAATTCAAAAATTCCAGTCAGTTTGCGAGTGAGGCGATTTTCAAAAGTCATCTATAGGGGGGCTCATTTAAAATTTTAAATTAGAATCGGCTATAAAAAAGTATTGAATATTGTTGTGTGTGTGTATTGTGTGCCTATGTTGTTTTTAATTTTCTTTTAGTTTTGTTCGGCTGTAGGCTTTATTTGAGAAACAGGTGTTGTTGTTTTTGATAATTTATTTATTTAATCCCAATATTTCGATTGAAATCTTCAATCATCTTCAGGGGTGACTATACACAAAAAAGAATTACACATTTACATTACAATTTTTTTTTTCCAAAAAGTTTAACAAATTTATGGATAATTACATTTTTATATGTATAATATTATCTGCAGTCCGAGCGGTTTTGCGTGCTTTCGTCTACTGATGACAGTTTTGATCGTCTGTATTTGTCTACTGTGTAAAGATAGATTTTGGCGCATTTATCTGTGTCAGTTTTGTAGTTAAGTCTTTTGTTGGTAGGAACGTCAATAATATGTAACATCTCAAGAGTGTATCTTCTATTGTAATTTCTCTCCTCTGTCAGTATCTCTACATTATCAAAATTTGGTGTATGGCCTGTGATGGTACAGTGCGCTGCAAGAGCTGTCTTCTGCTCTAATGGTCTGTTAATAGCTTTATGGTCAGATTTGTGAGATGATATTCTAGTCTTTAATTTTGTCTTAGTAGTACCAACATATACCTTCTGGCATACGTTGGTTTTGTCCCCATTACATTTGATTTTGTAGACCACATTTGATTTTTCCCCATTTTCTAATTTTGTCTTCGTCCTACTAAATAAGTGGTTGACAGTATTGTCAGTCTTAAATGCTAAGTTATATTTGTCTTTGTCATACAAATTTGATTGTTTAAGTCTTTCAGAGAAACCGGGAGTGTATGTCATAGATTTGTATATTTTCTGTGTCTTGTCAATCTCGCTTATTGTTATCTTTTTATTCCTACGTCTTATTAAGTCCTCTATAGTTTTTCTTGGAAAGTCATTTTTCTTTAAAATTTTTCTGATTTTACTTAAATTAGCATTATGGAATTCTTCATCGCTTATATCTAAGACCCTGTTTATAAAATTGGTCGCAGTGTTGATAATAATTCGTCTGGGGTGCTTAGATGTGAAATTAATTAATCGTCCTGATGATGTTGGTTTTTGGTACCAATCTAATTTTAGCCGATTTCCTTGTCTTATTACTACCGCGTCCAAATATGGTAGTTTTTCGTCCTGTTCTTTCTCCATGGTAAATTGAATTTGTCTATTGAATGAATTTAATATTTGCAATGTTTCTTCCACGTTATTTTTCTTTAAGATTGCAAATATATCGTCTACGTATTTCGTCAAGATTCGGGGTTTTGTAGTCATCTTCTCTATTGAATGGTCAAGTAATACTTCCAACACAACGTCTGCAATTATTGGCGATGCTGGTGACCCCATCGGCATTCCTCTACGTTGCTCGTAAATTTTGTCCTCATATTTAAAATAACGTGTGTCCTTTATACAAAAAGTCAATAGTTCTATGAAAAGGTCTTTGGGTATTTTAGTGTATTCCTTAATGACGTCCCACTTATTTTCTATTGTTGCTATTGCAAAGTTTACTGGTATTGAATATTTTTTTTTAATTTCTGCCTTTTATTGGAAAGGTTGAACTTTGTCATTTGATAATGGACCACAATATCAGTCATATGACTACCACGACTGGCTCGGCAGTACCTCATCCGATCAACCCAATTTTCCAGTACATGACCCAATGATGCCGCCAGCCCAAAATCCACACCAAACAGTGACTCGTCGTGGATGCATTGCCTTCTAAAATAGACAAGTGTGGGTTCTCTGAACCCCATATGCGGTAATTTTGTTTATTGACACAGCCTCTGAGATGAAAACGAGCTTTATCTAAAAATACGAAATTTTAGACGTAAATTTCGTACTCTTTGGGTTATTAAAAACCGGTTTATCGGCTTTGTAAAATTTTAAAAATCTAAAACCGGGTTTTTACTATTGTGAATTTTCGAACAAGCCGATTAGGGCGTATCGATTTTCCTGATCGCTTTGGAAAGACATAAATAGTTCTTTAGGTCGGCGGCGGCTGTCGGCTGGTTTGACGGCTCGTTCTGTCATTCGATTTATTTGCCAATTTTGGGTAAAGGGAGAGAACAATTTGTATTGGTTTTTAATACTTTTTCTATTATTTTTTGGCAAGTAGTTCAATATTCGTTACTCAACAATGGGAACCCATTCCCAAAATTGTTATAATATGAATGAATTTAATATTTTTTGTTTGCAATTACAGCTTTTCATGTGAGGCATATTCGACCAGACATCTTGAATACCATAATTCTTCCAAAGAATGGTAAAGCTCTACCTACTTTGACGCATTAAAGAATCACTATAATAAGGTTCATGCTCCAAAAATGTATAATTCACAGGAGTAGGTTGTCTAAGTCGACAGTTATATTTTGTAGTAAGATTTGACAAAGTTAGAACTCCGTCAGATCTAAAAAATAATCGGCGGCGTGGTTGAAGTCGACTATATGAATATAATATGAAAAATTTGAAAAACTTCCGATGTGAAATGTGGGTCCTAGAGGGGTAATAATAAGAATGGGGAGCATGTGTAAGGGCGCTACATTAAAAAGTGGGCCGCATATATCACTTTCAAAGTAGGTATTCTTAGTTGAAATATAACATTATCTGCAAAATTGTATCGAGATCCAATGCACGTTGTGGGTTCTAGAGCTATAATAAAGTAGAATGGGGGGCCCAATTTGTATGGGGGTTATACCAAAATATGGACACATATATTTGACTTTCATAGTATGTACTCTTAGTTGAAATATAATATAATCTGCAAAATCTGATAAACATGCGATGTAAAATGTGGGTCCTAGAGGGGTAATAATGGGCTAATCTGATCCACTTTCCCATTAAATGTTCCTAGTCCAAATATAAAATTTTGTTATGATCCCATGTAAAATGTGTATTATAGGCCTGTGTAAATTATAGGGCCTGTATTCCAAAAATGAGAGTACAAATATTAAAGTTACCTTTGGCAAAAATTAGAATTTCAGTAACAAATTGGAAAAAGAATAACCATACAATGATAATTTAACCATTTTTTAATAACCATTTTTTAATATCGTTTTCGAGTATATATAATAATACATCAGAAAATGTATATAGGCGTAGCCATTCGCAAAATTTTTGTTGCATAGTGTAGTTATTGAACATTTCTCGTTGATTTAATGTAGAATTCCTCATGTAGCCGCTTTTTATTGGAAACCCCAATTTTTGCAATGTTTGGTATAGGCTTGGATGGAAGTGCGATCATTGATAATTTTTGATAGCTTCAACGGCACAAAGTGCAAATGCTAGCTGCTATTACGGGTGGAATTGGTGATTATATTGTTTGATTAGCACAGATGACTAGTAAAGCTACGTTAATGAGAACTCCACTGATCAATGATACTTCATAGCAATCCTTATAATTTCTATCAGAAAAAATATATGATGTCATGCACCTCTCTCTCTCTCTATCCCATTGTTAGGTTTTGAATTGCAAATCTTGTTGTTTTGAATTTCGCTAGATTTTCTATCGGTGGCGCAATTTTATTGGGCCTCTACCAAAAAAAGTGACACAGTGGTTGGAATTTGGTTTATTTTGGAAATAAGCTACAAAGCTTCTGTTCATTAATTGTTTGCTGATTACCCGAATCTAAATTTATTTTCTTGAATCAGCTTGGGGCCGATTGTCTTTTTCCAGCCACGAAATATATTTGAAAAACGACCAAGCTACCGTCGAAATTTTTAACATCACGGTTTTCGGAGACCCCCTAACCCGATCCCTTTCTTAAGTGCGACTTTGTCTATAATAATGTCACAGCCTCACTTTTACGAAGGGGCACTCACTCACTTTTACGAAGGGGCACTAATTAATTAAACGCTTTTCACTCAAACATGTATGTTATATGGGCGGCACAAAAATCAGAAGGGCGTACGTCGCGTTTTTGTTGACTCTGCTACCAAATTTGGCAATATTATATTCTTATGTAGGGGTTTCTAAGGGTTGTATCTGAATATGTACCAATGAGCATGAAATTTAATGTAGACGCCGCACTATGGACGGAAATTCAAAAAATGCGGCCAAAAGTCAAATTTTATGACACATGTAATATTGAAAAAATTATATATTATACAGATAGGCATCTGTTCAAAACATATCCAGCATTTTATATCCAAACTATAAACACTAAATATGAATATTCAGGCGATCATATGCCTGTCCAAAGTTAAGCATATATTTTAACCTATATTTAGAGAACAGTATGATACATTTTAAAATGTTTTATGGATAGAATGGAGAAAAAAAGTTGACCACTATGTATATAGGATTGATGAATTTTCTGTGCAGAATAAAAGAATATATAGGTGTTCCAATTTTACATTTGTTTTGGTGGTTAAAACTTGAATTGTAATACGGCCCTTTTTCGGCATAAAATATTGATTTTTTACAAATTACGTTTCTTAAAGCTAAGAAAAGTCGGCAGTTGTTACTACGAAACTAATCTGTGAGTCTTCGTTAAGTTGTTCTGTAACACCCGTGAAAATTTCGTCTGCACCTTCGTTGCACTTTGGACGCTACAACATATTTTCGAATATAAGTGATTGAATTTTGGAATTAGAAGTGGATATTACACTGTCCGATAGTCCATATTACACTTGAACCAAATGATATACGTCTGAAACTATAGGTGAAATTGAGTTAATTGTAGTTTTTAGTTTTTCATTTCATCATACTTTGGACCCCTAAAAGTACTACAAAGCTACAAAGGACACAATTTTTAAAAAAATATTTTAAATACTTATTTGCATCCTTTGATACCGGTGTACGTGTCAAATTAAAGAAGAAATTTCTTAAAATTGTTAGCTTCTATCTTTGATAGTTTGCATTAACAACCACTTCATGTTTCCCTCTGAAAAAGTAAAATATGAATAAACTAAATAAACTAGGGGAGAACTTGAAAATTCTCCTCTTTTATTTGACGCTAGTACTGGTATCGCAGGGTGCGAGTAAGTATTTAAAATAATTGTGTTAGTGGTAGGTATGGTTGACCTTTTGATGTGTTGCGTTTTGTATTTTGTTCGGCTTGAGGTCAGTTTTTTTTTCAAATAATAAAACAAAAATGATTATTTTATTATTTTCTTGTTTTTTTTTTTTATTTCCCAATATTTCGACCAACTCCGTTGGTCATCTTCAGTTTTATAAAATTCGTCGCGGTGTTTATGATTGTTCGTCTTGGGTGCTTAGAATAAAAATTAATTAGACGTCCGGAAGCCGTTTGCTTTTGGTACCAGTCAACTTTCAGCAGATTCCCTTGTCTAATTGTCACCGTAGAGAAGTAGAAGCCATACTTAACGCATTAAACTCTTTCAACCGACAAATACAATTTACGATGGAAAAAGAATTGGACAATAAACTACCATATTTGGATTCGGTGATAATTAGACAAGGGAATCTGCTGAAAGTTGACTTCCGGACGTCTAATTAATTTTTATTCTAAGCACCCAAGACGAACAATCATAAACACCGCGACGAATTTTATAAACAGGGTCCTACAAACCACTGATAAGGAATTTCACGAAACAAACAAATCCAAAATTAGAAATATACTGCGTATTAATGACTTTCCCGAAAAATTAATAAATAATCTAATCAAGCGAACGACGGAAGAAAAACTTAACAAAAATGACGAAAGACCAAGCAAAATTTATAATTCCACAACATAAATTCCAGGACTATCCGAAAGACTAGAACATTCTAATATTTACGACAAAGAAAAATTTGAGTTGGCATATAAAACACACAGGACCGTCAACCAACTAATTAGTAGGACAAAATCAAAAATCAAGAAAGAGGAGAAACCAAACGTAAATAAAATGCAATGGTGACAAGTCCGACATATGCCAGAAGGTATATGTCGGCACTACGAAAAATAAATTAAAAACCAGACTTTCACATAAAACCGAACACAAATCTCTTGACAAACCCATTGAGCAAAAAACTGCCCTTGCAGCCCACTGTACATTGACGGATTGATTGGACATAAACCAAACTTTATTGACGTCGAAATATTAGCGGAAGAGAATAATTACACTACTCAACAAAATGAAAAAAATTTCATGTACTCCGGATGCGATAATTTTTTCTGTGTAGATAACCTTGACATGAGCTCGAAAAACGCAATAAAAAATTTTTTTTCGTTTGGTTTTTGTTTTATTATTTTTTTTTTAAATTTAAAAAATTTTTTTTTGGTTAATTTGTTTCGTCCGGCATAACTCGGGAACCACTAGCCCGATTTAATTGAATTAAATTTTAAAAAATTTAAAATTACAATTCCCTTAATCTGTTCATATATTGTTTTCCTATACAAGCAACAGTTTCCAAGTTAAAAATGAATATATAAAGGAAAAAACTTATTTTTTGCCTAAAGATTTAAATTTTTTTTTTTAAAATCCATAAAAAATCCAAAATGAAAAAAAATGTCAAATCTTATTACTTTTACGTAAAGCCACATAACCTATGAGCAAAATGAGACCAAGATCATGAAAATCGATGCACGCGTTTCGCTTTTATTCGCTTTGTCTATGGTAAGGTTTTTTCTTTTTTTTTTTTGATTCTCAGAATTAACAAAACGGAATAAACGAAGGGTTATTTAATTTTTATGATTGCGTAAGCAAAGTAATAAACGCTAATAAATGTGCGTGAACAATTAAAAGGAAAAAAGGAAAGGGGACTTTTTTAATTATTTGGGTTTTCCGTTGGCTACCTGTATGATTTTTTTACAGAAATGCAACCCACATTTAAGTCATTATTCGGAAAATTTAAGACTCACACATGGTGAAACAGGTATGTAGCCACCGTAAAAAAATATACACCCATTTATAAGTACCTGTCAGTAAAATACTAAACAATACACAGTATAAATAGGTCTTCATTGATCGATTTTACTCATTCAACAAGTGTCGACGAACGCGATAGTTAAAATGAGCAAACGTTCGCGAGGATTTGAATGCAATACCAATACCAATACCGCTCACCATGCTCGTCACTCACATCGCCCAGGTTGTCCGGAAAGAAGTCCAAGTGCGAGTGTAGAAAATGTATCTTAAGCGACATATTTGCTCTAATTTTTTATAATTTTGGAGTAGTTGTTCGACGATCTCTCTGTAATTTGAGCTTTTGTTGTTTCCAAGAAATCCGGAAACAATTTGCCGAAATGAGTTCCAAGCTGCAGCTTCATTTGGTGATAAAATGTGCTCAAACTGTTGGTCTTGCAACAACTTTTTAATTTGCGGACCGTCGAAAACGCCTTCCTTTATCTTAGCCGATGAAAGGTGAGGAAAAATGGTTTTTAAATAGGCGAACGCTTCGCCATCTTTGTTGATAGCTTTCACGAAGTTTTTTATGAGTCCGAGCTTTATGTGAAGAGGTGGGAGAAAAACATTTTCCTTTTTTATGAGTGGTGTATATTTCACGTTGTCGCTGCCGGGGATGAAGTTAACTCTTTCTGTCCAACTCCTCCTGGTGTAATGATGTTGACGATCGCGGCTGTCCCAAAGGCAGAGAAAACAACAGTACTTTGTGAATCCACCTTGTAATCCACAAAGGATACCGATAACCTTAAGGTCGGCACAAACTTTCCAATCGTGCCTCTCATAGTTAAGGCACTTTAGTAGATTGTCCATGACTTCGTATGTTTCCTTGGTGTCAACGGCATGAGCAATTGGAATCGAAGGTTTCTCGTTGCCGTTGTGCAGTAAAATTGCTTTAAGGCTCTGCTTGTTGCTGTCGATGAAAAGACGCCACTCTCCTGGATCGTAAGAGTACCCGAGTTCACCAAATAATCCGGGAATGTCCTTACAAAAACAGATGTTGTCTTTTTTTGTGTAGTACCTTGCGTATGGTTCATGACGCTTCCTGTAGATTGTTGTCACCACACCAGGAGCCAAGAAACCGAACTGTTGCATGCGCGATGCATGCAACTCTGCATCTTCCTTGGAGAGTTTCAATTCTCTAACCCAATCGTTCAGTTCTGCTTGGGAACATAAGCGTTGACCTCCATGCAATGTATATGTTGACTCGCATTCTGATGTGGTTTCTACTGTCTCCGGATCTGATGTTGGATGTATCGCCTCATTATTAGATGCCCATCTTGAAACGGACGGTTGCGGGTCCACTGGTTCTTCGCAAAATGGCACTGGAAAATTCACTGTTGAAACAGCAGCGTAAGTCCATCGTATATTTTTTCCCACGCCTGTTTTTTTGCTAAGACAGAAGTAGCAATCTGTTACATGGCAAAGCGGAGCTCTCCAAAGCATTGGCATGATGATTCTCGGCTGTCGTCTGAAAGAATTTCAATAATAAGTTATATATGTTCTTGAATTTCGTAATCTACACTTACCTTGAGTCAGCTAGCTGTACGTAGCACCTTGGACATAGAGCACTTGGTGTCCACCGCTCATCTATGTTTGAGACCTTTAAATTGAAGCTCTCTTCAAATGAATCTCTCAATTTAGGTGAAAAACAACGCTTGTTTTTTTTCAGAAACGTATTCTCCGCACATGTAACAAAAATTACTTGGATTGGTATTGCATTCAAATCCTCGCGAACGTTTGCTCATTTTAACTATCGCGTTCGTCGACACTTGTTGAATGAGTAAAATCGATCAATGAAGACCTATTTATACTGTGTATTGTTTAGTATTTTACTGACAGGTACTTATAAATGGGTGTATATTTTTTTACGGTGGCTACATACCTGTTTCACCATGTGTGAGTCTTAAATTTTCCGAATAATGACCACCCTTAAATGTGGGTTGCATTTCTGTAAAAAAATCATACAGGTAGCCAACGGAAAACCCAAATAATTAAAAAAGTCCCCTTTCCTTTTTTCCTTTTAATTGTTCACGCACATTTATTAGCGTTTATTACTTTGCTTACGCAATCATAAAAATTAAATAACCCTTTGTTTATTCCGTTTTGTTAATTCTGAGAATCAAAAAAAAAGAAAAAACCTTACCATAGACAAAGTTGTGCATATGTCGAGCAAATTTTTGAAATTCATACCTTTACTCAATTGCGAATAAAAGCGAAACGCGTGCATCGATTTTCATGATCTTGGTCTCATTTTGCTCATAGGTTATGTGGCTTTACGTAAAAGTAATAAGATTTGACATTTTTTTTTCATTTTGGATTTTTTATGGATTTAAAAAAAAAAAATTTTAATCTTTAGGCAAAAAATAAGTTTTTTCCTTTATATATTCATTTTTAACTTGGAAACTGTTGCTTGTATAGGAAAACAATATATGAACAGATTAAGGGAATTGTAATTTTAAATTTTTCAAAATTTAATTCAATTAAATCGGGCTAGTGGTTCCCGAGTTATGCCGGACGAAACAAATTAACCAAAAAAAAATGTTAAAATTTAAAAAAAAAAATAATAAAAAAAAACCAAACGAAAAAAAAATTTTTATTGCGTTTTTCGAGCTCATGTCAAGGTTATCTACACAGAAAAAATTATCGCATCCCGAGTACATTTTGACTGTTGACTAGTGTTATACAATGAATTCCCGGAAAAATTTGGACGGGAATTCACGGGAAAAAATTTTCAATTTCCCGGGAATACGGGAAATATTAAAAAATAATTTATTTATTATGTTGATCAATAATTTAATGTTACTATATAAATTGGAATTTTTAGATGTATTTCAAATTCATATATGTATTTACATTACTGACAATAATAAGTATTTGTTGAGTATTTGTTTATATTATATTACTACAAACAAAACTTTTTTATGCGAAACCCAGCTAGGGGAATAAAAACTTTTTGTGATGCTATTTGCAGGATCTTTATTGTGAAATAAAAATATCATAATGTTAATTTTCTTGTTTTCCTAGAAGATTCTTCATGAACAATTGAACAATATTCTTCAAGAACAATTTACTTTACATATGTAGCCAGAAAGAAATGGTCTAAAAATAGGAATACAATAAAAATTGTTCGCCAGGAAACTTTCAAGAGAAATATAATAGGAATATAAATATATGCTACGGTGTATTTCAATGGCCATTTGTAAGAATTAATGACTGGACTATTGGACAATGTTTTTATTTTTTATGAATTTATTAAATTAACATTATTTTTTATGTTTCTATTGTTTTTACAGTTTAGAATATTCCCCCCTGTTTCTATAAAATATTTTTGTCTCCAGACGAATGAATATTCTAAATTAAATGTGTCATAACATTCTCCGTCGTATGAGTTATTTGTTTCCTTAATCGTTTTCAATTTTGAATCTAGTGTAGGTGTCACTCACTTCTACCTGCGATATAAATGTCCAATTCTGACGATTAGTCTACACCTTTTCAAGTTTATAATGAGAAAATGTAATTTATAATCAGAATATGTAAGTTCATGATGAGAAATGTAAATTCATAATAGGAGAATGATAATTCACAATCAGCACTCTAAATTCGTAATGTGAAATGTAAATTCATAGTGGGAAATATATAAACATAATAAGAACATACAAGTTGATAATGAGATATATAAATACAAAATGAGAAAATCCTAATTGATAATGAGAAAATATAAATTCTTATTCAGGAATATATATTCATAAAATATAAGTTCATAGTCAGGAACTGTAAAATTTATAATCGAAGCTATGTATGTACGTTTTTCTATGGATATTTTCGTAGAAATACATATTTTATCAATGTTCTCATTATAAATTTACATTTTTTAAAGACTAAAAGAAAAGACTTTTGGCATGGTCGATATCATGATCGTGGTAGTCTGCAGCCAAGTAATAAATGCCACCATGCCATTTGTAAATAAATTTGCATTCCATTAAATATAGATACAAAATGGTCTTGAGCCAGGACAATATCCCAGTTCAAATCAAATTTTTTATGATTTTATATTTTTCATTATGAATTCAAATTTTCTGAATATGAAAACGTATTTTCTGATTATGAATTTGGATTTTCTGATTACAAACTTGTATATTTCATTATGAAATGGTATGTTCCTATTATGAATTAATTATTCTCAATATAAATTAACAATTTTCATTATGAATTTATATTTCTCATTATGAATTAACATTTTCCTATTATAAATTTACATTACCCATTATGAATTTATATGTTCCTAATATGAATTTACATTTCTCAATAAATGTATGTTCCGAATATAATCTTGAAAAGGTGTAGAGTAAAATATTTGTAAAATGAAAAATATTTTGACAATAACATTCGTTTTTAATTTGTAATATGACAGTATTGGAAAAACGCACCAGTTATTAAATGTTGATATTTTAAACCATATTGGACATACCTATAAATAAATTACTTTTTCCAGGGAAAATGAAATTTTTCATTCCCGTTTTCCCGGGAAATGAAAAATGTATGGGAAATCCCAAACCCTAATTGCAATTGATTTTTTTTTAATATTTGCTGGATGGGTTACGTTCGTGTCGATTATGAATTGAATCACTCTGTGATAAACAATATTTTATTTTGTTGTCAGGTGCGAAAACGATCAAAGCGTTTGGTTTTCCGACACGGAAACATGCGACATACAGTTGACCGCGTGAAAAACATTCATTCTCCAGACTGAGGACACACACACTCAATGTGATTTATTGATTGTCATGGCGAATGCGAGACGAATTGTAAATTGGATTCGCTTAAACTCAAATGGCATATCGGTTGGAATCATTGGAATGTCATCCTTGTACTTGTCCACAATTCTCGTGGATTTGTTGGCAAACATGTGGCAATAATGATCGCGAATAATATACGTATTTTACATGGGAATGCAGAAACAGTTGCTTCAGCGATTGTCGTATCCCAATGCGTATAGTTTTCAAGCAAATTGAGCTCCTGACACGCAGCACGAAATGTTGGCAACACTACACCATGGATAGTTCGAAGTGACTCAAATGATGCGTCGCAAGTAAAAGCATTCATCATTCTTTGGATGAACTGTATAAATACGGGCAAGAGCTTCGGTACAACGCAAATCCGAATGACCAGGATACGTTATTTGTATTCATTCCCAGTTTCAACTAGATCCAAGCATTTTTGTGGATTTTACAGACTTTTGGCCACATTTTTCCATTTCCGCCCATAGTGCGCCGTAAGTTTATAAGAACTTGTTCCAAAAGATGGGAACTAATTTAAGTTCTCAGTCATTTGTGTGTGAGTGTGACGATTTGCTAATGATTTTTCTATATTACATTCTATAGTCTTGTTATGTACTAACTAGATACGAGAGTGGTTGGGTATTCTTCACATAAAAATATTTACTTTTCTTTTAGATTATGATCTGATCGCGAATTGTGGTTTTGTGAAATTTCCTTATCCATCGTGGTCATAAATTTAACTACTCATTTCTGCAAATAAAATTTTAAGATTTTTTTCCTAAGACAATATTTCTAAAGGAGAATATTTCATGAGATTTTCAGCAAAAAATCGGAATATGGGCCACATACTAGTTGTAATACAAAGGCCGGAGGTCGTATGAGTATTAGAATTCGTAATAACACGTATACGTCCTGGTGTACTGTGTTCAGCAGAAGAAGTGAAAAATAATAGTTGATACTTGTTGTCATTTATTCTGAAATTATAAAAGTACAGTTGAACTTCGATTAACCGTGATGCTCGGGACCGGGCTAATCACGGATAACCGAAAATCACGGTTAAAAGAGGTAAAATTTTATTATTTTTATTTATTTTTGACAAAAACATGTAAATCTGCGTCTATAAATAACTTATCATATCTCTAGGAATACATACATTTATTTAAAAAAATCTTTTATGGAAGTCTGTCTTATGCTTTTAGGTTTTGATTGTTCTTCCAACAAATGAGTTTGTATGCGATATATTTGCATTTTATCTGGTTCTGAAATACTTGGACAATTAAAGTTTTCTAAAAAACTTAACAAAATACTACTAGCCTCTATTGCCTGAGCCAATGTAGGCGTTTCGTCCACATTTCCTCCATCTGATTCCTCGGAATTTGAATCAAGCTCATCTTCTTGGCTTTGGGATATAATAGCAAACGGAGCGACATCAGAGTCGCACACCATCCACTTTTCGACAGCATCAATCGTACATCGTACAGACGGTATGGTTATATCTGTTTGTATCTCAACAAGGCTATTTGGAGCATCTTCATTATGAGATAGTAAGTTATTCCAAACTCTTTTTAAAACTTGTGGAGTTACAGAGTCCCACGAAGCCGCGGCTGCCCACAAAGCTGTCTTAATATTCAAAGATTTAACGAACTCACGTCTGTCATTAGCACCAACAAGTTTTTGAACGATCAGTTTACGATAGTGACATTTGAAGCTCCGAATTACTCCTTGATCCATAGGCTGAATCAAGGACGTGCAATTTACTGTAACGTTTTCAGATATCATAACATTTACATCCGGGTGTGCTAATAGTAAAAGTATTTTACAGTTACTTTTGAGACCGATGCGCCGTTGATGTACCTTTGCTTCTGGTACAAAATTTTGATTAAACCACTCCAGAAATAGCTGTTGTGTTACCCAAGCTTTCTTGTTAGATTTATAAATCACAGGAAGGTGTTCAACGTTTTTTAAAGCTCTTGGATGGGCACTTTTTCCTATTATCATCAATTTACACTTGTGAGTTCCTGCAGCATTTGAACAGACTAGCACTGTGATTCTCTCCTTGGATTCCTTGTACCCTTCAATAGAATATTCATTACCACTAGCCAAAGAACTCTGAGGCAAACACCTCCAAAATAGACTGGTTTCGTCTGCATTGTAGATCTGTTCAGTTGTTGCAAAGTTGTTCGTTTTTAATGATTTCATCCAAGTCGTCCACACACATCGTAGCAGACTCATAATCAGCACACTCCTTTTCTCCCGTAGATTTCAGTCGACGGATTCCATGACGTTTTTTGAATTTATCCAACCAACCAAATGAATAAGTGCACTCTGAATTCATGTTTAACTTCAAATGAAACATTTTTGCCTTTTCGATAATCATTTCGCCTGAAGTTCAGAAGCAAATTTCAGTTTAAGTTCATACAATATCTCGATTTCAGTTAACTTACCTGAAATTGGAGTTCCCTTAAATCTTTCTTGCCGAAACCATTCATATGTTGCGAAATCAACTTTTGGATTTTCGGATGTTTTCAGTGTATATCTGTGTTTAAGGCCAAGCATTGAATCAGTATCGGAGCAAAATTTTAAAATCCGATCTTTGTTTTTTATTAAATCGGATACAGTTTGAACGCCAACTCCATATTTTTCAGACAACATTTTAAAAGGTACTTTACGTTTTGAGTATTCATTAATCAGCTCCATTTTTTTCTTTAATTGAAAGAACCTTTCTTGCTCTTTTCGCGGATTTAGTTTTTGACGGTGGCATGATGTAAGGAAAACACGTCTTGACAGATCAAATTTCACACTGATGAATGAATATGAAATTTGATATGAAAATTACACTTTCATGAAAAAGGGGAATCACCGAATTTTAATATGAGAGATGTGTGTGTATTATACGAAAAAAAAAACAAACAAGCAGTCACATGGACATGTGCATCACGGATAATAGAGGTAAATCTCGGTTAATAGAGGTAAAAAATCAACCACTCAGCTTCACGGTTAATAGATAATCACGGTTAATCGAAGTTCAACTGTAAATTTAGAAAATCCGCAACTACCGCTGTAGAGAACAGTGCTCCATCGTATTGGTACTACGACACTCTGCCCATCTCAGCTATCCTTTGCTGTGAGTGGTGATTAACTGAAGCAAACCACAATTGACTAAAATAATGATGAGTACAATTGTTGTTTTAATTAGAATCATTGTTTTCTAAAACATATACGTTTGTTTATATAGGGTAGGTCATTTAAAAATTAAAATCAGAGTCGTCTATAAAAATAATACTGATTTTTTTTTTTCAAATTTGTTGTTTTATTGAAAAGGTTGAACTTGGCCATTTAATAATGGAATATGACTACGACTGGCTCGGCATTACCTCATTTGAAGATCAATTTGTCTAAATTTTACTAGATCGAAGGGTTCACTTTTTTCCTGAGTGTGTACATGGCTTCAAATATTCCAATTTCACTCGCTTACAAAGATGCATTTTTATATATTGTCACAATTAAAAACAATTTATATTTTAGTTTAAAAAACAGTTTCTATAAATTTCTTTGGAAAATATAAATATTTTGTGCAAGTAAGGTAGTATTTAAATATGTGTATAATAGACACTTAAATTCCCCTCCCGATTTCTGGGTGTTACTAACATTTGGAATGGTATTAGTTTGTCCTGTTCCATGGACTAATGTCCAAACCGAAAAAAATATTTTTGTGTGCAATGCATCATGCTGATTCATAATTAAAAAAGAATTAAATTAAATTTCGTCAAGGTATCTTTAATAAGTGTACCCTCATTTGGAATATATTTGTCCGATTTCACCCGTTCATTAAAAGGTAATTATAATGTTTATAAATGTTACACTTTCATATATTTAGAAACAGTGGTTTAGGAAGAATCTTCTAAAATTTGGGAAAAAATATTTTTTTTTTTCGAAAAAAAAATCTATCCATACATTTTTTGAGTATTACAAAGTATAACAAACTTTTTCCAGATTTTTTTCTATTTTTTACGATTTTTTCGTGCCAGAAAAAACAGTTTTTTTTCCAACTGACTGACTGTTCCTAAACAAGAATTTCTATGTGAAAGTGTAGCACGCATTATTTATAGCCATCATTAGTACCCTTAATTTAACATATAGCCGGGTATTATCGGACTTACATTTCCCAAAAAGATAGTACAAATATTTAAGATACCTTGGCCGAAAATTGGAATTTAAGTAAGTTTTGGAAAGCCAAAATACATCACAAAATGTTAAACATGACCATTCGACGAAATTGTTGTTGCGATCGGTGCGATCGGGATAGCCTGACTACTTGTGCCTAAGCCGATGTTATTTTTACAGTTACTGAGACACGCTCTTTCTTGTCCACTATATAGACTGCCTTAAGCAAAAATTCGCCATTGGGCGCGGGAATAGGTATTTTCATATTCATCGGAGCAAAATCGATCAATTGTAAGTCATGCTGAAATATAAACAACAATTAAATAATAATGATACATATGTATGTTTATCTGAGGAAATTTCAAATTCTTTTTCGAATTTTCTTCGTACATTTCATTGATCGATAGTTGAAGTCCATTCCATGTTTTTGCTTTGTTTCACATCTATACTTACGTTGAATGGACAATTGTGATTCATATTCGTATAATTCGCTATCAAATTGTGGAATGCTCGCAATGGTCCAAATTTTCGATTTTTCAAAAATGCACATGCATCTGAAGTGTTATTGATCAAAGTCGATGTAAATTGCGAACTGATAAACTGAAACTCAAGACGGGCGTGGCAATTCGTCACGGGCAACTGGAATAAACGCAGAATGAAGGAGAACGTCGGACCGTTGACCTTGTCCTGTCGCAACTGACACAATTCGAATCTAGAGAAATCTTTGTCGATATTTGTGCACTCCACCGAAGTTAGGATCAGCTTGCAATAAGTCTAGACGAGAATTTTTCGAGTGAACAACTTTTTCGTCGACGATTTCAATACTCCACACTGTCTCACCTGTTTCAACAGCAGCAAAAATATTAGAAATTTTAATTTGTATTTAAACATTCTGACACCGCGGCAAAACTCTAGCTTTTCGTATTTCAAATGCAACTGATTGAATAAGAAATGTTTTCTGTTTGAATTCCAAAGCGTACGTTTTTGGGTGATTATTTTGAATTATCTATAGACAACAGCAACGTGGAGAGTTAATGGAATAAAGTGGTAGATATCTCACGGATTATTATACCCTCCGCCGGGTTATTAGGTATTTGTGCATGTGTTTGTAGCGCCCACGAGAAAAAGTTTTTATACCGATCGACATAGAATGACTTTTTGAATCAAATTATAGCTATTACACTGTGAGACAATTTTACATTTTTATACCCTACACCACTTCGTGGACTAGGGTATTAAAAGTTAGTTTTCCGCCTAAAATCACCAGCTGAATCGATTTAACGATGTCTGTCTGTCCGTCCGTCTGCTGTCCATCTAAGCTTGTTCGCACTCTACATAGATTATATTATTATATTATATTATTTCAATAAGGAAATTTGAAAGTGATCTATAAAGGCCCAAATATTAATGTAGCGGTCTTACAAATGGGCCCCCATTTCAATTATTACCTCTCTAGGGCCCATTTTTTACATCGGAAGTTTTTCAAATTTTGCAGATTATATTATATTTCAACTTAGAATACATACTAAGAAAGTTAAATATATGTATATGTAGAAAAACTGTTTTCCAGTTGGTAACGTTTTACAGGACTTTTTTATTTCCAAAGGATATAGATGTTTAATTAATTTATTTTTGTAATTTTGTGATATCAACGTACCACTTTCGAAGGTCTACCGATTTTGATAAAAATTGGTTGAAGTGTTTGGCATTACATACATATTAAGTCAGGCGAAATTATTTTTTGAATTTTTTTCTCCTTAAAATAGTGAAAAAACAAATTTCTTTCGAAAAAAAATCTTCAAATTTTTTTGTTTGGATTTGTAACTAACATTTTGGCGAAGAAAACAATGTTTATATGTAAAATATCTTTGGATAAATGATTTTATTTAAAAAATTGTGATTTTTTAATTTTTGGTAAAATAGCGCGAAACCCTTTTTTACAAATTATATAGCAGAATATGATTATTTTATAATAGCTGGGTTCCTATCAAAGAAAACAAGGCCTGTTTGAAGAGAGTCTAATGTAGAAGTTGCGGCTTTTCTACACCATTTCCAAATGAAGTTTGGAATAGATCAATTGACATTCAGAAATTCCTTTTGAAATTCGGAACGCATCAGATGAAATTCAAAAATTCCAGTCAGTTTGCGAGTGAGTCATCTATAGGGTGGGTCATTTAAAATTTTAAATTAGAATCGGCTATACAAAAGTATTGAATATTTTTTTTAATTTCTGCTTTTATTGGAAAGGTTGAACTTTGTCATTTGATAATGGAACACAATATCTGTCATATGACTACCACGACTGGCTCGGCAGTACCTCATCCGATCAACCCAATTTTCCAGTACATGGCCCAATGATGCCGCCAGCCCAAAATCCACACCAAACAGTGACTCGTCGTGGATGCATTGGCTTCTAAAATTGACAAGTGTGGGTTCTCTGAACCCCATATGCGGTAATTTTGCTTATTGACAAAGCCTCCGAGATGAAAACGAGCTTCATCTGAAAATACGAAATTTTAAATGTAAATTTCTTACACTTTGGGTTATTAAAAACCGGTTTCATCGGTATGTAGAGTTTTAAAAATCTAAAACCGGTTCTTTACTATTGTGAATTTTCGAACAAGCCGATTAGGGCGTATCGATTTTCTTGATCGCTTTGGAAAGACAAAAATAGTTCTTTAGGTCGGCGGCGGCTTTCGGCTGATTTGACGTCTCGTTCTCGTTCATTCTATTTATTTGCCAATTTTGGGAAAAGGGAGGGAACAATTTGTATTGGTTTTTTATACTTTTTCTTTTATTTTTTGAGAAGTAGTTCAATATTCGTTATTAACCAATGGGAACTCATTCCCAAAATTTTTATAATATGGATGAATTTAATATTTTTTGTTTGCAATTACAGCTTTTCATGTGAGGCATATTTGACCAGACATCTTGAATACCATAATTCTTCCAAAGAATGGTAAAGCTCTACCTACTTTGACGCATTAAAGAATCACTATTATAAGGTTCATGTTCCAAAAATGTATAATTCACAGGAGTAGGTTGTCTAAGTCGACAGTTATATTTTGTAGTAAGATTTGACACAGTTAGAACTCCGTCAGATCTAAAAAATAATCGGCGGCGTGGTTGAAGTCGACATGAGCCGACTATATGAATATAATATGAAAAATTTGGAAAAACTTCCGATGTGAAATGTGGGTCCTAGAGGGGTAATAATAAGAATGGGGAGCATGTGTAAGGGCGCTACATTAAAAAGTGGGCCGTATAGATCACTTTCAAAGTAGGTATTCTTAGTTGAAATATAACATTATCTGCAAAATTGTATCGAGATCCAATGCACGTTGTGGGTTCTAGAGCTATAATAAAGTAGAATGGGGGGCCCAATTTGTATGGGGGTTATACCAAAATATGGACACATATATTTGACTTTCATAGTATGTATTCTTAGTTGAAATATAATATAATCTGCAAAATCTGATAAACTTGCGATGTAAAATGTGGGTCCTAGATGGGTAATAATGGGCTAATGTGATCCACTTTCCCATTAAATGTTCCTAGTCCAAATATAAAATTTTGTTATGATCCCATGTAAAATGTGTATTATAGGCCTGTGTAAATTATAGGGCCTGTATTCCAAAAATGAGAGTACAAATATTAAAGTTACCTTTGGCAAAAATTAGAATTTCAGTAATAAATTGGAAAAAGAATAACCATACAATAATAATTTAACCAATTTTTAATAACCATTTTTTAATATCGTTTTCGAGTATATATAATAATACACCAGAAAGTGTATATAGACGTAGCCATTCGCAAAATTTTTGTTGCATAGTGTAATTATCATCTAGCCTTCCCTACTGGAAACCCCAATATTTGCAATGTTTGGTATATGCTTGGATTAAAGTGCGATCATTGATAATTTTTGATAGCTTCAACGGCGAAGTGTACAAATGGTAGCTGCTATTACGGGCGGAATTGGTGATTATATTGTTTGATTAGCACAGATGACTAGTAAAGCCACGTTGATGAGAACTCCACTGATCACAAAAAACATTATAGCAATCCTTATAATTTCTATCAGAAAAAATATATGATGTCATGCACCTCTCTCTCTCTGTCCAATTGTTAGGTTTTGAATTTCAAATCTTGTTGTTTTGAATTTCGCTAGATTTTCTTTCGGTGGCGCAATTTTATTGAGCCTCTACCAAAAAAATGACACAGTGGTTGGAATTTGGTTTATTTTGGAAATAAGCTGCAAAGCTTCTGTTCATTAATTGTTTGCTGATTACCCGAATCTAAATTTCTTTTCTTGAATCAGCTTGGGGCCGATTGTCTTTTTCCAGCCACGAAATATATTTGAATTACTTATGTCGGAGCATGCTTTTTTTTCAACTCGGACTCCTTTAAATTTCTCCGAAACCACAGCACTGGTGTATTTGAATGTTACTCTTTTATGCATGTACTATTGGCGTTGATCTGGACAGAGTTTTCAAATCCTGGTATTATGGATATTCAAAATGCAAGATTAGAGTGAGCAAACCCGAGACTGAAAAACGTCCAAGCTACCGTCGAAATTTGTAACATCATGGTTTTCGGAGACCCCCTAACCCGATCCCTTTCTTAAGTGCGACTTTGTCTATAATAATATCACAGCCTCACAGAACACTTTTACGAAGGGGTACTAATTAATTAAACGCATTTCACTCAAACATGTATGTTATATGGGCGGCACAAAAATCAGAAGGGCGTACGTCGCGTTTTTGTTGACTCTGCTACCAAATTTGGCAATATTATATTCTTATGTAGGGGTTTCTAAGGGTTGTATCTGAATATGTACCAATGAGCATGAAATTTAATGTAGACGCCGCACTATGGACGGAAATTCAAAAAATGCGGCCAAAAGTCAAATTTTATGACACATGTAATATTGAAAAAATTATATATTATTTTATATTCAAACTATAAACACTAAATATAAATATTCAGGCGATCATATGCCTGTCCAAAGTTAAGCATATATTTTAACCTATATTTAGAGAACAGTTTGATAAATTTTAAAATGTTTTATGAATAGAATGGAGAAAAAAAGTTGACCACTATGTATATAGGATTAATGAATTTTCTGTATAAAAGAATATATAGGTGTTCCAATTTTACGTTTGTTTTGGTGGTTAAAACTTGAATTGTAATACGGCCCATTTTTCGGCATAAAATATTGATTTCTTATAAATTACGTTTCTTATAGCTAAGAAAAGTCGGCAGTTGTTACTACAAAAATAATTTGTGAGTCTTCGTTAAGTTGTTCCGTAACACCAGTAAAAAAATCGTCTGCACCTTCGTTGCCCTTTGGACGCTACAACATATTTTCGAATATAAGTGATTGACTTTTGGAATTTTGGAAATAGAAGTCCGATAGTCCATATTACACTTGGACCAAATGTCTATACGTCTGACTATAGGTGATATTGAGTTAATTGTAGTTTTTAGTTTTTCATTTCCTCATCCTTTGGACCCCTAAAAGGACTAAAAAGTTACAAAGGATACAATTAAAAAAAAAAATATTTGAAATACTTATTTGCAACCTATGATACCGGTGTACGTGTCAAATTAAAGAAGAAATTACTTCAAATTGTAAGCTTCTATCTTTATTAGTTTAGCATTAACATCCACTTCATGTTTCCCCCTGAAAAAGTAAAATATGAGTAAACTAAATAAACTAGGGTAAAACTTGAATATTCTCCTCTTTAATTTGACACAAGTTCCGGTATCGCAGGGTGCGAGTAAGTATTTAAAATAATTTTTAAAAAATGATATCCGTTGGAACTTTGTAGTCCTGTGAATGGACAACAGGATGAGAAAATTAAAAACTAAATTCGCCAAGTAAATCAATTTTGTCTATAGTTTGCTACCTATGTCATACTGTCTAGAAATTGCGATACTAAGAAAACATTATCCTTGGTATACTATCTCTCCCTTGCCTATTGGCTGACTTTCGTAAGAAGCTCTGGAAGCCAATATTAAAGTATTTAAGAGTTTTCGAGCTGAAAAGAGCCGACAGTTATCACTAAATGCTAGCAACCAGGGCATAATTCACCGTCTTTTTGGTAACATCTGAGCCACATACGTCTGCAGAAGGAGAAAAAAGTTAAATGCTTGTCACCAGAAGCAAACAAAGCTCTTAAAGATTGTAGATAATATAATATAGTATAGTAAAGTATTTGTATAGTATATAGTAGTATAAATATATATGTATTTGAAAGTGTAATAAATAAATAGAAAATCGAAATCCACATATATATAAACACTAGCAAATACCCGCTACTTCGTACACGGAAATTTTTCAAATGGGTTGGTATTTCTCGGTATTCAAACTGTTTTTTATATTTTGAAATTGCCTTAGTCGAAGGATATCACTTTCAGGGCAAATCGTTTGTAAACGCGCACAACTTTTGAAAAATCGTTTTACTTTGCGCTACGTATTTAGCGGTATATTCACACTAACTTTTCGATTCGATTTATACACCTTGTACAAATTTAAAAAAAGAAATCCATTTACACTGTGCCATCCATTTTATAGGCTCAAAATGCAATCAATTTTTTACAAAAATCATATAAAGCTGTGATAATTATACCCTCACTACAGAGTAGGAGCGTATATATCATTTGGGATAGAAAAAAGTGTAATGCATTGAAGGAGAGATTTAAAGCCATAAGTATGTCCCACGTCCCTTTCCCGTCCGTCTGGCTCGCTGGTATACACGAAAACTCTGGAAGGGATGGGGGAAATTGATATACATCTTATCTTACCCCCAGGGTACATACATAAAATTAAACCTAAATATTATATTTAGGAATATTTTCACATAATATATTTTCATTTTGCGTTTGAAAGCATTTTCAGGGATATACATGCCGAATTTCATGATTCCAGCTCCGTCTGTTTGAATGGAACCATTTTTATCCCTTTCTACCAAATTTCACCCACATAAAGTACGAATTATGAAAACTATTTTCTTAGCCACATTCGTGTTGTAAAAGTAATGCCCGTTCCGAATTTCATGATTCTAGGCCCAATCGTTTGGTCTGGGATGTGGTACAATTTGTATCTAATTTAATCCCTTAAAAGCGCAATTTTCGAAAAAATGCCTTCTTGTCAGTGATCTGCGCTGTAAAACGAATATACACACCGAATTTAATTATTGTAGCGTCATCCGTTTTATTGGTACCTTTTTATCCCCCTTTTCCCGTTTACCTATTAAAATTACGAATTTCAAAATATTCGGTCATTTTAAGTTCTAAGCATTTTGAGGTATGTACACACATAATTTTATGATTCCAGCTCCATCCGTTTAATTAGTACCATTTTTACCCTTTTACCCACAAAAAGTACGAATTTTGAATAATATTATCTTGGTCGCATTCGTGTTATAAGAGTAATGCCCATTCCAAATTTCAAGATTCTAGGCCCAGCCGTTTGGTCAGGGCGGTGGTACAATTTTTATCCCATTTAATCCCTTAAAAGTGCAAATGTTGAAAAATTCCTTCTTATCAGTGATCTGCGCTGTAAAACGAATATACACACCGATGTTGTTGGTAACATTCCGTGTTGTTGGTACCATTTTATCCCTTTTTACCCGATTTCACCCCAAAAAGTACAAATTTTGAAAAATATTTTCTTGGGCGCGTTAAAGCTAAAAGATGAATTTGCGTACCAAATTTCAAGATTCTAGGCCCAACCCTTTGGTCATTGCTGTGGTACCATTTTTATCCCTTTCAGCCCCATTTTATCCCTTAAAAGTACGAATTTCGAAAAACTCACTTCATATCTGATCTCTACGCTGTACAAATTTCATGATTCTAGCTTCAGTCGTGTTGTTTGTACCATTTTTGTCCCTTTTTGCCCCATTTAACCCCCCAAAAGTACGAATTTTTCAAAATTCAATTTTCGGGATGCCTTCATGTCGTAAGAGGAATGCCCATACCAAATTTCAAGATTCTAGGCCCAGCCGTTTGGTCATTACGGTGGTACCATTTTATCCCTTTTTACCCCGTTTTACCCCTTAAAAGTACGAATTTCGAAAAACCCCGTCTTATCACACCTCTATACTGTAAGAGAAATGTACAAACCAAATTTCATGATTCTAGCTCTAGCCGTTTGGTCTGGGGAGTGATCAGTCAGTCACTCAATCACGCAACTCTTATATATATATAGATTTAGTGAAAACAAAACTCATTTTCATTTATACTTTTGCGCCACCCTTTATTAGGTACATTATATGGTGTAATATTTTATTCTTCGAACATGATTTATAAAGACTAGCCTATATAGCTTAATTACAAATTTTTAGCCACATTAGCTAATTCGCTATTTTGGAATAACGGTGATTTAAGGATTTGTTGGCAGTGCCATATTTGAGAGACTTACATTAAATGCATATAAAAGTACTTGATTTTCCATTTATGAAAGTATTTATTGCAACTTGCCAATCCATTTTCCATTTTCTTAAGTAGAGCTGATGTCAATTTACTTGATGTTATCTGGGCTGTGTCGTCCGCATAGTATGCCGTACCAACATAGGTAGGCGGTGAAAAATCTGACGTATAAAGAGAGTACAGTAAAGGCGAAAGTACCGATCCTTGAGGTAAACCTGCATTTGTTGTTTTCGGCGAAGAGTGAATCCCATTTACACATACGAGGTATTTTCTTTCATCCAGAAATTCTAACATTAATTTGCAAAGATATTTTGGAATATTGGATTGTAGCATTTTGTAAATCAAACCGTTATGCCAAACAGTATCAAACGCTTTTTCCACATCTAACAATATGAGACCGGTTGATAGTTTTTTTCTTTTATTTAGCAAAACAGTGTTTATGATTCTGTTCACCTGTTGGATACAGCTGTGTCCCTTTTTGAACCCGAATTGCTCTTTTGCTATTAAGTTATTGTCAGTAGCAAACTCATTGATTCTGTTATGAATAATTTTTTCAAACAATTTTCCAATATTGCTCAGGAGACTTATCGGTCTATAACTGTTAGGATCCGTCTTAGCTTTGTTCGGTTTTGCTATAGCAATAATTTTAGCTGTTTTAAAATGTTTTGGAAAATAGTTATTTTGAATACAACTATTAAATAAGAGTACTAATAGATCCAAAGCTCTTGTTGGCAACTTTTTTTTTGGAAATATTATCTAAACCAGGCGATTTAGAATTCTTTAGACATTTGATAATTGATGTTAGTTCATTCAGTGAGGTGTAAATAATACCATCAGTGTTGTTTCCTTCTCTCTTAAGACGATTTACTTTGCTGTTTACTGTTTTGTCTATAGAATGTTTGTAACTAGACGTTAAATTATTAGCTTTTAAAAATGCATCAGCTAGCAATTCTGCCTTTTCGTTATCTATTCTTACTTTTTGGTTGTCTTTTTGTAAGTACGGGATTTGATTGTTGTTTTTACCTCTAAGACTTCTGCTTATTTTCCAAAACCGTTTATCTCCAGGATGTAAATTAGATAAGAACTTCGACCATTTGTCATTTCTCTCTATTGTCTATAATTATACTAATGAGTTTTATACTTTGTTTATAGAAATTTGACTCGGTTTGAGAAATTGACCTTTTCATTTTTCGATTCAAATGTCGTCTGATCTTTATGAGTTTTATTGTAGGCTTTGAGAGAATATAATTATTATTGGGACAAACCTTGGGAGTAGATATGTTTCGAGCTTCTACAATAATATTTATAAATTTGTTGATATCCTGATCAATCAATTCCTTATTATTGTAAATAGCGTTTTGACTACTTATACGACGTTCAATGAAGTTTTGGTAAAGAGTCCAGTTAGTTGACTTGAAATCATAGTGGCTGGAGTCCACTGAATTCAGAGTCGAACCATGTAGTGTGCAAATCACTGGGCGATGGTCGGAAGGTACGTCGTATCCAAGAACTTCTAAGGTCATATCAAATGTAGAGTTGCTCAATATAATATCTATGATCGACGGATTACGATTTTGTTGATATGGGAAATATGTTGGGTCAATTGTGTGATATACAGGGTGATTTTTTAAGAGCTTGATAACTTTAAAAAAAAAAAAACGCATAAAATTTGCAAAATCTCATCGGTTCTTTATTTGAAACGTTAGATTGGTCCATGACATTTACTTTTTGAAGATAATTTCATTTAAATGTTGACCGCGGCTGCGTCTTAGGTGGTCCATCCGCTTAGTCCAATTTTGGCATTTCCACGTTTTTGAGTAACAGAGACCCAATTGGTGCGAACGGCGACGAATCGAAAATTGGTGGTCATCATTAACACTGGCCGATACAGCTGCGATATTTTCTTCAGTTCGCACTCTACGTAAGCGTGTTGGTGGTTTAATGTCCAACAATGTAAATTTGGTGCGAAATTTAGTCACAATAGCCCGAATAGCCGCTTCAGTGGGTCGATTAAACTGACCATAAAATGGAAGCGCGCAATGAACTTTCTTAACAGAGCACGCATTTTGATAATAAAATTCAATAATTTGCAAGCGTTGTTCGTTTGTAAGACGATTCATGATGAAATGTCAAAGCATACTGAGCATCTTTCTCTTTGACACCATGTCTGAAATCCCACGTGATCTGTCAAATACTAATGCATGAAAATCCTAACCTCAAAAAAATCACTCTTTATAAAGAAATCATGCGTTTGTTGTAAATTGAAGAGGTCTCTTCCAGCTGTATTAGACGAGCTGCAATTCCATGATGACTGTTTGGCATTTAAATCACCAAGAATGATGAATTCCTTGTCCCAGGAAGTGAGTTTCCGAATATCGTTTGAGAATTCTGAGCAGTACTTTGGTGAATATGCTGAAGTTAATATTACCGCTCTGTTATTAACAGTAACTTCTATTGATATGTTTTCTATTTTATTTGTATTTATAACATTTAGAAGCCTATGTGGTAAGGTTTTCCTCACGATAAGAGCAACCCCACCCCCTCTCGATCCTTCTCTATCATTCCTATGAATAAAATAATTTTGTAGATATGGTTTGTGACATTCATTTAAGTGCGTTTCGTTTAAGGAAGCGACGTGTACTTTTTCTCTCTCTAAAAAGTATTCAAATTGTTTTAGATGAGAATAATTTGAAATGCCGTGAGCATTCCAGTGAAGCAGCTTAATTAAATTTGAATTATGGTAATCCATGGGCATATTTTACCATCGACATTACAACCTGAATCTGTTGTATTTTATTCGTACATTGTTGTAGGCCATTCAAAGCAGACATGAATATTTCAAACAGTTCGTCGATGCTAAAGAGATCGCTGTTTTCTCTTAAGCACGATGCGGAAGAGTTACCATTTATGTAGCTCTGTGTGTTATGGCTGTTGTGTTGTGGGTTAGTTGACAAGGGGGGGAGATTGGCCCGGCGTGCTCCTATACGATTATTTCTTCTGCGAGCAGAGTTTGATGTTGCATTTGCTCTGTTCTCTAAGTATGTAGCTCTTGAGGGACAGTTGTATTCATTCCAAGTTTCATCCAGATCCAAGCATTTTTGTGGATTTTACAGACTTTTGGCTACATTTTCTCTTTTCTGCCCATAGTGCTCCGTAAGTTTATAAGAACTTGTTCCAAGAGATGGGAACTAATTTAAATTCTCAGTCATTTGTATGCGAGTGCGACGATTTGCTAATGATTTTTCTATATTACATTCTATAGTCTAGTCTTGTTATGTACTAACTAGACACGAGAGTGGTGAACACATTGTTGGTATTCTTCACACAAAAATATTTACTTTTCTTTTAGATTATGATCTGATCGCGAATTGTGGTTTTGTGAAATTTATCCATCATGGTCATAAATTTCACTACTCATTCTGCTAATAAAATTTTAAGATTTTTTCCTAAGGCAATATTTTTAAAGGAGAATATTTCATGAGATATTCAGCAAAAATCGGAATATGGACCACATACTACACCATTTCCAAGTGTAATTCAGAAAATATCAATTGTAATTCAGAACTCGTCAATTGAAATTCAGAAATTCCATTTGAAATTCAGAACTCATCAATTGATATTCAGATATTCTATTTGAAATTCAGAACTCATCACTTGATATTCAGAAATTCCATTTCAAATTCAGAACTCGTCACTTGATATTCAGAAATTCCATTTGAAATTCAAAACTCATCAATTGAAAATCAGAACTTGTTATTTGAAATTCAGAACTCATCAAATGAATTTCAGAACATTTCATATGAAATTCAGAAGTTATCAAACAAAATTCGGAAAACATTTATAGAGAAATAACTCGATATACTCCTAAGTCAGTCATATATAAATATATTAAATTGATAAAATTCATTAAAGAACACAATTAATTATTTTAATATGTTGTTTATTATTTGCATTATAAATATGCAATGAAATCAAGAAATAGATTGGAAATGGGAGAACACAAGCTTTAATAATATTTAACAGGCAATTAATAACGAATCACTTTTTTACCGTCAATAGACGTGAAATTAAAAACAACAAAAAGAGCATTTTTCTGTAATCGGTACATAATTTTCATTTCAAACTTTAACTTGGCCGAGTTAACCAACTTTACAAGGTAAGTGGAGTGTTACCAAAGACTTTCTATATTCAACAAGTAATCTCGCTCTTTGCTGTTATTACCGACGCAACGTTGAGAGTTAACAGAGAATGCTGCCATGTTTACATGTTAAATCAAAATATGAAAGTGAGGAAAACAATGAGTACATTCAAAAATATACACGAAAACGAAAAGAATACATATATTTTATTGTTAGATGTTGTAAAATATTTTGTTTTCTTAGCAAAACCTTATAAAACAGTAAAATTACAACAAACAAATGTGCTTTGCTACTCTCGCATTTCTGGAAGTTAGCATACAAATAGTGAGATTTCTCCTCCTGTAGTTTGACGATCTTTGTGTGTAACCATTCTACTCTTTATATTAAGAGATTTACATGATTTAATTCCGACGATCTATAAAGCTAAGAATATATACAACCGTAATTAATAAATAATTTACATTGTATGTAAATATCTTTTAAGAAGTTTTACATACGTAGAATATAATTTCTGAATTGATTACTTCTGAATTACAAATGAAACGATCTGAATTTCATATGAAATATTCTGAAATTCATTTGATGAGTTCAGAATTTCAAATAACAAGTTCTGATTTTCAATTGATGAATTCTGAATTTCAAATGGAATTTCTGAATATCAAGTGACGAGTTCTGAATTTAAAATGGAATTTCTGAATTTCAACTGATGTGTTCTGAAATGGAAATTCTGAATTACAATTGATCTTTTCTGAATTACACTTGGAAATGGTGTAGTTGTATTACAAAGGCCGGCGGTCGTATGAGTATTAGAATTCATAATAACACGTATACGTCCTGGCGTACTGTGTGCAGCAGAAGAAGTGAAAAATAATAGTTAATATTTGGATCATCATCAACATGGAGTTGTCATTTATTCTGAAATAATAAAAGTAAATTTAGAAAATCCGCAGCTACCGGGGTAGAGAACAGTGCTCCATCGTATTGGTACTACGACACTCTGCCCATCTCAGCTATCCTTTGCTGTGAGTGGAGATTAACTGAAGCAAACCACAATTGACTAAAATAATGATGAGATCAATTGTTGTTTTAATTAGAATCATTGTTTTTAAAATGGTATACATATACGTTTGTTTATATTGGGTAGGTCATTTAAAATTAGAATCGTCTATAAAAATAATACTGATTTTTTTTTCAAATTTGTTGTTTTATTGAAAAGGTTGAACTTGGCCATTTAATAATGGAATATGACTACTACGACTGGCTCGGCATTACCTCATTTGAAGATCAATTTGTCTAAATTTTACTAGATCGAAGGGTTCACTTTTTTCCTGAGTGTGTACATGGCTTCAAATATTCCAATTTCACTCGCTTACAAAGATGCATTTTTATATATTGTCACAATTAAAAGGATTTAGATTTTAGTTTACTATACATTTCTTTGGAAAATATAAATATTTTGTGCAAGTAAGGTAGCATTTAAATATGTGTATAATAGGCATTTAAATTCCCCTCCCGATTCTGGGTGTTGGAATGGTATTAGTTTGTCCTGTTCCATGGACTAATATTTTTGTGTACATTGCATCATGCTGATTCATAATTAAAAAATAATTTACTCAAATTAAATTAAATTTCGTCAAGGTATCTTTAATAAGTGTACTCTCATTTGAATATATTTCTCCGATTTCACCCGTTCATTAAAAGGTAATTATGATGTTTATAAATGTTACACTTTCATATATTTAGAAACAGTGGTTTATGAACAATCTTCTAAAATTTGGGAAAAAATATTTTTTTTTTCGAAAAAAATCTATCCATACATTTTTTGAGTTAGAAAATTAGCTATTACAAAGTATAACAAACTTTTTACAGACTTTTTTCTCTTTTTTACGATTTTTTCGTGCCAGAAAAAATAGTTTTTTTTTTCGAACTGACAGACTGTTCCTAAACAAGTATTTCTATGTGAAAGTGTAGCACGCATTATTTATAGCCATCATTAGTACCCTTAATTTAACATATAGCCGGGTATTATCGGACTTACATTTTCCAAAAAGATAGTACAAATATTTAAGATACCTTGGCCGAAAATTGGAATTTAAGTAAGTTTTGGAAAGCCAAAATACATCACAAAATGTTAAACATGACCATTCGACGAAATTGTTGTTGCGGTCGGTGCTATCGGGATAGCCTGATTACTTGTGCCTAAGCCGATGTTATTTTTACAGTTACTGAGACACGCTCTTTCTTGTCCACTATATAGACTGATTTAAGCAAAAATTCGCCATTGGGCGCGGGAATAGGTATTTTCATATTCATCGGAGCAAAATCGAGCAATTGTATGTCATGCTGAAATAAAAAAACAACAATTAAATAATAATGATACATATGTATGTATATCTTGAAGAAATTTCAAATTCTTTTTCGAATTTTCTTCTTGAAGTCCATTCCATGTTTTTGCTTTGTTTCACATCTATACTTACGTTGAATGGACAACTGTGATTCATATTCGTATAATTCGCTATCAAATTGTGGAATGCTCGCAATGGTCCAAATTTTCGATTTTTCAAAAATGCACATGCATCTGAAGTGTTATTGATCAAAGTCGATGTAAATTGAGAACTGATAAACTGTAACTCGAGGCGGGCGTGACAATTCGTCACGGGCAACTGGAATAAACGCAGAATGAAGGAGAACGTCGGACCGTTGACCTTGTCCTGTCGCAACTGGCACAAATCGAATCTGGAGAAACCTTTGTCGATATTTGTGCACTCCACCGAAGTTACGATCACCTTGCAATATGTCTAGACGAAAATTTTTCGAGTGAACAACTTTTTCGTCGACAATTTCGATACTCCACACTGTCTCACCTGTTTCAGGAGCAGCAAACATATTAGAAATTTTAATTGATATTTAAACATGCTGACACCGCGGCAAAACTCTAGCTTTTCGTATTTCAAATGCAACTGATGGATTAAAAAATGTTTTCTGATTGAATTCCAAAGCGTTTTTGGGTGATTATTTTGAATTATTTGTAGACAACAGCAAAGTGGAGAGTTAATGGAATAAAGTGGTAGATATCCCACGGATTATTATACCCTCCATCAGGTTATTAGGTATTTGTGCATGAGTTTGTAGCGCCCACGAGAAAAAAGTTTTTATACTGATCGATGAGTTGTTTTTAGAATCAAATTGTAGCTATTACACCGTGAGACAATTTTACATTTTTATACCCTACACCACTTCGTGGACTAGGGTATTATAAGTTAGTTTTCCGCCAAACCTTTCGGCTTAAAATCACCAGCTGAATCGATTTAACGATGTCTGTCTATCCGTCTGTCTACAGGTCGCCCAGTTTACACTATTATCGCTCTAGAACCCACATCTTACATTGGATCTTGATAACATTTTGCAGATTATATTATATTTCAATAAGGCCCAAATATTAATGTAGCGGTCTTACAAATGGGCCCCCATTTTAATTATTACCTCTCTAGGTCCCACATTTTACGTCGGGAGTTTTTCAAATTTTGCAGATTATATTATATTTCAACTAAGAATAGGTACTATGAAAGTTAAAGTTATTAATATGTGTCCATATTTTGGTATAACCCCCATAACATATAACAATTTTGTATATCATGTAATATTTCAACTAAGAATACCTATTTTAAAAGTGATCTATATGGAACCACCTTTTAATGTATCGTCCTTACAAATGGCCGCATTTTAATTTTTACCCCTCAAGGACGCAAATTTTACATCCGATTTTTTCCAAATTTTGCTGATTATATCATATTTCAACTAAGAATACATACTATGAAAGTCAAATATATGTGTCCATACTTTGGAATGACCCAAATGGGCCTCCATTCTACTCTATTACAGCTCTAGAAACTACGTCTTACATATTGGATCATGATATATTTCAAAAGGCATACCTACCGTGAATGAGAAACATGTTCTGGACCAGGCCCAAAGTATTGTTAGAGGCCCCTTTCGAATGTCGGTCCGATTCACCCTATTACTACTGTATGCATTGTATTTGTCTGCCGGAAAATTGTATCAATTATCATATAATTTACCACATTCGTTAAAAATTACTAAAGATGAATTTATAGTCTACTTTATAATTTATATGAACTACATAAAATTGCTTCCATGAAACACCTGGGTTTAGTAATAAAAGCGAGGTATATACGCAGGGAGTGGTGTAGGGTATTATATAGTCGGCCCCGTCCGACTTTAGCCTTTTATTGCACCTGTATGTAGAAACACTGTTTTCCATTTGGTAACGTTTTACAGGACTTTTTCCAAAGGATATAAATGTTTAATTAATTTATTTTTGTAATTTTGTTAAATCAACGTACCACTTTCGAAGGTCTACCGATTTTGGCAAAGATTGGTTAAAGTGTTTGGCATTGTTACATATTAAGTCTGGCGAAATTATTTTTGGAATTTTTTTCTCCTTAAAAAATGGTTTAAGTGTTTGGCGAAATAATTTTGTGAAATTTTTCTCCTTAAAATAGTGAAAAAACTGATTTCTTTCGAAAAAAAATCGTCATAATTTTTTTGTTTGGATTTGTAGTAGCTAACATTTTGGCGAAGAAAACAATGTTTATATGTAAAATATCTTTGGATAAATGTAGATACCTTCTACTCTATTTGTAGGCACAAATGATTTTATTTAAAAAAATATGATTTCTTAATTTTTGGTAAAATAGCGCGAAATCCCTCTTTACAAATTAGATAACAGAAAATTATTATTTTATAATAGCTGCGATCCTATCGAAAAAAACAAGGCCTGCTTGAAGAGAATCTAATGTAGAAGTTATGGCTCTTCTACACCATTTCCAAATGAAGTTCAGAATAAATCAATTGATATTCAGAAATTCCATTTGAAATTCGGAACGCATCAGATGAATTTCAAAAATTCCAGTCAGTTTGTGAGTGAGACGATTTTCTTTATTCTACCATTCAAAGTCAAAGTAATCGGTAGTTCAAATTTAAAAAGAGCTTTCATATTACTGTCTTAACAAGCAAACTTACGTTGTCTATATTAAATTGTATGGACTTTGAAAATATTGCACTTGTTGATATATTTAAAACCGGTTTCATCGGTTTTGTAAAATTTTAAAAAACTAAACCAGTTTTTTTACTATTGTGAATTTTCGATCAAACCGATTGGGGCGTATCGATTTTCTTAATCGCTTTGGGGCGAAAATAGGTCTTTTGTTCGATATTTCCCTTAAAACAAGAAACCGTTGTTATTTTTACCAGAGTATAGGTAACATTAATGTAATGTGGGCTAAATACAAGCTAGTCTTATGATCTTATGGTTAATGTTAAAGTGGAAAATAAAACACTTTTCTAGGGATTGGAAACTTTCATTTGGAATTAATATCGTAACGATGCGATGCCCCGTTGAAAATATATTTGACTTTTAATAATCTTCTCAAACATAGATGGAGCGAAAGCTAATTAAAACAGGCAAGTAAAGGCTAAAGTCAGGCGGAGCCGACTATAAAAACAATTTGTAGGATTTGTATTGGGTTTTAATACTTTTTCTTTTATTTTTTGACAAGTACATCAAAATTCGTTATTAGCCAATGTTCACAATCCACTGAATTAATTATTTCCGCTCTAGATAAAGCATATTTGAACAGATTTTCTTCAAATTTGGCAAACCAGCTCATATTTCAACTAAAGACATCTGTGACGAAAGTGGGTCATATCGGTTCAGATTTAGATATAGCTCCCATACAAATTTTGCTCCCGATTTTACTCTTTCCGCTCTAGAAACCACATATTTCAACAGTTTTTCTTCCAATTTGGCACAACGCCATATATTTAAACTAGAAACAGCTCTGGTAAAAATAGGCCAGATCGGCTCAGATTTATATATGCTCCCATACAAATGTCTCCTCCGATTTGAATCTTTCCGCTCTAGAAACCACATATTTTAACAGATTTTCTTCAAATGTGACAAAGCGTCTTATATTTCAACTAGTAAACCTATGCTATGGTCACATCGGTTCAGATCTATATATAAAGGGTGATTTTTTAGCTAATATTTTTTTGGCAACACTGGTTCAAACAGCTGACGCACGTTTCGTGTTTTGTTTCACTGTCAAACATCTTCAGTTTGGTTTATAATTTAACCATGTTGAATTTTATTATCAAAATGCGTGCTCTGTTAAGAAAGTTCATCACGCGCTTCCATTTTATGGTCAGTTTAATCGACTCACCGGGCTATTGTGACTAAATTTCGCACCAAATTTACATTGTTGGACATTAAACCACCAACACGCTTACGTAGAACCGTACTATCGATTCAAATAAAGATTTCATGCATTTTTCTGAATTTTATGTGTTTTTTTTTTAAACTTTCTTATAGCTTTTAAAAAATCACCCGTTTGTAGTCGGAGTACAGTGCATCTTCATGTCCTAAATATACATGTGTGTGCCGGCGAACTTGTGTCCCACACAAGAGTGGCCAAAGAGAAACATCTTCAGTTTAAATATAACCATGGAAGGAAGCACCATGCGCACCATGACGATAAAGCCTTGCAAACAACCGCTTTGCTGTTGTTTATTGCTTTTTTTTTATAGGAACACATGGCCACGCATACTGGAATCTAGCTGAAATGACATAAGGTCGATTTACAAATGTCAGATCCCACACAATCGACCAATGTCATTTCAGCTAGATGTCGCATGAATGCGACTTTCAAATCAAAATACAATCATTCAACTTAGTATAGACTTCAGCATATAGTGGGATACGAATTCCAAAGAAAGATCTATAAATTTCACAGGAGTAGGTTGTCTAAGACGACATTTATATTTTCTTGTGTAATTTTAAGTGGGTTGTCTATTTTACTAGTAAGATTTGACGCAGTTAGAACTCCGTTGGTTGAAGTCGACGTGAGCCGACTGACTTCATTTGCACATTTTTAGTTGAAATATAATATAATATGAACAATTTGAAAAACTTTCGATGTGAAATGTGGGTCCTATAAGAATGGGTAGTAATAAGAATGGGGAGCATGTGTAAGGGCGCTACATTAAAAAGTGGGCCGTATAGATCAATTTCAAAGTAGGCATTCTTTGTTGAAATATAACATTATCTGCAAAATTGTATCGAGATCCAATGCACGATGTGGGTTCTAGAGCTATAATAAAGTAGAAATTAGGGCCCAATTTGTATGGGGGTTATACCAAAATATGGACACGTATATTTGACTTTCATAGTATGCATTCTTATTATTAAAATATAATATAATCTGCAAAATTTGATAAAATTTTGTTATGATCTCATGTAAAATGTGTATTATAGGCCTGAGTAAATTATAGGGCCTGAATTCCAAAAATGAGAGTACAAATATAAAAAATAACCATACAATTTTTTAATATCGTTTTCGAGTATATATAATAATACATCAGAAAATGTAGCCATTCTCAAAATTTTTGTTGCATACTGTAATTATTGAACATTTCACGTTGATTTAATGTAGAATTCCTCATGTAGCCGCTTTTTATTGGAAACCCCAATTTTTGCAATGTTTGGTATAGGCTTGGATGGAAGTGCGATCATTGATAATTTTTTATAGCTTCAACGGCACAAAGTACAAATGCTAGCTGCTATTACGGGTGGAATTGGTGATTATATTTTTTGATTAGCACAGATGACTAGTAAAGCTACGTTAATGAGAACTCCACTGAAAAGATACTTCATAGCAATCCTTATAATTTCTATCAGAAAAAATATATGATGATTTCTTTCGGTGGCGCAATTTTATTGGCCCTCTACCAAAAATGGCACAGTGGTTGGAATTCGATTTACTTTGGAAATAAGCTAAAAAGCTTCTGTTCATTAATTTTTTGCTGATTACCCGAATCTAAATTTATTTTCTAGAATCAGCTCGGGGCCGATAGTCTTTTTCCAGCCATGAAATATATTTGAATTACTTATGTCGGAGCATACATTTATTCAACGCGGACTCCTTTAAATTTCTCCGAATTTGATTTTCTTTTGGTGGATAAAGCTAAATCTAAAATAGTAATTTGGAAACCTCCGATTAGATAGCACTCATATACAGTCCAAGGAATGTGCTTGTCGATGTGCACTATTTTAGCTGAACTCCCGTCGTATGTATAACATTCTACCCAGTTTTGAACATAAAATTAGAACCGCGTAGCCTTTTATATCCACGACCTCATGTTTAGATGCAGCCGACCACTTTATAACTTTTTGCACCACATTTTGAAAATCACTATAGGTAACGCGTGTATTTGATTCCCCTAAAAACATTTACTTTAGTTGGTACCACGTTTATCCCTTGTCGTCCTGTATCTTCCTTATAAGTACAAATGATGTACATAATTAAACCTTCTGTATCCCTTTTTGTCTCCCGCGGACCTTAAAAGCACAAATTTCGACAAATCCCATTTGACTGTGCTTCTAGACATGGTCAGAGTAATTTACATATCAAATTTCTCGATTCTAGTTGCAATTCTTTAGTTGGCACCATTTTGTATCCCTTTTTGTGCCGCTCAGACCTTAAAAGTACAAAAATGCTTTTATATTGCGCTTATATATCGTGAGAGGAATTTACATACCAAATTTCACGATTCTAGCTATAATACTTTAATTGGTACCATTGTTATCGCTTTTTGTCCCGCTTATTCCTTATAAGAACAAATTTCGAAATGTCAGAGGAATTTACACACCAAATTTCAAAACTATAGCTGCAATACTTAAATTGGTACCATTTTTATCCATTTTTGTCCCTCGAAACCCTTAAAAGTACAACTTTCGAAAAATCCATTCATCTTGCAAATCTACGTTGTTAGAGGAATTTACATACCAAATTTCACGACTATAGCTGCAATACTTTAGTCGGAACATTTTAGTCCCGCTCACCCCTTATAATTGCAAATTTCGAAAAAAAAAAATTTAATCCCGCTCACCCCTTATAAGTGCAAATTTCGAAAAAAAATCCATTTAGATTGCGCTTCTACATTGTCAAATGAATTTACAACCAAATTTCGCGACTATAGCTGCAATACATAAATTAGTACCATTTTTGTCCCTCGCAACCCTTAAAAGTACAAATTTTGAAAAATTCAATTTTATTGCGCTTATACATAGGCAGAGGAATTTACATACCAAATTTCACGATTATAGCTGTACTACTTTAGTTGGTACCATTTTTATCCCTTTTTGCCCCCCTCACACCTTATAAGTACAAATTTCGATAAATCCATTTATGTTTCAAGTCTATGTTGTCAGAGAAATGTGTAGATACCGATTTTCACGAATATAGCTGCAATACTTAAATTGGTACCATTTTTATCCCTTTTTGTCTCTTTGCTCCCTTAAATGTACAAATTTCGAAAAATCCCTATTTGTAGCTCGTCTGCATGTTTCTAGCTACTGCCGTTTAGTGAGGCGAAGGTTTGATGTTTATCCCTTTTTATCCCATTTTACCCTCTAAAAGTACGAATTTCGTTCTTATTTGGGAACTACCCTGAAAATTCCATGACCCTGGCTTCAGCCAGGATAAATCAGTCAGTCAGCAACGCAACTCTTTTATATATATAGACTAGCAGTAACCGCTGCATCGCACGCGAAAATGACAGTTATTTGTTATCAGTTTTATGTGTCTCTGTTTTTGGATAGTATTTATTTAATTTTTTTGGTGGATATAGATAAATCTAAAATAGTAATTTGGAAACCTCCTCCACAGGAATGTACTTGTCGATGTGGATTATTTTAGCTGAACTCCCTTCGAATGTATTATTTTTATAATTTTCTATCAAGTTTTGAAAAAAATACATTCAAAGAGCTTCTTATATCCTCGATCTCACTAGATGCAATCGGCCACTTTATAACTTCTAACACCTCTTTCCCAAAAAGTACACATTTGAAAAATCGCTATAGGTAACATGTGTTCTCCCTTGTTACTAAAATCATGTACTTTATTTGGTACCACGTCTATGCCTTTTCGTTCCACATCCTTCTTATAAAGGGTGGTTAAATTGTAAGGGCCGATGTTGAATGTGAACCACACATAAACGTCAAGTTTTTTTCTGCATATCATTTGACATTTCTCAATTTCAGACTAACTCAATTTGAACCATGCAAAGCTACACAATCGAGCAACCCGTTAAAGTTATTCAGGGTCATTATGAAAATGGGCGTTCAAATCAAAATGCATTTCGAAGAAAATTATCTTCAGTGATGAGACACATTTTCACCTCAGTAGATTCGTCAATAAGCAGAATTGCCGCATTTGGATGAATGATAATCCAAGAGTGATTGTCGAAAAAGCAATGCAAAGAGTGACTGTTTGGTGCGGTTTATGGGCTGGCGGCAGTATTTTTTTGCAAAATGAGGACGGTCAGGTAGTTACTGTGAATGGTCTTCGCTATCGTGAGATGATAACGAACTTTTTATGGCCCGAATTGGAAGATATGGATGTGTATGATATGCGGTTTAAACAGGACGGTGCCACTTGCCACACAGCTAACGAAACAATGGCTGTTTTGCGCCACAAATTCAATGGCCGTGTTATCTCACGTGGTGGCGAAGGCAATTGGCGGCCAAGATCATGTGATTTGACACCGTTGGACTTCATTCTTTGGGGTTATTTGAAAAAAAGGTGTACGTCAATAAGCCAGCAACAATTCAAGTGCTAAAGAATGAGATAATTTGGCATAGAACCTCAAGTATGCCTTAGCGTCATCGAAAATTTGGACCATCGGATGGAGGTGCGCCGCCGAGGTCGCGGCGGCCATTTGGCCGATAATTTCCGTACATAATTGAACCATACCAATATTATCATAATAAAAAGAAACGACAATAATTTCCCGAAAAAATTGTGTTTTATTCAAAATCAACAACGGCCCTTAAAATTTAACCACCCTTTAAAAATTTTGAAATATCCATTTATGTTCCGCATTTGCATTTAGATTGCGCTTCTACGTTGTCCGAGGAATTTGCACTCCAAATTTCACGACTATAGCTGCAATACATTACTTGGTACCATTTTTGTACATTTTTATTCCCATCCCTTATAAGTATACATTTCGAAAAAATCCATTTTGATTTGCCCTTCTACGTTCTCAGAGGAATTTACACACAAATTTCACGACTATAGCTGCAATACTTTAGTTTTTATCCCGCTCACCCTTTCTAAGTAAACATTTTGAAACTACCTGAAAATATATTTGGGAACTACCTTGAAAATTTCATGACTGTTTGGTCTGGGGCTGTTCAATGATAAGTCAGTCAGTAACGCAACTCTTTTATATATATATATATATATATAGATTTAGTGGTTTCTAAAGTTCTAAGTTGTATTTGAATATGTAGCAATGTAGCAATTAATGTAGACGCCAGTAGTTGATAAGAACTTGTTCCTAAAGATGGGGACTGATTTAAATTTTCAGTATTTGTATGTGAGTGCGACGATTTGCTAACGATTTTTCTGCATTACATTCTATAGTCTTGTTATGTACTAACTAGATACGAGAGTGGTAAGCAGACAAACATATTTTAAGAATTATTTTCTCTTCGAATGTTATCTGATCGCGAATTGTGATTTTGTGGAATTTCTTTATCCACCATGACCGTAAATTTAAATACACATTTTTGCAAATAAAATTGGAAGATGCTTTCCCTCAGACAATATTTTTAAAGAAGAATATTTCATTAGATACAGGGTTTTCCAACAAGAGTGTTATTTTGAATCACCCGGTATTTCGGTAGCTGTCACTTTTGAAGCTTTTATTCTTTGACAAGTAGGAACTACGCCATTACTAAAAATGGAACGACACACGCCTCAACAAAGCATTGAAATTATTAAAATTCATGAATGAAAATGATCCGGAATTCCATCGAAAAATCACCTTGACTGATGAGGCCCATTTCCACCTCGGTGGCTACGTCAACAAGCTAAATTCTCGGAATTGTCTGGGACTCTGAAAACCCAAGAGTTATTGTTGAGAAGCCTCTCCATCCTCATCGTGCGACTGTTTGGTGCGGTGAATGGATTGCGCTATCGAGAGATTATTAATGATTTTTTATGGTCGGAGTTGGATGATATTGATCTGAACAACGTTTACTTTCAACAAAACGGCGCTACGTGTCACACAAGCAACGAAACCATTGCTCTTTTACGGGAAAAGTTTCCGCACCGTGCTACCCTCGAAGCGGTGATCACAATTGGCCACCGAGATCTTGTGATTTAACACCTTGCGACATCTTCCTTTGGGGCCACGTGAAAGATAAGGTCTACTCCAACAGCCCAGCATCGATTAAAGACCTCAAAGATAGAATTCGTGAGGCTATCGAGGACATAGGGCAGCCACTTTGCGATTTGGTTATGGAAAATTCCATGAAAAGGTTATTGTCCTGTAAGCGTGGTCGTGGTGGCCATTTGACTGATGTTGTTTTTCGTTATTAACGGCATACCTTCCTCTTTATTATGAAATAAACATCCGATAATTTATCTCAAAAAATGGAATTTTTCTTTGAATACCAAAATAACACCTCTTGTTGAAAAACCCTATAGTAGTTGTATTACAACGCCCAGAGGTCGTATACGTATTAGAATTCGTAATAACACGTATACGTCCTGGCGTAGTGTGTGCAGCAGAAGAAGTGAAAAATAATAGTTAATATTTGGAGCATAATCAACATGGAGTTGTCATTTATTCTGAAATTATAAAAGTAAATTTAGAAAATCCGCAGCTATCGGGGTAGAGAACAGTGCTCCATCGTATTGGAACTACGACACTCTGCCCATCTCAGCTATCCTTTGCTGTGAGTGGTGAATTATTGTTTTAATTAGAATCATTGTTTACTAAATACGTACATATACGTTTGTATATAGGGTAGGTCATTTAAAAATTAAAATTAGAATCGTCAATAAAAATAATACTGATTATTTATACACTCCATGAGAGTATTATGTCTTTGTGCATTAGTTTGTAACACCCAAAAGGAAACGAGATAGACCCATTGTTAATTATACCGATCATCTTAGAATCACTTTCTGAGTCGATTTAGCAATGTCCGTCCGTCTGTCTGTCCGTCCGTCCATCTATTCTTGTAATCACGATACAGGTCGCAATTGTAGACAGAACCAAATGAAACTTTGCACAACGATGTTTTTCGGGATAAGTACGAACGCTATTTAATTTGAAGAAAATCGGTTCAGATTTAGATATAGCTCCCATACAAATTTCTCTCCCGATTTGACTTTTTCCGCTCTAGAGACCACATAATGTATCAGATTGTCTTCAGATTTGGCAAAACATCTTATATTTCCACTAGAAACACCCATGGTGAATATCGGTCAGATCGGTTCAGATTTATATATAGCTCCCGGGCTAGACCGGTTCAGATTTAGATATAGGCCCCATACCCGATTTTCATTAAATTTGGGACAACATCTTATAATCCAACTAGAAACACTATGCAGAAATTGGGTAAGATCGGTTCAGATTTAGATATAGCCCCCATACAAATGTCGCTCCCGATTTGACTTTTGCCGCTTTAAAAGCCACATATTGTGCTCGATTTTCTTTAAATTTCGCACAACATCTTATAATCTAACTAAACAAAACTATGGTGAAAGTGGGTAAGATCAGTTCAGATTTAAATATAGCCCAAATTCAAATGTTGCTCCCATAAGTTTAACCGATTTTGGCCAAACTATACATTTTATATTTCAACTATTTCGTTCCAGGTTTCAATATATCCTCATACAAGTGTCCTTTCCGATATAAAATTTTTAGTCAAACACATACATTTACAGGATAAAAAAAACCTTCCCGTTTTCACTTTTTCACCAAATTGAATTGTATTCGGATTGAAAGTGGAGTGTATCATAGAGTCGGCCCCGCCCGACTTTAGCCTTTCCTTACTGTTTTTTTTTTTTCAAATTTGTGGTTTTATTGAAAAGGTTGAACGGTGTCATTTAATAATGGAATATGACTACTACGACTGGCTCGGCATTGCCTCATTTGACAGTTTGGCAAAAGTTAATCCAATAGCTTTTGAGGATCGTGAAAAAACAGCGCAGTCGAACAATGCCTAACAAGTGGAAGTATTTCTATTGTGAAGTTTGACAGAACCCACGTCACATCGATCGATGCACAAGTACCATATTCCGTTGGAGATGTTAAAGATGTGCACCTCTAGCGTTCAGGAATTTTTTGAATATGGTAATGTAACGATTATGTATTGCAATTGAACTTTTTAGCAACTGAAAGCCTATATTTTCAGTCTGACGGTCGTTTTCCCTCGCCTTTATGCAAACAATTGGATGCAGCTTTATTCGCCTTATAGAGAAGAGATAAGAGATTTGTTTGATTGCTTCTCATGAAATTACTCTTTAGGGTTATACGAAGTTCAATTTGTCTAAATTTTAATTCATTTTGCCTCATGGAAGGGTTCAGTTATAAAGATGCATTTTTATATATTGCCCCAATTAAAATGATTTTAATTTAAAAACGAGTTTACTATACATTTCTATGGAAAATATAAATAAATATATATAAATATAAATTTGTGCAAGTAAGATAACATTTAAATATATGTATAATCATTATATTAAAACGGCAAGCCTGATTCTTTTGGTACCATTTTACGGTCATTTATAGTCTCAATTTATTTATTTCCTGTGTGTTTGGTACCAAAGAAATTGAAGATACTTCCACCCAGCATTTAATTTAAGATTATTTTGAGGTAACAAAAAAATATATTGGTTATATTTAAGGACATAGGGTTTGTCCATCGCACCTATATTACAAATTTACGAATAGGAACAGGGTTGGCAGGAATGGAGAAATTATTGCGCGTTCGAAGTAGCGGGTACTTGAAAGATAAATGTCTTTTATATGTTGAGTTTTTATATTGATCCAAACAAATTTAAGGAGATATCTAGAATTAGATTCACAAAAACTTACACTCGAATATCGAGAGCTGGGTCTGCTAGTAGATATTTAAATTTCCCTCTCGATTTCTGGGTATTACAAACATTTGGAATGATATTAGTTTGTCCTGTTCCATGGACTGATGATGCGGTTTCATTTCAAACAGATAGTAACGGCAATCGAAAGAGATTCAAATAATATTAAAAGATTCGGTATATTTATCACAGAAAAAATAAAAATACTTTGCCGAAAAAAATTATTTTTGTGTGCATCGAGGCATGCTGATTCATAAAATCAACACAAACAATATGGATAATTAAAAAAATACTAGAATTAAAATTTTAATTTAAAAAAATCATGATTTTTATAATTTTTATTTAAATATAATTTTTTAATAAATAACAACAAATTTTTGAAGAAAAAAATCTATGAATAAATACAGAAAAGCAAGGGAATTTTAAAATAATCGTGTTTCATTTTTTAAGAAGTTTTTGCTTAAATTGATTTAGTCATACATGAAGACGACATGTATTTCTACAAGAAGGACTATAACTTCTACATTTATTCGTAGATTTTCTTCAACTAGGCATTGTTTGCTTCGTTGCTATTACAACTTAAATAATAATATTTTGTTATCTAATTTGTAAAAGGGATTTTTCGCATTATTTAAAAAAAATAAAAAAATTAAGATTTAAATAATTCTTTTGTGTCCACAAAGAGTATCATAACTTCTATATTTATCCATATATTTTTATACACTCCACGAGAGTATTATGTCTTTGTGCATTTGTTAGTAACAACTAAAAGGAAGCAAGCGTTAATTATATCGATCGATTTAGAATCACTTTTTGAATCGATTTAGCAATGTCCGTCTGTCTGTCCATCTATTCTTGTACTCAAAGTGCAGGTCGCAATTGTAGCCAGAATGAAATGAAACTTTGCACAACGAAGTTTTTGGGAAAAGGACGAACACTATTTAATTTGAAGAAAATCGGTTCAGATTTAGATATAGCCCCCATACGAATTTCACTCTAGATTTGGCTTTTTCCACTCCATATGCCACATTTTTTACAGATCTTCTTCAAATCTTGCAAAATATCTTATATTTGAACTAGAAACACCCATGGTGAAAATGGGTCAGATCGGTTCTGATTTATATATAGCTCCCATACAAATTTCACTCCCAATTTGACTTTTTCTGCTCTAGAAACCACATATTATAACAGATCTTTTTCAAATTTGGCAAAATATCTTATATTTAATCTATGAAATTTAGATTTATATATAGCTCGCTCCCGTCTTTATTTTTCCGCCCCAGAAACCAAGTATTTTCACCGAATTTCTTCAAATGGAGCATAACACTTAATACTTGAACTGGAAGAACCTATTGTGTAAAATGAGTCACTTTAATCCATGTTTGAATATAGCCCCGATACAAATATTTTTTTTTCGATTTGACAAATTGGGTCATATTAGCCTATGATTAGGAAACATACAAAAATCCATCCCGAGGTTACTTTTTTACCCTACACCACTTCGTGGACTAGGGTATTATAAGTTAGTTTTCCGCCAAATGTTTGTAACCCCAAGAAATAATTGAGCTAGACACACTTCAAAGTATACGGATGGGATTAGAATCACCAGCTGAATCGATTTAACGATTGGTAGATGTTACTTTTTTTAGCTAATGACGATTGGTACTTGAAATTAGAAAAATAATATTTGTATCTCATACCACAAAATGGTAATTTTTTTTAAAAAATATCTTATGACAAAAATATTTTTTTTTTATTATTTGATTTTTTTCTTTTCATGGTTTTTGTTGTTACTCTTACTCAGGTTGGACATGCGAGGTTGCGAGGCAGATATACAGAACAATAATAACCGGAGTATTTGTTGCATTGCACTGGGCATTGATAAGGGGGATCCCTTGAAACGATCGTCTGCCCTGCTAGCAACCGAACCAAATAAATGTCACACACTTCTTTTTAAAATACTTTGTTTTCTGTTTAAGAAAACAAAAACAAATGATCTCGAACCTGAGTAAGAGTTACAAACAAAAATTACGAAAGTATTTTTTAGATCCACTCCACGTTTAATTGTTTTTAATTGGATGTAGCTTTATTCGCCTTTATTCGAAAAGTACATAATTGCAAAATATCATCAAAATCGGAAAGAAAAGACAGATTTTCTCATGAAATTACTCTTTAGCGTTATACGAAGTTCAATTTGTCTAAATTTTAGTTCATTTTACTAACTCGAAGGGTTCACTTTTATCCTGTGTGTGTACATGGCTTCAAATATTCCAACTTCGCTTGCTTATGAAGCATTTGCTTTTTTTATATATTGCCACAATTAAAAGGATTAAGATTTTAGTTTATAAAAGAGTTTACTAAACATTTCTTTGGAAAATATAAATATTTTGTGCAAGTAAGGTAGCATTTAAATATGTGTATAATAGACATTTAAATTCCCCTCCCGATTTCTGGGTATTACTATCTTTTGGAATGGTATTATTTTGTCCTGTTCCACGACTGATGTCCAAAATATTTTTATATTTATATATATATTCATAAAATCGACACAAAAAATAGGGATAATTAAAAAAAGAATTTACTCAAATTAAATTAAATTTCGTCAAGGTATCTTTAATGATTGTACTCTCATTTTGAATATATTTGTCCGATTGCACCCGCTTATAAGTCCATTTAAAAGTATTTATTATGTCTATAAGTGTTACACTTTCATATAGAAACAGAGGTTTAGGAAGAATCTTCAAAAATTTGGGAAAAAAATATTTTTTTTTTTAAATTCTATCCATACATGTTTTTGAGTTACAAAATTAGCTATTACAAAATAAAACAAAATTCTTGACTTTTATCTATTTTTTATGATTTTTTTCCCAAATTTTTGAAGTCTGTTCCTAAACAAGTATTTCTATGTGAAAGTGTAGCACGCAATATTTATAGCCATCATTAGTGCCCTTAATTTAACATATGGGTATTATCGGACTTATATTTCCCAAAAAGAGAGTACAAATATTTAAGATACCTTGGCTGAAAATTGGAATTTAAGTAAAAAAATACCATACAAAAATAAAATCGTTTTCGATTTTAGAAAGCCAAAATACATCACAAAATGTTATACATGACCATTCGACAAAATTGTTGTTGCGGTCGGTGCGATCGGGTTGACCTGATTACTTGTGCCTAAGCCACTGTTACTTTTACATTTACTGAGACACGCTCTTTTTTGTCCACTATATAGAATGATTTAAACAAAAATTCGCCATTCGGCGCGGGAATAGGTAGTTTCATATTCATCGGAGCAAAATCGATCAATTGTAAGTCATGCTGAAATAAAAACAACAATTAAATAATAATAATACATATGTATGTATGTATATCTTGAGGAAATTTCAAATTCTTTTTCGAATTTTCTTCGTACATTTCATAGTTGAAATCATTCCTTGTTTTTGCTTTGTTTCACATCTATACTTACATTGAATGGACAACTGTGATTCAGATTCGTATAATTCCCTATCAAATTGTGGAATGCTCGCAATGGTCCAAATTTTCGATTTCTCAAAAATGCACATGCATTTGTAGTGCTGTTGATCAAAGTCGATGTAAATTGCGAACTGATAAACTGTAACTCAAGGCGGGCGTGGCAATTCGTCACGGGCAACTGGAATAAACGCAGAATGAAGGAGAACGTCGGACCGTTGACCTTGTCCTGTCGCAACTGGCACAAATCGAATCTAGAGAAATCTTTGTCGATATTTGTGCACTCCACCGAAGTTAGGATCATCTTGCAATAATTCTAGAATTTTTCGAGTGAACAACTTTTTCGTCGACGATTTCAATACTCCACACTGTCTCACCTGTTTCAGCAGCAGCAGCAAAATTATTAGAAATTTTAATTTGTATTTAAACATGCTGACACCCCGGCCAAACTTTATCTTTTCCCACTTCAATTGCAACTGATGGAATAAAAAATATTTTCTGTTTGAATATTCGCATGATTTCCAAAGCGTACGTTTTTGGGTGATTATATTGAATTATCTATAGACAACAACAAAGTGGTGAGTTAATGGAATAAAATGGTAGTTATCCCATGGACTATTTATACCCTCCAAAATTTTATTAGGTATTTGTGCATGTGTATGTAGCGCTCACGAGAAAAAGAGATGGACCCATTGTTTTTATACCGATCGACTAATCGTTTTTAGAATCAAATTGTAGCAATTACACCGTGAGACAATTTTACATTTTTTATTACACCTGAACAAGACCATATACACACTAGACGCTAGACATCGTATGTAGGAAAACTGTGCAGTCAGTTTTCCCATTTGGTTATCTTTTCTCCTTTTTCAGGACAGGAAATAGATGCATTACAGGTGCACCTATATCTAGTAGGGTTTGCATCCCGGGATTTCCCGCGGGAAAATTCCCGGGAATTCGCACATTTTTCACTTCCCGTATCCCGGGAAATTCGTACGGGAATCCCGCGGGAATTCAGTAGAAAATTTTTTTCCATCATTTCCACAATAAAATTAAAAATGTTGTATAAAAATTTAGATCACATAGCTTTTAATTAGGTATGTCAAATGTTGCAGTTGGATGACAAAATATTTTTAAGCTGCGTTCGGACTTAGACTCAAAATCCACTTTTCGGATTTTTCCTGTCAAGCTCCATATGAAAAAAATAAAATCTGAAAATGTATCCGAACGCCAAAAGTAAAGAGTTTAAAGTTTTCGAAATGACGGGACAAAGAATAAACATTTCATTTAATGCTCTACTCACTATTAATGTGACGATCGTTCTCCGTCGCGTCCACTTTTTCCAATAAAATAAGAAATATCAGATCTTTAACTAATTTTGAAACTTGAAAAGATGTTTGTTGAATTGATCTCACATTGCGCTTTATTATATGAATTCTGTAACAGGTGCGTTGTGAAATATATTTTTATTTTACTTTAATAAAATGTGAATGTTTCATTGGAAAAAACAAGTAAAAACGGCATTAAGTTCGGCCGGGCCGAACTTTATATACCCTCCACCATCGATTGCATTCCACAGAGGTTGTCGGTTTTCGTAGAAGTGCAGTAATATTACAGGAAAATATAAATTTTTTAATATACCAAACTAAAACAAATACAAATATTGAAAAAATAATTATATAAATAAATATAATATTTTAATTATATCAAACCATTATCTATTTCAAAACAAAAACTAAATATTCTTATATTTGTACTTCCATTCTATTTTAATTCCAAAAGTACGAATTTTGAAAATCCATTATCAGACGTACATGTGTAAAGTGCAAAATAACCTAACTTCATGATTCAACCAATTTTTGCCGTAAAAGAAAAAGTAGGAATTTAGAAAAAATACTTTTTTTTTGAGTGTCTATGCAGTCAGAGGAATGTATACACCGAATTCCGTGATTCCAGCTGCGCCCATTTGGTTGGTACCATTTTTACCCCTTGACATTTCTACGTAATTAGAATTTCATCATTCTAGCTGTAGTCGTTTAGTTGGTACTATTTTTATCCCCCTGTACCATTGTATCCCTTGCAAGTACGAATTTCGAAAAATCCGTTTATTTTTCGTGTCTATGCAGTCAGAGGAATGTATACTCCGAATTACATAACTCTAGCTGCAGTCATTTGGTTGATACTATTTGTATCCCCTTTTTCCATTTTTACCCCAAAAAGTACGAATTTCGAAAAATCAGTTTATTTTAAGCGTCTACGTAATCAGAGGAATGTATACACCGAGTTTCATTATTCCAGGTGTAGCCGTTTGGTTGGTACCATTTTTATCCCTCCGTACCCATTGTATCCCTTGAAAGTACGAATTTGGAAAAACCCTTTTATTTTTCATGTCTACGTAGTCAAAGGAATGTATACTCCGAATTTCACGACTCTAGCTGCGGTCATTTGGTTGGTACTATTTTTATCCCCTTTTTCTATTTTGACCCCAAAAAGTACGAATTTCGAAAAACCAGTTTATTTTCCGTGTCTACACAGTCAGAGGAATGTATACTCCGAATTTCATGACTCTAGGTACAGCCATTTGGTTGGTACCATTTTTATCCCTCTATTCCCATTTTACCCCTAAAAGTACGAATTTGGAAAAAATGTTTTTATATTATGTCTCTACTCAGTTAGAGGAATGTACACACCGAATTTCGTGTTTCTAGCTGTTGTCGTTTAATATGTACCATTTTTATCCCTTTTTTGCCCCATTTCACCCCCTACAAATAAGAATCACTTTATGGTGCACGTTTTTGCTGTAGGGGGAATGCGCATACCAAATATCAAGCAAATATGAACAGACCTATTCAAAAACATGCTTAAATAGGTATTATTATAGGTATTTTTAGTCCTTGTGAGGGAAAAATTTTTCCCTTTGGGCCGATTTCGCCCCATTTCAATCCCAACCGATCTACGACTATAAGACGCATTTATGGAAAATTTGAACGTTCTAGCTCATTTCGTTTAGATGCTAGCGTGCTTTCAACAGACGGACAGACGGACGGACGGACATGGCTAGATCGTCTTAGAATTTTATGAATATACTTTATAGGGTCTTAGGTCGATATTTCAAGGTGTTACAAACGGAATGACAAAGTTAGTATACCCCCATCCTGGAGGTGGAGGGTATAATAAGCTTAACTCATGGTAAACAATAAGTTGACTATTTCCCGTGCTGTCCCGCGGTCCCGGGATATTGAAAAAATAATTCCCGTTTCCCGGGAAATAAAAAGTACGGGAAAATGCAAACCCTAATATCTAGGTTAATAGTAGGTCATCTTGATGAAAATAAGAGTAGCGTGTCAAAGTTGAATGTGGGAAATTTATATGGGGGCTATGTCTAAATCTGAACCGATTTTTTTTCATTAACAGTTCAAAAATGTTACAAACATTTGACATGAAACTATAAACTCCCAACATGATCTTATACCTCACAGGAGCTATATATCGCAATCTATATTCGTAATTTTTTTCATATCACAATTCAACAGGGAGAAATTATGGCAATAGTGGAATACAGTGGTAAATTTCCTGATATTATCAACATTCAAATATCTCTTCCGATTTGACTTCTTTTATAACACAAGAAAAATATAGAACAAATTTGGTAAAATATTCATAATAGATACATTAAATTTCACTATTGCAAAAATGAATAGGATCGTGTCTTTACATTTATTGTTAACATAATATCAGATTTTAAGTTTTATGACTTTTGGCCAGTGAAATGGGTCATTTGACCTATAGTGCATTGGTAAAAACTGGTACCGATTATGATAAAAAATGGTTAATGTTTTTGGCTACATATTAAGTCAAGCGAAATTATTTTTTATTATTTTTTTCTGCTTAAAATTGTGAAAAAAACTGTTTTTCAAAAAAAGTCATCAAAAAATATTTTGTTTGGATTTGTAATAGCCTACATTTTGCTGAAGAAGACAACGTCTGTATGTAAAATATCTATGGATAAATGTAGATACCTTCTACTGTATTTGTAGACACAAAAGATTTTATTTTAAACATTTTACAATAGCTGGGGTCCTATCGATGAACACAAGGTCTTTTTTAAGATAATCTAATGAATTGCGTTACGGCTGTTCCACACAATTTCGAAATCAAGTTCAGAATAGATCCATTTAAAAGTCATGAATAGAAAAATTAAGAAATTCTAATTTGAAATTCGTATGATCAGATCTCTAATTTAAGAACTTTTCTTTTTGACATTTATAAAACATTTACCAGTTGCGATGTATACACACATTTTTAATTATGTTATTTATAATGTCTACTTTAAGTGATTCAGATAATTTGAATAACATATAAAATGAAATTATTTTAAAAGTAAATAATAATAAAGTTTCTAGGCGTACAACCTGTATATATTTATTTATTTTTTTCTTGAAATAAAATATTTTGTGTTTTATTTCATTTTTTGGTAAGGAATTAAAATAAAATAAATTTCGAATTAAAATAAAATAAATTTGTGGTTCGGTGGAAAAATATTTTTCAATTGACTCAAACATAAACCATTGCATATCTCAAAACGGATAAAGTGGGATTTAGACCACTATCCTATACCTGACAGTTAGAAATTCCATTAGAAATTCGGAGCTCATCAATTGATTTTTAGAAATTTCATTTCAAATTCAGAACATATCAGATGAAGAAATTCAGAAATTCCATTCAGTATGTGAGTGCGACGATTTTCTAAAGTCATCTACAAAGAGCTTTTAGAGCAGTCGAACTTACGTTGTCTATATTAAATTCCATTTTGAAAACATTACACTTGTTGATATTTAACAAACCCGATTCATGGGAGTTGTAAAATTTTAAAAGTCAAATATAGTGAATTTTCGAACAAACAGATTTTCTTAATCGCTTTGGAAAGACAAAATAGTTCTTTAGATCGCGCAAGGGCGAGACGTAAAAAAGAAACGAAAATTGGTCTTTTGTTCAATGTTTCCCTTAAGACAAGAAACTTTTGTAATTTATTCCAGAGGATATCGGCAGCTATATATAAATGTAATGTAAGATGTTCATTTTGTGATTCGGAATTAGTGAAAATTGGAACCTTCACCAACGAATTTAACATGGAGTTGTCATAGGAGGGATGTCCTTTATTTCGAAAGACTTAAAAGTTGTTTTAAAGTGTTGCAAAGGAACCACTTTTTCATTTCTGTTTTAAAAAATCGTCGCTACCAGGGCAGAACAGCGGACCTTCTGGTTGCTACTGCGGCACTCTAACCATGTTATGAGTGCTGAATAAGTGAATCAAACAAACCATTTTGTTCGTTAGAATTGATAAAAAGTATTTAATTAAAAAGTCAAAGAATTAAATTAAATTTTTTTAAATTAGCATTAAATAAATGGATTAATAAAATTAAAATTAAATATTTGATGTACATTAATAAAGCAATAAATTTGTATTTTTAAGCAAAAATTCTTAAGTTGTTAAAATTAAACAAAATAAAACATTATTTATAAAAGTAATAAAAAAGGTTTTTTTTTCGGAGCTATGATTCGAACCCGGGACCTTCTGGGTGCAAAGCGGCCACATTTCCTCTGTGACCCCACGTTAAAAAATCGTTCCCATCCACTTGTGATAATGCTTTTTTGGACGTTGTTTAAAGTAAATTTCTCAAAAGCGGGGAAAATGCTCAATTGGATTTTGAGGTGTGATTAAAATGTGCTACCTACGGAAGTACTTTTAGCTGGGAAAGCTTTATCAATTACCATTGGTTTTAATTTAACACACAAATATGGGCCATTTTTGTGGTAGGTACGTGGTAGGGGCGTGGCAATTTCGCCCACCTTCGAACTTAAACAAAGTTTTGTGAAAAATATTACCATGTCCAAAGTCTGAATCGATTCCTTAACTCCTTTCGAGAGTTATCGTGTACACCAGCCATGGCTCAAACAACTTAAAATGTCGTGAAACGGAATTGGTTCAAACATACTTAGGGTCTTAAGTCATTAAATATTTAATATTACATACGAATTTCGCTTTCTTTTAGGGACAGTCTCAAAAGAATTGATAATTTTTCGAAAAAATCATAAAAAATAAAAAACGGAAAAAAATATTTTGATTTATTTTAGTTTTTTCGTTTGCATTTTTTTGGTCTGTAATCAATATTTGATTTGAACTGGGATATTATCCTGGCTCAAGACCATTTTGCTTCTATATTTGATAGAATGCAAATTTATTTACAAATGGCATGGTGACATTTATTACTTGGCTGCAGACTACCACGATCATGATTTCGACCATGTCAAAAGTCTTTTATATATATATTATAATATAGAAGCAAAATGGTCTTGAGCCAGGACAATATCCCAGTTCAAATCAAATTTTGATTTATTTTTTAATAGCTAACATTCTAACAAGGAAAACAATATCTAATGGATACATGCAGAAGTTATGGCTCTCTTTGTAGACAAAAACAAAATCACGATTTTTTATTTTTTCTTTAAAAAGCACTAAAAACGCTTTTAGATACAAGAATATTTTATTTTGTTTTCTTCGTTTAGATCCCAGCTACTATAAAACAAAAAATCTATAGATCTTTTACATTGTTTTCTTTGTTAGAATTTTAGCTAAGAAAAAATAAAATAGTTTTTCTTTTTTGAGCAAAAAATAATATTATTCGAAAAATCAAGTTTTTCACAATTTTTAGGAGATTGTTTCTAAACTACATGTGAAAGTTCAATTAGCAGCATTTGTTGTGCCACTATAATAACCTTTAATTGAACATATCAGCCGGTGTTATAGGGCCTGTATGCCAAAAAAGAGAGTACAAATATTAAAGTTACCTTTGACAATAAATTAGAATTTCAGTAACAAAAAGAAAAAAATAACCATACAAATTTGTTAATATAATTTTCGAGTTTAGAATACATCAGAAAATGTCTATAGACATAGCCATTCACAAAATGTTTGTTGCGTAGTGTAATTATTTCTCATGTAACATTTCTCGTTGATTTAATGTAGAATTCCTCATGTAGCCGTTTTTTATTGGAAACCCCAATTTTTGCAATGTTTGGTATAGGATTGGATGGAAGTGCGATCATTGATAATTTTTGATTGCTTCAACGGCACAAAGTACAAATGCTAGCTGCTATTACGAGCGGAATTGGTGATTATATTGTTTGATTCGCACAGATGACTAGTAAAGCCACGTTAATGAGAACTCCACTGATCTAAAATACTTTATAACAATGCCTATAATTTCTATCACAAAAAATATATGATGCCATCCACTTCTCACTATGACCCTTTGTAAGTTATTGAACTTCAACGTTTCGATGGCCAGCCCTTTACAAAAAATTGCACGGTGGTCGGAATTCGATTTAATTTGGATATAAGCTACAAAGCTTGTCTTCCATAATTTCGTGAAATTTCGTCTTTCGTAAGGTTTCGAGTTTACTTGGCAATTTTTGGGTCATCTAGCTTTAAAACACTTTGTAGGCCGCAAAGTATAGGCAAATGTTGAAATCAAAAACCAGAATTTTCATCTGATTAGAATATTATATTATATTTAAATAATAAAACTTTGGATACTACTTTTTAGAAAAACCTTTGTGAGATTTGTTCGTCGTCTCTTTAAAAAAATATAAGAGTTAAGACTATACGAAAAAATATTCCTCGATTTTGATTTAGTAATTTCTCAAAAACACCTCCTACAACTAAATTGTATACGAGCAATGATTATAGAAAATAGATTTATATACAATAGGCTGGGTCGCGGTCCATACAAATGGAAAAACAGTTTCCATTCACCCCATGAAAATAAAGTTTGGATTGTTTAACGATGATTTGCGAAATAGTTCGTTCCTAGATTAAGCCTTTTGTGAGTTAAACGCTCCTGAAAACACAATAAAAAAAATTGTTTTTTTTTCGTGTAATTTTATTTTACGATGAATTTTTGTCCAAATTTTTTCTATAAAATAAATAATTACACCCTTGGAAGCACTTTAATCATAAATTTTGATTCTTGTCTTAGAGTAACTTCTTGGTCGAATTGTTGGACGTTTATAGTATTTTTTGTGTTTTTTCCATGCTTTATATAAGGTTACTTTCTATATATGTTTGTGTGCCACAAAATTTGAAATCAATTTTTGAAAGCTTTTTTCTCAACCAATTTTACTCAAATTTTGCACTCTTAATCATTTTCGATGACAATACAAGGAAATGGAAAAATTTGACCAATTGGACAAAGGGGCGTGGCACCTCCCATACGAAGTTAAAACCTATTATTGAATATTGTCAGTTCTATGACACCTAGAGTGCTGAAATTTTGTGTAAGTGCATCTAACATCAATTCGCATAGTTGTGCCAAAAAGGGGCGGTATTGGAAAAGTGGGCGTGGCACCTCCCATACGAAGTTAAAACCTATCATTGAATATTGTCAGTTCTATGACACCTAGAGTGCTGAAATTTTGTGTAAGTGCATCTAGCATCAATTCGCATAGTTGTGCCAAAAAGGGGCGGTATTGGAAAAGTGGGCGTGGCACCTCCCATACGAAGTTAAAACCTATTATTGAATATAGTCAGTTCTATGACACCTAGAGTGCTGTAATTTTGTGTAAGTGCATCTAGCATCAATGTGCATAGTTGTGCCAAAAATGGGCGGTATTGGAAAAGTGGGCGTGGAACCTCCCATACGAAGTTAAAACCTATTATTGAATATTGTCAGTTCTATGACACCTAGAGTGCTGAAATTTTGTGTAAGTGCATCTAGCATCAATTCGCATAGTTGTGCCAAAAATGGGCGGTATTGGAAAAGTGGGCGTGGCATCTCCCATACGAAGTTAAAACCTATTATTGAATATTGTCAGTTCTATGACACCTAGAGTGCTGAAATTTTGTGTAAGTACATCTAGCATCAATTCGCATAGTTGTGCCAAAAAGGGGCGGTATTGGAAAAGTGGGCGTGGCACCTCCCATACGAAGTTAAAACCTATTATTGAATATTGTCAGTTCTATGACACCTAGAGTGCTGAAATTTTGTGTAAGTGCATGTAGCATCAATTCGCATAGTTGTGCCAAAAATGGGCGGTATTGGAAAAGTGGGCGTGGCACCTCCCATACGAAGTTAAAACCTATTATTGAATATAGTCAGTTCTATGACACCTAGAGTGCTGTAATTTTGTGTAAGTGCATCTAGCATCAATGTGCATAGTTGTGCCAAAAATGGGCGGTATTGGAAAAGTGGGCGTGGCACCTCCCATACGAAGTTAAAACCTATTATTGAATATTGTCAGTTCTATGACACCTAGAGTGCTGAAATTTTGTGTAAGTGCATCTACCATCAATGTGCGTAGTTCTGCCAAAAATGGGCGGTATTGGAATAGTGGGCGTACCACCTCCCATACGAAGTTAAAACATATTATCGAATAGTGTCAGTTCTATGACACGTATAGTGCACAAATTTTGTGTAAGTGCATCTAGCATCAATGTGCGTAGTTCTGGCAAAAATGGGCGGTATTGGAATAGTGGGCGTACCACCTCCCATACGAAGTTAAAACATATTATCGAATAGTGTCAGTTCTATGACACGTATAGTGCTCAAATTTTGTGTAAGTGCATCTAGCATTAATGTGCGTAGTTGTGACAAAAATGGGCGGTAATGGAAATGTGGGCGTGGCACCTCCCATACGAAGTTAAAACCCATTTTCGAATATATGCCGTTCTATGGCAGATAAAAAACTGAAATTTTGCAGTAATTTTTCCTTCTACAAAAGATAACTAAAAAAGAATTTCTAGGCCCAATAGAATTCTGCTTGCATAAAGCATGGATTTGAAAAAAAAAAATTTTTTTGATTTACTAGTTTAAGATAATCTAATGAATTGCGTTACGGCTGTTCCACACAATTTCGAAATCAAGTTCAGAATAGATCCATTTAAAAGTCATGAAGAGAAAAATTCAGAAATTCTAATTTGAAATTCGTATGATCAGATCTCTAATTTAAGAACTTTTCTTTTTGACATTTATGAAACATTTACCAGTTGCGATGTATACACACATTTTTTATTATGTTATTTATAATGTCCACTTTAAGTGATTCAGATAATTTGAATAACATATTAAATGAAATTATTTTAAAAGTAAATAATAATAAAGTTTCTAGGCGTACAACCTGCATATATTTATTTATTTTTTCTTGAAATAAAATATTTTGTTTTTTCTTTAATTTTTTGGTAAGGAAATATTACTATTTCGAATTAAAATAAAATAAATTTGTGGTTCGGTGGAAAAATATTTTTCAATTGACTCAAACATAAACCATTGCATATCTCAAAACGGATAAAGTGGGATTTAGACCACTATCCTGTCACAATATTGATATTCAGAAATTCCATTAGAAATTCGGAACTCATCAATTGATTTTTAGAAATTTCATTTCAAATTCAGAACACATCAGATGAAGAAATTCAGAAATTCCATTCAGTATGTGAGTGCGACGATTTTCTAAAGTCATCTACAAAGAGCTTGTAGAGCAGTCGAACTTACGTTGTCTATATTAAATTCCATTTTGAAAAGATTACACTTGTTGATATTTAACAAACCCATCATTCATCGGATTTGTAAAATTTTAAAAATAGAATATTGTGAATGTTCCAACAAACAGATTTTATTAATCGCTTTGGAAAGACAAAATAGTTCTTTAGGTCGGGCAAGGGCGATACGTAGAAAACCGAAAATTGGAAATTTGGTTAAAACAAGAAACTGTTGTAATTTATTCCAGAGGAAATCGGCTGCTATATATAAATGTCATGTAAGGTGTTCATTTTGTGATTCGGAATTAGTGAAAATTGGTATCTTCACCAACGAATTTAACATGGAGTTGTCATAGAAGGGATGTCCTTTATTTTGAAAGACTTAAAAGTTATTTTAAAGTGTTGCAAAGGAACCACTTTTTCATTTCTGTTTAAAAAAAATCGTCGCTACCAGGGGTAGAACAGCGGACCTTCAGGTTGCTACTACGGCACTCTAACCATGTTATGAGTGCTGAATAACTGAAGCAAACCATTTTGTTCGTTAGAATTGATAAAAAGTATTTAATTAAAAAGTCAAAGTATTAAATTATTTTTTTTTAAATTATTAAATTAATTATTAATTAATTATTAGCATTAAATAAATGGACACTACTCAATTTTACTGATATTATAATAATTAATAAAAAATTAAATATTTGAAGTACATTAATAAAGCAATAAATTTGTATTTTTAAGCAAAAATTCTTAAGTTGTTAAAATTAAACAAAATTAAACATTATTTATAAAAGTAATAATAAATGTTTTTTTTCGGAACCATGATTCGAATCCGGGACCTTCTGGGTGCAAAGCGGCCAAATTACCACTGTGACCTCACGTTAAAAATTCGTTCCCATTCACTTGTGATAATGCATTTTCGGACGTTGTTTAAAGTAACTTTCTCAAAAGCGGGGAAAATTGGATTTTGAGATGTGATTAAAATGTGCTATCTACGGAAGTACTTTTTGCTGGGAAAGCTTTTTTTGTGGTAGGTACCAGGGTAGGGGCGTGGCAATTTCGCCCACCTTCGAACTTAAACTAAGTTTTGGGAAAAATATTGCCATGGCCAAAGTTTGAATTGATTCCTTAACTCCTTTCGAGAGTTGTCGTGTACACCAGCCATGGCTCAAACAACTTAAAAAGTCGTGAAACTGATTTGGTTCAAACAAACTTAGGGTCTTAAGTCATTAAATATTTAATATTACATACGAATTTCACTTTCTTTTAGGGTCAGTCTCAAAAGAATTGATCATTATTCGAAAAAAATCGTAAAAAATAAAAAAGGGAAAAAATTTTTTGATTTATTTTTTAATAGCTAACATTCTAACGAACAAAATAATATCTAATGGATAAATGTAGAAGTTATGGCTCTCTTTGTAGACAAAAACAAAATCACGATTTTTTAATTTTTCTTTAAAAAGCACTAAAAACGCTTTTAGATACAAGAATATTTTATTTTGTTTTCTTCGTTTAGATCCCAGCTACTATAAAACAGAACATCTATAGATCTCTTACATTGTTTTCTTTGTTAGAATTTTAGCTAAGAAAAAATAAAATATTTTTTTCTTTTTTTCAAAAAAAAATAATATTATTCGAAAAATCAATTTTTTCACAATTTTTAGGAGATTGTTTCTAAACTGCATGCATTGAAAGTTCAATTAGCAACATTTGTTGTGCCACTATAATAACCTTTAATTGAACATATAAGTCGGTGTAATAGGGCCTGTATGCAAAAAAAAGAGAGTACAAATATTAAAGTTACCTTTGGCAAAAAATTAGAATTTCAGTAACAAATAGAAAAAAATAACCATAAAAAATTGTTAATATCATATTCGAGTTTAGAATACATCAGAAAATGTATATATATATATAGCCATTCACAAAATGTTTGTTGCGTAGTGTAATTATTGAACATTTCTCGTTGATTTAATGTAGAATTCCTCATGTAGCCATTTTTTATTGGAAACCCCAATTTTTGCAATGTTTGGTATAGGCTTGGATGGAAGTGCGATCATTGATAATTTTTGATTGCTTCAACGGCACAAAGTACAAATGCTAGCTGCTATTACGAGTGGAATTGGTGATTATATTGTTTGATTCGCACAGATGACTAGTAAAGCCACGTTAATGAGAACTCCACTGTTCAATAATACTTTATAACAATGCGTATAATTTCTATCACAAAAAATATATGATGCCATCCACTTCTCACTATGACCCTTTGTAAGTTATTGAACTTCAACGTTTCGATGGCCGGCCCTTTACCAAAAAAATTGCACGGTGGTTGGAATTCGATTTAATTTGGATATAAGCTACAAAGCTTGTCTTCCATAATTTCGTGAAATTTCGTCTTTCGTAATGTTTCGAGTTTACTTGGCAATTTTTGGGCCATCTAGCTTTAAAACACTTTGTAGGCCGCAAAGTATAGGCAAATGTTGAAACCAAAAAATCAGAATTTTCATCTGATTAGGATATTATACGATGTATTTAAATAATAAAACTTTGGCTACTACTTTTTAGAAAAACATTTGCTGTAGTTTTTCTAAGAAGAAAATCACATTTGTTAGTCGTCTCTTTAAAAAATATAAGAGTTAAGATTATTAGAAAAAATATTGATTTAGTAATTTCTCAAAAACACCTCTTACAATTAAATGGTAAACGAGCAACGATTATAGAAAATAAATTAATAGAGTTATATACAATAGGCTGGGTCGCGGTCCATACAAATGGAAAAAGAGTTTCCATTCACCCCATGAAAATAAAGTATGGATTGTTAAACGCCTTTACAAATTATGTTTTTTCCCTCTTAATTTTTTTTTACGTTGAATTTTTGTCCACAATTTTTCGCTGAATTAATAGACCCCTGAGTAACTTAGATTTATAATATTTTTTGTGTTTTTTCAAGACTGCAGTCAAGACCGTTCAAAAGATGCCTAAATGATGAACATCTGACAGCAGCGCTCATTTTGTGAAAAGAGTTTGAAAATTTTACAAACATGAAGTTATTAACGTCATTTTTCGTCCGATATTCATCATTTAGGCATCATTCAAAAGGTTGTGATTATTTCTATTTACTTCTCACAACACCTTTTACAAAATGTTTCCAAGAAATATGAGTTTTTAGCTGTTACCCTGATAGACCACAAAAATCAATATAAACGTCCAATAAGAAGACGAATGAGTTATTGTAAGACAATAATAAAAATTTTTATTTAAAACGCTTCCAAGGGTCAATTAATTCAGAGAAAAATGTTGGACAAAAATCTAACAAAAGAAATTACACGGGAAAAACAGATGGCTTGCCCCAGTGACCAAATATTTTGCAGATCATCATTAAACAATCCAATCTTTATTGGATTGGGGGGTGACCGGTGCAATTCCAAATATACAATACATGTTTTCATTTTCTACTTTGCGTATATGTGTGCAAGAGAAAACAGAAATGAATCAATATATCCAAATCGGATGAAAATTTGACTTGGCGAGCATTCTTAATTTTTCTACACCGGTGCCCTGTAACTCAAGTTTTGAAAAGGAGAAGATGCAAAGAAATGCACAAAAATCTAAACTGAACACATTATTTCAAAATACAAACGCAGTAAATGATCGTAGTGTTGTTTTTGCTGATCAAAGTTCAAGTGCACATGCAGTAAATGTTTCGTTAAACTTAACCTGTATTGTCAGTGTCTTCATTTACAACAGTTGCGTCTAATGTAGTTGAGAATGATGCCAACATGTATGATGTCAATATGTATGATGCTAACACACAACCTACGCAACATTCTTCTGATTGGGTTAATGTTCAGAGGCGTAGACGTAAGAAAGGGCCAGTAGTATATGGAGTTAAGGCTGATGCTAATGAACTGGAGGTCGTCATTCCGAAGAAATGGACTCATTTGTCATCCTTTAAGCCAACTGTTACGAGTGAACAAATAATGGATTACGTAGAAAAAAATTCCGAAATTGGAAAACTACATATGGAATGTTACAAGTTAATCAAAAAAGACGCTGATATTAACAAGCTTAAACGAGTTAACTTCAAACTCGGCATATCTCCGTGTTTTTTATAAGGAAATTACCAACCCTGAGCTTTGGCCCACAGATATAAGGGTACGCTCTTTTGTAAATTTTCCAAAGAAAGAAGCACAAACAGGACATCGTTAGTTGATCCCGTTCCTGGCTTTAAAATATATTACCAGAACTTATCTGGAATGCGAACTAAATCTAAAGATGTTTTTGATTTTTCGTCTCAATGTGAATTTGATGTAATTGTTGTGGTTGAATCGTGGCTAAACTCGGACTTTTTTGATGCGGAGTTTTTTGATGCTGGGCTTTATAATGTTTATCGTAATGATAGGAATGCGAATCTGACGGGTTTTGTTAGAGGTGGAGGAGTTCTAGTTGATGTTAAATGCCAATATAAATCCTCCCTCCTCTTGGTTGATGATGAGGATGGTTTATTAGATCAACTTGCTGTATCTATTCTAGGTATTAACATATCTTTATTATTATGCGTATCTTATATACCTCCGGGAAGTTCAGAAAGACTTGACGCTAAACACATTTCTGATATTTTATTATTAGATGTGAATATTGCAGTAAACTCTCGCACTTGTGTAATGGGGGATTTTAATCTTGAAAGTATTATTTGGTCTTAATTTGGTGATAATACTTTTTTATCTCCTCATAATGTAAATAAAGAATATGATACTTTGCTTAGTTTAAACTTGGTTCAAATTCAAATTAATAATATTCCTAATCGATTGTACCGATTTTTGGATCTCATTTTTGTTCCACATGATTGTAACTTCACCTTATATGAGTCTTTACTGTCAATATCCCCATCTAATGTACATCACATACCTTTAGTAATTGAAATAGGATCGTATTGCTTCTTTAAATACTCCCCGTTGCCTAAATATTTAGATTTTAACTTCAACTTGTGTAATTTTGATGTGCTAAATACTATATTTGACTCGGTGGGCTGGCTAAAAATTTTTGCTGGAAAGGTAACTTCCGTTTGTTATGAACAATTTTTGATTGAAATTTTAGGTGTTTCGAAGGATAATAATCCTATTAAAAAAGATAAGCCCTTTAAGCTTCCATGGTATACTAGAGGCCTTAAAAAGCTTAAGAACTTGCGCAATAAATTTAACAAGCGCTTCATAAAGTCGGGTGATGCTGATTGTAAAGCTAAATTTATATCTAAAGGGTGATTTTTTAAGAGCTTGATAACTTTTTTTAAAAAAAAAAACGCATAAAATTTGCAAAATCTCATCGGTTCTTTATTTGAAACGTTAGATTGGTCCATGACATTTACTTTTTGAAGATAATTTCATTTAAATGTTGACCGCGGCTGCGTCTTAGGTGGTCCATTCGGAAAGTCCAATTTTGGGCAACTTTTTCGAGCATTTCGGCCGGAATAGCCCGAATTTCTTCGGAAATGTTGTCTTCCAAAGCTGGAATAGTTGCTGGCTTATTTCTGTAGACTTTAGACTTGACGTAGCCCCACAAAAAATAGTCTAAAGGCGTCAAATCGCATGATCTTGGTGGCCAACTTACCGGTCCATTTCTTGAGATGAATTGTTCTCCGAAGTTTTCCCTCAAAATGGCCATAGAATCGCGAGCTGTGTGGCATGTAGCGCCATCTTGTTGAAACCACATGTCAACCAAGTTCAGTTCTTCCATTTTTGGCAACAAAAAGTTTGTTAGCATCGAACGATAGCGATCGCCATTCACCGTAACGTTGCGTCCAACAGCATCTTTGAAAAAATACGGTCCAATGATTCCACCAGCGTACAAACCACACCAAACAGTGCATTTTTCGGGATGCATGGGCAGTTCTTGAACGGCTTCTGGTTGCTCTTCACTCCAAATGCGGCAATTTTGTTTATTTACGTAGCCATTCAACCAGAAATGAGCCTCATCGCTGAACAAAATTTGTCGATAAAAAAGCGGACACACATTTCGAACCGAACACTGATTTTGGTAATAAAATTCAATGATTTGCAAGCGTTGCTCGTTAGTAAGTCTATTCATGATGAAATGTCAAAGCATACTGAGCATCTTTCTCTTTGACACCATGTCTGAAATCCCACGTGATCTGTCAAATACTAATGCATGAAAATCCTAACCTCAAAAAAATCACTCTTTATTAACGGGAATTTAACTACATAAATAAATTCCTTTATAAACAATTTCTTTTGGGGAAAGAGAATGAAATTAGAAATAACCCCAAATCATATTGAACCTTTACAAAATAAAACAGTAAATAAAGGCTAAAGTCGGGCGGGGCCGACTATATGATACACTCCACTTTCTATCAGAATACAATTCAATTCGGAAAAAAGTGAAAACGGGAAGAATTTTTGTATGTTTCCTAATCATAGGCTAATATGTCCTGGTTCAATTTGTCAAATCGAGAAGAATATTTGTATCAGGGCTACATCCAAACATGGAATGAAGTGACCCATTTCACAATAGGTCCTTCCAGTTCTCAATTTGAAGTATTTCGATGAAAATATGTGGTTTCAGGGGAGGAAAAATCAAGTCGGGAGCGAAATTTGTATAGGAGCTATATTTAAATCAGAGCCGATCTGACCCATTTTCATCCTGGGTATTTCTCATGCAAATATAAGATATTTTGCCAAATTTAAAAAAAAATCTGTTAAAATATGTGGTGTCTGGAGCGGAATAACTCAAATCGGGAGTGAAATTCGTATGTGGGCTATATCTAAATCTGAACCGATCTGGCTCATTTGGTGTGTTTCATGGGTGTTTCTAGTTTAAATATAAGATGTTTTGCCAATTTTGAAGCAAATCTGTCAAAATATGTGGTTTCTACAGCAGAAAAAGTCAAATCGGGAGTGAAATTCGTATGGGGGCTATATCTAAATCTGAACCGATCTGGCTCATTTTCACCGCGGATGTTTCTAGTTGAAATATAAGATGTTTTGCCAATTTTGAAGCAAATCTGTCAAAATATGTGGTTTCTACAGCAGAAAAAGTCAAATCGGGAGTGAAATTCGTATGGAGGCTATACCTAAATCTGAACCGATCTGACCAATTTTCACCATAGGCGATTCTAGTTGAAATATAAGATGTTTTGCAAAGTTTGAAGAAAATCTGTTGTAATATGTGGTATCTAGCGTGAAAAGAGTCAAATCGGGAGTGAAATTCGTATGGGGGCTATATATAAATCTGAACCGATTTTCTTCAAATTAAATAGCGTTCGTTCTTATCCCGAAGAACTTCGTTGTGCAAAGTTTCATTTGGTTCTGGCTACAATTGCGACCTGTACTTTGATTACAAGAATAGATGGACAGACGGACGGACGGACATTGCTAAATCGACTCAAAAAGTGATTCTAAGTCGATTGGTATAATTAACATAATTAAATATAATATAAGTATAATTAAATGCACAAAGACATAATACTCTCGTGGAGTGTATAAAAATAAAATGTTCAGATTTTTCTGATCCTAATATTCTGAAATTGGTTTATACTTCTTTTGTCAGGTCTAAACTGGAATATGCGTCATTAATTTGGAATCCACATTGTGACAAACATATATCTCGCATTGAGAGAGTTCAGCGAATGATTGTTAAATTTGCTCTTAGGTCATTCATATTTCCTGATCATACACTTTATAGATCGAATAAAATCAATCGCCACTAGGCATTTTTAAAATATTAGTTAATACCCATTGCAACGACTGGACTGACTACTTGTCCAATATAAGTGTTTCGCATTTCTCACGAAATGCATTCAAACATCAGGGACACCCAAAAATCAGGGAAGTAGGAATGAGCCACAGAGAATTTAGTTATGCGTTCACAAGAAAAGTGTGTAGAAAATAACCATCGATAAATCGAATACCTTCCGCACTGCCTTCTCTCGCAGGTTTATGGATCGTGTAGCATCTAAAGGGAAGGCCTTCTATAATGCCATTTCATAGAAGGCCTTCAGGAATGGATGTCAGACGTGTAATAACATCAATTTCTGAAGAAATTATGAATGATATCATAATTATTTTGATAAAAAAAGTAAGAACGTTTTTTACTTGTTTTCGAAAGGAGTTAAATATTTTTTTGTTTCGTCCTCTGTAAGTATTGGATTTTTAAACATAACATAAATAGCACTTGCCGATAAATATATGGCCGTGGATATTAATTAGTCCAATTAATAAAAGTGTTCCGTATTTCCACTTCTTGTAATTAATTCTACATTTCATAACACTAGAGTGTTAAGAAAACATATTGCGCATTTGTATGGGGTCTATATGAAAACATGGGCCGATGAAATATAATGCCAAATTTGAACACAATCGGCTAAAATATGAAGACAAACCGGAAGTGACATTTGTATAAAGACGTTCGTATTACCTCAAAAAAATACACATATCGACATCTCCCAGTGGCCCGGACGTGACATTCGCACGCCATAAACTACGCCAAAAACAAGAATGAAACTGAAAAAGTTTAGTGTTGTAAAGCGCTTAAAGAGTACTACATTTTAAAAATATATCATCAGGACTTAGTAAAAATTAGTACAAAATTATAAACAACTTTACATTGTAACGGACGCTACAAAAAACAGAAGTACTTTTGAAGGTCTTATAGAAATATACAAAGTTCAGCGATTTTTTGAGAATTTTGTTTTTCCTTATATACATGTAAATTAAGGTCAGAGGTTATTTTTTGTTCGTAGATTTATGAAATATGAGAATTATCTCTTAATTTTACTTTATTTGGTACAGCAGAAATACGGACGGGACAAAAATTTCCACTCATAGTAAAAAATGTAGTAATTTCCGTTATAACACTTCAACTTTTAATAAAAATAAAAGAGAAGAAATTAACTTCAAGTTTCATAATAAAAATAGTTGTCGAAATAAGGAAACAATAAAGTTAAAAGCTATTAGTGTGGTCTGATTCATTTCATTTTTTTGGTAGACCTTTTTTGGGAGATGCCCATATATAGAGTTTCATTTGAATCGGTGAAGAATTGCGACCTGGAGTTTGATTATAAAAATAGATGCAGAGACATAAATACATTGTTAAATCGACTCAGAAAGTATCTCTATATCGATCTGTATATTACCTCTTTTAGTTGTTGCAAACAAAGGCACAACGACCACAACAACAAACCTTTTTAAAACTAAACTAACAAAACATTTAACAAATATTTTTAAATGTAATAATTTTCTATCATCAGCTGTGAGCAACTGATGAAGAGAAAAATATCATCATCTTCTTTAGCGGAAGTTCAACATGGAGTTGTCATAGGAGAAATTTCATTCTGAAATTAATTAATTTAAAAAATCCGCTTATACCGGGTGTAGAACAGCGTACCTGATGATTACTACTACGGAACTCTAACCATCCTTTGTTGTGAATGGTGAGTAACGACAGCAAACCAGCTTGTTAGCTACAATTAACAATAAGAATATATATATTATTTGAACTAACACTATTACATACAATACAAATAAATATTAAATTAAATTCGTATTATTGATAGTATTATTATTATATTGAAATATATCTATAAAACAATTTAATAAATTCAAATAAATCAATAAAATTATAAAAATGAAACATTGTTTATTAATACAAGTATTAAAACAGGTTTTTAAGCCACGATTCGAATCCGAGACACGCATTCGAATCCGAGATACGCAGACCATGCAAGCATGGCACCTTACCTTATTCGAAAAATGTTTTAAGGTATTAACATACTGCACATACTTTTTTGTGGTACTTTATTTTTAGTGCCAAGTGATTTATTACCAATACTAGATGTTTCAAACTACCATGATACCAGAGATAGTTTAACGCTGGACACATTTTACATCGGTTTGCGATTAAACTATGCATCGATTTAGCTCCTGGACCAATACTAATAATAGCTGATTTAATATTATTAACAAATTCTAGATTTTTGGGTGATCACAAATTAACCTTCGTGAACCTATATTTAAGAAGGTAGAGCCGATTAATATTTTTTAAAAAATTCTGGATTTTTTTGTGATCAAAAAGTATCCTTCTTTTAGATCCCGGGCCTACATTTAAGAAGTTATAGCCGATTTAATATTTTAAAAAATTCTGGATTTTTGTGTGATCACAAATTATCCTTCTTAAGCTCTTGGACTTCCTCCTATTCCTATTCATAGGATAGATATAAATCAATTTGGTGGCAATATGCGACTTCTACTGCGCTATAAAATCGAATCGGGAGGATCTAGCATCTAAACGAACGGAGTCAGGACGTCCAAATATTTCCATAATACGTCTAGTAGTTGTAGATCGGTTGGGATTTAAAGTGGGCGAAATCGGTTCAGAGGGAAACAATTTTCCTCACAAGGACTGAAAACACCCACTTTTCGAAATTCGTACTTTTAAGGGGTAAAATGGAAAAGGGGGACAAAAATGTACCAACTAAATTGTAGCAGCTAGAGTCATGAAATTCGGAGTATACATTCCTCTGGCTGCGTAGACACGAAAAATAAAAAGGTTTTTCCAAATTCGAACCCTTGAAAGTACGAATTTCGAAAAATGGGTATATTCAGTCCTTGTGGGGGGAAACAATGGGAACAGAGGGATCAAAATGGTACCTACAAAACGGAGACAGGTAGAATGATGAAAGTTGGTGTGTACATCCCTCTAATTGCGTAGACTCGTAAAATAAAGAGACTTTCGAAAGTCGTATTTTTAAGGGGGTAAAATGGGAACAGAGGGATAAAAATGGTACCTACTAAACAGATCCAGGTAGAATGTTGAAATTTGGTGTGTACATCCCTCTAATTGCGTAGACACGTAAAATAAAGAGACTTTCGAAAGACTTTTGAGGGGGTAAAATGGTGAAAAAGGGGTTAAAAATGGTACCAACCATAAAAATGAGTATTTCGATATATCAAGTATTTATAAACATAATTGCCTTGCCTTATAAGCGTGGTTTAAAATTTTATATTTATTTTAGAATTTTTTTTCAATATTTTTATTTATTTTGCTTTGGCTATATTAAAAAATTAACATTTTCCTGCACTGTTTCTGTACTTCTACGAAAATCGACAGCCTCTGTGGAATGCAATCCTTGGTGGAGGGTATATAAAGTTGGAAACGGCCAAACTTAACGCCGTTCTTACTTGTTTTTATACACTCCACGAGAGTATTATGCCTTTGTGCATTTTTTTGTAAGATCCAAAAGGACGGGAGATAGACCCATTGGTAATCTTTGCATCGATTTAGCAATGTCCGTCTGCTCCAATACAAATTTCGCTCCCCGATAAACTTTTCCGCCCCAGAAACCACGAATTTTCACCGAATTTCTTCGAAGTAAGCATAACACTTTATATTTGAACTGGAATAACTTATTTTGAAAGTTAGTCACTTTATTCCATGTTTGGATATAGTCCCGATACAAATATTCTTCTCGATGTGACAAATTGGACCAAGTCATATTAGCCTATGATTAGGAAACATACAAAAATTCTTCCAGTTTTCACTTTTTACCGAGTTGAATTGTATTCGGATAGAAAGTGGCTTTCCTTACTTGTTTAATTTTGTTTTTGTAATATTAATGCCATTAATCTGGTTATGTTTCCTTCTATTGCGAGTTGATATGAATTATATAGTTACTTTTATTTGGAAGCCGGATTACGATACTTTCAGAAGAATTATTCTTTAAAAAATATTTTATAAGTGTCTTAGAAAAAAATTAAAAAATAATGTTCAGCGAGATATTCAATAAACCAAAAAATGAATCGATATAACAATATGATCTGACCATTTTATTTATATTTAGGGCCAATATAAAATAGGATCTAGATCTATTTTGAACTACGATATTAGAAAATATGATGGCATTTCAATGCATTGATTTGCACATAAATAGGGAAAATAACTGATTCACATTTAGGGTATCCAACCGATTAAATTTTGTTCGATTAATCGAATAATTTATTTCAAATATTTTTTCGAATAATGAAGAAATCATGATTTTCGAATAACAAATAATTCGAATTAATTGACCCAAATAATCGATTAATCGATGTTATATGTTTTGCATAAAAAAATAAATTGATTTAAAATAATCCGTTGGCTTTATATGACGATGTTCAATACTTAACCACGGAATTTGACAAACTGGTTTGGAAAGGTCCAGCCATATTATAAGAACTATAAATTAATTAAATCATAAATTTGAAGAAAATGCAGAATACATCATGCAGATAATATACCCTTGGATTATTATTAAATAATATTATTAAAATACTTTAAACTTCAATTTACATAAAAATATGCTTTCAACTTATTCTGAATTTTGAATTAAAGCCTAAGTATATTCTACTTCATATCTTTCTGATTATATAACATAGATATAGTGCCAATATAGGAAAGGACTGCCGGCAAACTCTTGTTTTTTGCAGATTCATTTGAAAATGTATTTACACATAAATATGCAGAAGTAGTGACTCCCATCGAATTACATTTTCCTTGCTATTTAACTCTTATTAATTATGTTTTAAAGAGTTGAAAAATTACCCGATTAATCGAATAACTCTGGAGGCCTTTATTCGATTAAATGGAAATTCTTTGATTTCGAATAAACGATTAATCGAATATCTTAAAAGTCCGAATAATTGGTTACCCTACTCACATTGTATCCCATTCCAAATTCCGTCATTCCGTTTGTAACACCTTGAAATATTCATCGGAGACCCCATAAAGTATATATAATCTGGGTCGTGGTAAAATTCTAAGACGATATAGCCATGTTCGTCTGTCTGTCTGTTGAAAGCACGATAGCGGCCGAACTAAATGAGCTAGGAGGTTCAAATTTTTCCTAAATGTGTCTTATGGTTGTAGATCGGTTGGGATTGAAAGTGGACGAAATCGGCCCAGAGGGCCTGAAAATACCCCTAATATTTAGAGTATTTCAGCATGTTTTTTGAACATATTAGCTTGTATTTAGTTGATATTTGCAATGCGCATTCCCTTTATAGCATAAAAGGGCACCATAGAGTGATTTTTTTTTGTAGGGGGCGAAATGGGACAAAGTACCTACCAAATGACAGCAGCTAGAATCATGAAATTCGGAGTATACATTCCCCTGACTGCGTAGACACGAAAAATAAAAACGTTTTTTTCAAATTAGTACTTTAAATGGATACAATGGCTACAGGGGATAAAAATAGTATCAACTAAACGAATACAGCTAGAATGATGAAATTCAGTGAGTACTTCCCTCTAATTGTGTAGATACGTAAAATAAAGAGATTTTAGAAAGTCGTACTCTTGAGGGGACAAAATTGGAAAAAGGGGATAAAATTGGTACCAACAAAATGGCGGCTGATAGAATCATGGAATTCGGTGTATACATTCCTCTGACTGCATAGCCACGTAAAATATTTATTTTTCAAGTTCGTACTTTATTTTGTTGCTTTTACGACAAAAAATGGTAGAATCATGAAGTTGTCTTATACTGCGTACGCGAGAGATAAGGTATTTTCAAAATTTATACTTTTGAAATTAAAATAGGATGGAAATACAACCAACCAAACGACTGTAGCTGAAAGTACAGTCTCTATCCCCCAATATTTAGGGTATTTATGATTGCTCCCTTATATTTACTTTGTGAATTGAAGTATTATATCCATTACACTGTACGACACGATTTTTCACCCATGATCAAACTGACCAGATTCTGAAAATATAGCTCAAAAAAAAATATACGTATCTCCCAGTTTTTCTAGATCAATTCATTTAAGTTTTTTACGAGCAATTCAATTTTTGGAGTAATCAGCCAGTATATACCTATATATGTTTAATGTCTTGGTAACACTACATATTAAAAACATTGATGTTATCATTTTTGTGACAACTGTTTTGACAGTAGATAATTTTTTTGCAAAACTCAGTTTTAATGAAACAGTGCGTAAGTGTTCAAACGGTTAAGAAATGGAGTGTCCAAATAAAAATAAATTTTGTTACGTTTGTGGCTTTTTTGCACCTCCAAAACATTTAAGATGTATTAATACAAGTGTTGAAAAAGGTTTTAAAGAGTATTTCGTTGTTTCGTATGTTCCAAACCTATGGTACGTGCCAGAAGTAATAAAATAGTAATGCGATTATTGCTATCGGTGTTTAAATGGATGGAAAAGTGGATCGGTTGTACATAAAATGAAATATGCCCGGCCTACAATTTGGTTGCGACGGACTGAGCACTCATCTGAACAATGTTATTTTTGTTTAACAGAGACTCGTGGGTTCCGTTATAACACACGCGAAAAAAATTGTTTACCCTAACCTTCAATCAGTTATAAGGGCACAAATTAGATGCACACAATTTCCAACAGCTCCTTCGGAAGAGAATATAGCTTGCCAGGAAATTGAAGTTGAATCATTGTCGATAAGAGAACCATCTCCTTCAGATTTTTTTCCCGCCAAACTTTGGCGACTTCAGCGACGAGCATGGTGAAAGATTTCACCAAGATATCGCGGAAATTGAAAAGAGGTACAAAGGCAAAGACATGAGGTATATGCTGGCTCAATACTGCTGGTCACTTTGCCGTGAGACAAGAACCGATATGTACAAACGTCAAAATAAGCGTATAAAATTTTCAAATTAATTTAACTTTTAAGTTTTAGCTTTTAATTTACAACTATAAAATTTGCATTTTTAATTTTTAATGCTTAATTTTTTAAACTTAATTCTAGTTTTAATTTTTATATTTGTAATAAACTTGAACATCAATGTGTAGGGTTCCCAAGACATTAAACATATATAGGTATATACTGTCTGCTTACTCCGAAAATTGAATTGCTCGTAAAAAACTTAAATGAATTGATCTAGAAAAACTGGGAGATACGTATATTTTGTTTTGAGCTATATTTTCAGAATCTGGTCAGTTTGATCGTGGGTGAGGCCAAAAGTTTAAATTTGTCTTACAGTGTTATATATAGTATACAAATATTGGTAGCCATGGCTTATTAATTAAATTTCTTATTTTCATACAGTTAAAATTTGTTGCGGACATTCCTCTTGTAGCTTGGAAGCACCACAAAGAGAATAAAAGTTTTAGCGGGCGAAATGGGACAAAAAGGGATAAAATATGGTACCAATGATACGACAACAGCTAGAATCATGAAATTCGGTGTGTACGTCCCAATAATTCGTAGGCACGTAAAATAGAGAGATTTTTCGAAATTCGTAATTTTAAGAGACATAATTAAAAAAGAGGGATAAAAATGGGACCACCAAACTGCTGAAGTTGAAATCATGAAATTCGGTGTATACATTTTGACTATGAAGACTCGAAAAAAAGGTTTTTTTTTCGAAATTTGTACATTTGGTCGGGGAATGGGGCGAATCTGGGGATATCTTTAAAATTTATACTTTTCTTATCACTTTGTCTGTATCTGGAAATGCTTCTTTCTAATGGCGACTGACAATCGCCTAATATTTAGGCATGTTCACTTTCACAATTTCAGCATTTTATTTATATATAGTAGTCGATTCTAAACAGTGCGCATAAGTATACATTATAGTTTGAAATAGTAAACAAATATAGTAATGTGCATAAACATATCACAATTTTCGTAATATGGTACTGTACTTCTATGTAAAGTCGACTTCCTTTAATCTGCTGGTATTACTGTGGAATGCACTCCGTGGTGGAGGGTATGTAAGATTCGGCCCGGCCGAACTTAATGCCTTCTTACTTGTTTTCTATCAAGTCAGCATTTTTGTTTTTCCAAAAACGAAAAGAAAACACCATTAGCTACCAATGAATGCGCAAATATTCCATTGAGTAATGTCCAACTGCAGGCTATGTTGAGCTTATAAAACATATTGATGTGGATACTTTTTCTTGTATATCTTTGTCTTTTTGGCTTTTTATACCCTCCACCTCCAGGATGGGGGTATACTACCTTTGTCATTCCGTTTGTAACACCTTGAAATATCGACCTCAGACCCTATAAAGTATATATATTCTTGATCGTCATAAAACGATCGTCTAAGACGATCTAGCCATGTCCGCCCGTCTGTTGAAAGCACGCTAGCATCTAATCGAAAGGAGCTAGAACGTCCAAATATTCCATAAATACGTCTTATAGTCGTACATCTCTTGGGATTGAAATTACGCGAAATCGGCCTAAAGGGAAACAATTTTCCCTCACAAGGACTAAAAGTACCCATATTATCCCATAATATTTTAGAGTAGTTAAGTATATTTTTCAATATGTCTGCTTGTACTTTCAAATTATCCCCTAATATTTTAGAGTAGTAAAGTATATTTTTCAATATGTCTGCTTGTAGTTACTTGATATTGGGTATGCGCATAATATAAATAAAACATGCACCATAAAATGATTTTATTCGTAGGGGGTGAAATGGGGCAAAAAGGGATAAAAATGGTACCTACCAAACGACAACAACAAGAAACACGAAATTCGGTTTGTACATTACTCTAATTGAGTATATCTATATAATAAAATGAAATGATGTTCGTTGGTAATCGCATCACTTGAGACCGGCTGAACAGATTTGGCTGATCTTTGTTATAAACTGTCCATGGTAGTTGAACTTTTCATCGGCCTGATGTTTTGGCTCTATGTGAGACTCAGGTGTGTGAGGATTCTGATCCACAGGATTTTCACATACCTGGGTATCACACCGTATCGCTTTTTATATCCCACAGAGGTCTTGTGGTATATGTACGTAATGACATAGTGTTCCAGAGCCAGCAACACTTGAGCTCAGAAAATCCAGAATTTAACTGCCTTTGGGTTAAATTGAGGATTGGAACTCACGTACTGTATTTCGGATTTGTGTATAGAAGTCCAAACACGGAAAGGGAGGCATCCCTAAATGGCTTCGACGCCCTTTCCGACTCAATTACTAAAATTTTAGAGGATTGTCCTGGCAGTGAAATCGTAGTTGCTGGCGATTTCAATGTCTTGCCAATTCGGGTCACACAACTCCGGAGGGCCAATACGCCGAGCTTTTTGCCGCGCATAATGATTTGACGCAACTAGTGAAAGAACCGACTCACATTCCGTGTGTCCAAGGGCAAAATCTAAATATTCTTGATCTTTTTCTAACTTCACACCCTGAAAAGTATGAAGTTGATGTTTTAGCACCTCTTGGTAATTCGGATCATTGTATTGTTTCAGCAGCTTTTTCGTATTCCGCTCTTCGTGTCGCTTCGACCCCAGCCCCAAAGCGGACAATTTTTGTTTACGAAAAGGCACGTTGGGCCGAGCTCAACAACTTTTTCCTTCATTTCAATTGGAAGCTTTGCTTTCTAAATAGCGATATAGATGCTGCGGCTGAAATGATAGAAAATATTATCTTAATTGGAATGAAGTCATTTATTCCAACTAAAGTTATTTCGGATAAACCATCTAATAAAAGTTGGTTTAACCAGACATGCAAGACTGCTGTCAGATCCAAAGAGGAAGCGTTCAAGAAATGGCGTTTAAATAAAAATGCCACCACTGATCTGCTACGCAAACAGACAAGAACCATGTGTGCCAGGGTACTTAGACGTGAAAAGTTTCTGTACGAACAACGTCTTCGTGCCAAAGTTCTTTCTTCTCCCAGGGGAAGTAAGAGCTTTTGGTCATTTGTAAAAAGAGTAAAGGATAACTCCTCATCTATCCCAACTCTTGTTAAAGATGACCAGATATTCACTAACCCGGTTGCCAAAGCTAACCTATTGGCTGAAATGTTTGCAAGGAATTCATCCTTGCCGGAAAGCAATCAACCACTCCCCGTGATCGAAAATGTATCTAGTTCCATGCCTCAGATATTTTTTCGAACACGTGGAGTTAAAAGGGTTCTTGCAAATCTTGACGTAAACAAATCCCCGGGCCCGGATGGCATTTCGGCACTTGTCCTATGTAAGTGCTCTTCGACGCTTGCACGTCCCCTTCGTAATCTTTGCAACCTTGCATACCGTGCAGGGGTTTTCCCAGCGCGTTGGAAGATTGCGAACATCCAGCCCATCCCTAAAAAAGGTGAGGCTAATAACCCTGCTAACTATCGACCGATCGCGATTTGCTCAGCGCTCTCGAAGGTTATGGAGAGTATGGTTAACCACCATCTTGTGAGGTATTTAGAAACTAATGACTTACTTAATGATCGACAGTATGGCTTCCGTAGGAATCGATCTACGGGAGACCTGATGACACTGCTATCCGAAAAGTGGAATCGATCTATTCACAAGCTTGGTGAGAGTAAGGTCGTTGCTCTAGATATCTCCAAGGCCTTTGATAGAGTTTGGCACGGCGCACTCATATCAAAGCTTATCGCTTTTGGTGTTGGTAGTGACTTCTCTCGATTTATATCGAGCTTCCTCAGAGATCGCACTATACGTGTTGTTGTAGATGGGTTCTCATCCGATGAGCATAGGTTAACCGCAGGAGTACCACAGGGCTCTGTCCTTTCCCCCTCCCTTTTTCTTATTTTCATCGACGACCTCTTGGATCGGACTTTGAATCCAATATACTCATTCGCGGATGACAGCAACCTCTGTCATTCATACTCATTCGATCATAGACCAAGTCGTCAAGAAATTGAGGACAAAAGAAGATTGATGGATGAGTCACTCAGCCAAGATTTACTGGCCATTTCCGAATGGGGTCAAGTTAATAGAGTAGATTTTAATGCACGTAAGACCCAGTGCTCCTTGTTGTCTCACAAGAGATTCGCTGATCCAACGGTGTCGTCGATTTTAATGAACGGTGTAGATATTGAGCAATCAGATACTCTTGATGTTCTAGGCATGAAAATACAATGCGATGTTCGTTGGACAAAACATGTATTTGAAGTGTCGAAAGAAGCATTCAAGTGTCTAGGCTTCTTAAACCGGTGTAAGAAATACTTCACTTCCACTGATCTTCTCAATATCTACACTACTTACATCAGACCAAAGATGGAATTCAACTCCCATATATGGTCGGGTGCTCCAGCTTCATCACTGGAGCTACTTAACCGTGTCCAGAGGAGGGCGATGGTGTTGATAGGTGACGGTAGGATATCCAATTCTATTGTTTCCCTTGAACATCGTCGTAATGTGGGTTGTGTGTCCTTGTTCTATCGTTACTTTCACGGTGTTTGTTCTTCGGATATTCGTGATATTATACCGCCCGTGAGAACGTTTGGTAGAGATACGCGATTTTCCAGGAATTCTCACCCATTTGTTATCAATTGGACAACCGACCGTACCACACATTACAGAATGAATTCGTTCTTCGCCCGCACTATCCGTATGTGGAATCGACTCCCGGCAGATATCTTCCCAGCTAATTATGATATCCAGAAGTTTAAAACAAAGGTCAACAAACACTACTCCCTCTTTCCTCCTTCCAATACCGTACCTTCCTCCCGCCAACACAGTGCGATGCATTTATAGGGGACATCCCCTGAGTGTTGGTTCAGTGAAAAAAAAAAAAAAAAAATGGATATGCGAAATTCTTTTATGTTATGTTCGTTATGATTCTGCGAAAGTTTTCAGTTTCATTTCAAATAATAATGCAAAAAAAAGAACTTCCAATGTGCAAACTGTCGAAGAACTGTGCCGGTGGCCGTGGTTGTGCAGTAACGCAAAATGGTCTCTCGGAATGAATATACGATATCTCACATAAAGTTTTTGCAGGAATTAGACGGAATAATGACTAGATTTTTATGCAAAAATTTATATTGAGAATATGATTAGAATTGAATGACGACTTCACACAAATGATTCTCATGATCTCAATATTAAAAAATCGATGTAATATTATCTATATATATAAAAGAGTTGTGTGATTGAGTGACTGACTGATCACTCCCCACACCAAACGGCTAAAGCTACAATCATGAAATTTGGTGTGTACATTTCTCTTACCGTGTAGAGGTGTGATAAGACGGGATTTTTCGAAATTCGTACTTTTAAGGGGTAATATGGGGTAAAAACGGATAAAAATGGTACTACCGCAATGACCAAACGGCTGGGCCTAGAATCTTGAAATTTGGTATGGACATTCCTCTTGCGGCATGAAGGCATCCCAAAAAGTGGCATTTGCAAAATTCGTACTCTTGGGGGGTAAAATGGGGCAAAAAGGGACAAAAATGGTACCAACAATACGGCTGAAGCTAGAATCATGATATTTGGTGTGTACATTTCTCTTACAGCGTATATATCAGACTTGAAGGGATTTTTTCGTAATTCGTACTTTTTGGGGGTGAAATCGGGTAGAAAGGGATAAAAATAGTACCACCGCAATGACAAATTTGGTATGGACATTCCTCCTGCAGCATGAAGACATCCCAAAAAATGTTATTTGCAAAATTCGTATCTTTGTGTGTCAAATGGGACAAAAAGGGACAAAATTGTACCAATATCATGGCTGAAGCTAGAATCATAAAATTTGGTATGTACAATGTACATTGTACATTTTTCTTACAGCGAAGAGATCAGATTTGAACGGAGTTTTTCGTAATTCGTACTTTTAAGGGGTAAAATGGGTTAAAGAGGGATAAAAATTGTACCACCGCAATGACCAAACGGCTGGGACTAGAATCTTGAAATTTGGTAAAAAAAATCCTTTATAGCTTCAACGCGCCCAAGATTTTTTTCAAAATTCGTACTTTTTGGGAGCGGAATCGGGTAAAAAGGTTTAAAAATAGTACCAATTAAATGGATGGAGCTGAAACCATAAAATTCGGTGTGTACATCCCTCAAAATGTTTAGAATCGCAAAACGAAGGATTTTCTCGAAATTTGTACATTTAAAGGGAAAAGGGGATAAAAAGGTACCAACAACACGGATGACGCTACAATAATGAAATTCGGTGCGTATATTCGTTTTACAGCGAAGATCACTAATAAGAAAGCATTTTTCGAAATATTTACTTTCAAGGGATTAAATGGGATAAAATTTGTACTACGGCTGAAAATAGAATTGTGAAATTCGGTGTGTATATTCCTCTGACCGTGTATACGCGAAACATTACCTAATTTGTAAATGTATACTTTTATGTAGAAATCGGAACAACAAGCGATTAAAATGGCCAATGTATCAAATAAGGTATATATTATTCTGACGTGCAATGCAGAAGTATTGCATCAAAATGTGTACTTTAAGGTGGAAGCTGATCAAAAGTGATAAAAATCGAATAAACCAAATTGGGGAAATTGGGATAAAGATGGTACTAATCAAAGTTTTTAGCTGGAAAGAATGTTAGAAATTTGGTGTGTACATTTCTCCGAGTAAGTGATGCGCAACATAAAATAATATTTCTAAATGTGTACGTTTAAGGGCAGCACAAAAAGTGGTAAAAATGGCACCCACATAAAAAGGATATAAATAGTACCTACCAAAATACTGCAACAGAATAGAAGTATAGAAGTTATATGTAAAGTATTTAATTTGACAAAGGGCGTGGCAAAGCATACACATTTTATAGGTTTAAAGTGATTATAAAAACATTTTTAAATCTAAAATGGCAACTGATTTCGACGATCCGTATGGAAGTTTTATCAGTTTTATGTTGACCGGAGGTGTGTGCAGCGATGGTGGCAAAGATTCCGATCATCCGTATAGAATTTAAAAAATGTTTAATTTTACGTATGAAGTGGTAATTTGTGTGGCAGGTGCAAAAAGGAACACTGCAAATTCATGCATATTTCGTACACTCTAAGTTATTATAGAAACTTTATCAAATATCAAAATACAACTGGTTGCGAATATTTTACTAGGAATATGGACTGTATGTGTGGGGGTACCACTTAAACTAAGTCTGAGAAAAATAATACTTTGTTCATAGTTTGAATAAATTACTTAACTCCCTTCGAGAGTTATCGTGTACACCAGCAAGCCAGACAGACAGACGGACGTGAAAGGGATTTATTAGATACTTAGGGTATTAAATCACTCTGAGTTACACTTTTTTCTATCCCAAATGCATATATATCTACTCCGTAGAGTGAGGTTATAATTATCTCGGATTTTTTAAGAAAATTGTTTCAATTTAAATTAATCACTTGACTGCGTATAAATTGATGGCACAATATAAATTATTTTTTGTTTAATTTGTAAAAGGGGGACAACAATTCGGTGTATAAATTCCTCCAGCTATGTAGGATCTGGAATCGAGAATTTGGTGGGAATACGTAGTTGGGAAACATAAAGCATGTTTTCAAATTTTGTGGACATTAAAAAGCGATTTACCCTGAAATAAATATCCTTACACCGCATATGAAGTAGCGGGTATTTGTTAGTGTTAGCATATGTAGCATAGATTAAAAATGTAAAGCTAAAAAATAAAAAAAAATGATTTTTACCAAATACTTCCAGAATGGTCGAATACGTCCATTTTGTGGAAACCATCGCGACATTTAAATTAAGTACAATCAAGCGTTCGAAGGACGAATCTGCATAATTATATTCAAAACACTTGCAATGGCAAAATCGCCGTTGAAATGTCGAACTTTTGCAATATGTTCCCCGTCAATGTTCCAGTTCATCATATAAAATATCGAACTCATGCGAAAGGTGTTCCTAAACATTGTTCAAAATCCACTTAGTAAATCCATTGGAGGTGTTCCTAAACATTGCTCAAAATCCACTTAGTAAATCCATTGGAGTAATCTGAATTAGATATCTATGATCGTATCATTAAATTGAATATCTATGCCAGTAAACTTAAATCGATAAAATAATCACTGAGAACAAACAAAAAATTCCGCACTCCAGGTTTGCTTAAACATTTAAAACAGATTTTCAAAAATTCACACGACGATCACAAACAAACTAATTGAAATATGGACAGGAAAATTTTTGTCGGGAAAGCTAGTACATAATATAAAATTATTTTTTCCAAATTCGTACTTTTCAGGTGTAAAACGGGAATAGAGGGATAAAAATGGTACCAACCAAACGGCTGCACCTAAAATAATGAAATTCGGTTCTGATTGCGTAGACACGTAAAATAAACTGATTTTTTGAAATTCGTACTTTTTGGGGTTAAAATGGAAAAGGGGGATGAAAATGGAAAAGGGGATCAAGATAGCGCATGAAATTCGAAGTATACATTCCTCAGGCTGCGTAGGCACAAAAACTAAAAGGTTCTTTCCAAATTCGCATTTTCGTACAGAGGGATAAAAATAGTACCAACTAAACGACTACAGCTGGAAACTCGAAATTCGGTGTGTACATCCCTATACTATCATCCTACCTTGAGTATATCAATGTTGTATTCTAGTGATTCTTCTCCCTCTGCTTCACAAGATAATCGTACCATTTATTGTTTCAAGAGAATTGGAATTCGGTCTGTAGCTGTTGTCACTATACTGATCTTGACATTGCTGTAGATAGATTTTATCAAATTTTGATACTTCATGACACGATCAGTACCGAAAATTCGTGTTGGGCACTTTAGAAGGCTACATTGGTTCTCACGTGAGTTGTCTAGTATGAAGAATTCGAGAAGTAGACTATTTTAAAAAATTTAAGAGGACTGGTTTAAATTCTGACTATATCAAATACTCCGTTGCTAGGTCGAGATATAGCATTGAGTCTCAGAGACTTTATAGGATCTATTTGGAGAAACTAAAGAATGATTTTAGGAAGTACCCCAGATCTTTTTATGACTTCGTGAATCTTAAGCGTAGATCCGCATCTAAGCCAACTAGGATTAGAATGTATGGTTTAGAATTTTGTGAAGATCGGGCGATTGCTGATTGTTTTGCGAAGTTTTTTGCGACGACTTATTCTGAACGATCTTATCGATCGAATGACACTTATCCTTTTAATGTCTCTGCATTGAGTCAGCTGGAAATCCCTGTATTTGATTTGGTTTAGTCCAATTTCAATAATCTCAGATCCACGAATAGTGTTGGCCCAGAGTATAATTGGCCCCAGTATAATTTTGAAATTCTGTGCTAGTGGTTTGGCTATTCCGCTAACATTGTTATTTAATACTTCATTGAGATTTGGATATTTCCCTCTGGCTTGGAGGAGTTCATTCATTGACCCCCTCCATAAGTCTGGCAGTCTAATTGACGTGTCAAACTATAGAGGGATAGCTAAGTTGAGTGTCATTCCGAAGCTATTTGAGAAATTGGTTACTGAGGTGGTATCTCATAGGGTTTCTTCTATATTGAGTCCATACCAACATGGATTTCGTAAGGGCTTTTCTACTGTAACAAATTTAATTCAGTTTACTTCTCACGTTATTGATGAATTTGTTCAGGGTAATCAGACTGATGTCATCTATACGGATTTTAGTAAAGCATTTGATAAAGTGAACCATTAACTTTTGGTATATAAATTAGATCGCATTGGTTTTAGCTCTGATTTCTTGAAATGGATATCTTCGTATCTTTCGAATCGCTCACAGATTGTTAAATTTGGAAATTCTTATTCTAAACGAATTCTGATTCCATCGGGAGTCCCTCAGGGTAGTCATCTAGAGCCTGTTTTATTCTTATTATTCATAAATGACCTTCCAGAGTCTATTATTAACTCTAAACTTCTAATGTATGCAGATGATGTAAAAATATTTTTTTCTTATGATTGGCCAGAATTTTCTCATCCATTGCAGACTGACTTGGATAGTTTTGGACGCTGGTGTGACACAAATTACATCGAACTCAATCTAAGGAAATGCAAACATATGCGTTTCTTTATATCGAATCCGAGATTTGTCAGGTATAATATTGGAGGAGCTGAGTTAGAGGTAGTTGATTCTTTCGTAGACCTTGGTATTCTAATGGATTCCAAACTGAATTTCAACAATCATATTATTACTATGATTAACAAAGCATATGGTGTTCTTGGTTTCATTAAGCGATGGGCTAAGGAGTTCTCTGATCCTTACGTGACGAAGCAACTATTTACATCGCTTGTCAGCCTTTTCTGGAATATGGTTCCGTAGTGTGGGATCCTCAGTATGGAATCTATATTGATAGAATTGAGTCAGTTCAGAAACAATTTTAGATTTTTTCATTAATACACTTACATTGGAATAGTGATTTTGTTCTTCCCCCTTATACTAGTAGATTGAAGTTGATCGACTTACCATCCTTAAAAAGCAGACGTGTTATGTTAAACACCATGATGGTTTATAAGGTTATAAATGGGTATTTCTCTTCTGACTATATTATTTCAATTCATCCATATTGACTTCCAGCGTACGAATTATGCTTCCGCAGAGCCCATTCGTAGGATGTGTATTGATTTCAATTCATTGTGTCACATCATAGATTTCGGATTAGGAATCGATATAATAAAGTCGAGGATTTTCTCCTGCTTGGATGTTTAGTTTGTTGTGACATGTTTACTTTAATTTAATTTAGTTACTAACTTTAAGAATAACTTTTATTTGCATGTGATACTAATATTTTGTTTAATATTTTTGTTATGCCGGCTGTTGATATTTGATCTGTAGCCGGTGTCCACCCTCTACTGCTTAGCCGCCATGGTTCGGACTATGGTGTGTACGCTGTCCCTACGTTATGGGGACGTGGCCCTCTCGGTCGGAAGGGGCGGGTGTGAGAGGCGTTGGGACCGTTCGAAATAAAAAAAAATAATAATAATTGCATAGACACGTAAAATAAAAAGATTTTAGAAAGTCGTACTCTTAAGGGGGTAATCTAGGAAAATGGGGATAAAAATGATACCAACCAAATGGCCGCAGTTAGAATCATGGAATGCGGTGTTTTAATTCCATCTGACTGCATAAACACGCAAAATAAAAGGATTTTTCCGAATTCGTACTTTTTACATTTACGGCAAAAATTGGTTCAAACATGAAGTTAGACTATTTTGCTCTATGTACGTGAAATAATGGATTTTCAATATTTGTACTTTTGTAATTAAAATAGAAAAGAAATACAACAAACTGTAGCACTCACTATCTTCCAATATTTATGGTGTTTAAGCTTTTTTGAAAACATAAATATAAGAATATTTATTTTTTGAATTGACTTGAAGTATTATTTCAATATTTGTATTTATATTGGTTTGTCTATATTAAAAACATTATATTTTCCTGTAATATTACTGCACTTCTACGATAATCGACAGCCTCTGTGGAATGCAATCAATGGTGGAGGGTATATAAAGATCGGCCCGGCCGAACTAAACGTTTTTACTTGTTTCTATTTATCTAAAGCTTTTAAGTTTCTTTATTGTTGAAATTTTTCATTTCCAAATAGTTTTTACATCACGTAAAACATTGACTTTATGCGTCAGTGCATCATTTACGGACATTATCATGGGGGTTGCTTTACTGCAGCTGCGCTGCAACCGGCAAACAAGTCAAACACAGTTTGAATTCAACAAATGGGTAAACCCACATGTGCTGGGTTTCACATACCAGCAGAAGTTTTCAAAACTTAATGTGTGTATCCTGCAAACTAAAGCAATTTAACATTTTATGTGAGTTTGCTGCAAATTCTGGGAAAGATCAAAATGGTGTTGTGAAATACATATAAATTTATATGTACATTGTACACACACACACACATCGTTAGTTCGGAAGTTTAAATAAATTTAATTGCGCTTTGTTTCAAAGGAAACTCACATTTGTGTCAATTAACATTTAACAAAACATTTGCCGAACAATAAATATATAAAGGGGTGTTATTTGCTGCCAGAGTCAGCAGCTATAACACAAATTGCGACACAAATTTTGGGACATTAACAAGTGTTAATTTCCCAGACCAGAAAATGAAGAACTTTCTTATGTTTCGTGACTACTTTCATAATTATTATTCCTTTCAGCGTAAATCACTTTTAAACGCTTACAAAATTTGAAAAATCGCTTTATGTTGTGCAACTATATAGTCATAGGTATACTGACACCAAATTCTCCAGATCCTACGTAGCCGGAGGAATTTATACTCCTTGTTCAAATTAAAAAAAAAAACAATTTATATTTTGCTATCAATTTATACGTAGTCAATAGTTTAATTCAAGTAGGCTCAAAAATTAAATTATTTTCTTAAAAAAAATCTTTCTTAAGCTGATGAGCCTCACTCTACGGAGTAGGAGCTTATATATCATTTGGGAAAAATATTAAATAGAAACAAGTAAGGAAAGGCAAAAGTCGGGCGGGGCCGACTCTATGATACACTCCACTTTCTATCCGAATACAATTCAATTCGGTGAAAAAGTGAAAACGGGAAGGTTTTTAGTATCCTCTTTGGTCAAAATTGGTTAAAGTTTTGGGAGCAACATTTGCATTTGGGCTATATTTAAATCTGAACCGATCTTACCCACTTTCACCATAGTTTTGTTTAGTTGGACTATAAGATGTTGTTCCAATTTTAAAGAAAATCGGGTACAATATGTGGTTTCTATAGCGCAAAAGTCAAATCGGGAGCGACATTTGTATGGGGGCTATATCTATATGTGAACCGATCTAGCCCGCTTTAGCCACAGGTGTTTCTAGTTAGAATATAAGATGTTGTGCCAAATTTAAAGAAAATCGAGCACAATATGTGGCTTTTAAAGCGGAAAAAGTCAAATCGGGATCGACATTTATATGGGGGCTATATCTAAATCTGAACCGATATTACCCAATTTCAGCATAGGTGTTTCCAGTTTGATTATTAGATGTAGTGCCAAATTTAAAGAAAATCAAGTACAATATGTGCTTTCTAGAGCGGAAATGTCAAATCGGGAGCGACATTTGTATGGGGGCTATATCTAAATCTGAACCGATTTGACCTATTTTCACCATAGATGTTCCTAGTTTAAATATAAGATGTTTGGCCAAATCTGAAGACAATCTGATACAATAAGTGGTTTCTAGAGCGGAAAAAGTCAAATCGGGAGCGAAATTTGTATGGGAGCTATATATAAATCTGAACCGATCTGACCTATATTCACCATGGGTGTTTCTAGTGGAAATATAAGATGTTTTACCAAATCTGAAGACAATCTGATACAATATGTGGTTTCTAGAGCTGAAAAAGTCAAATCGGGAGCGAAATTTGTATGGGGGCTATATCTAAATCTGAACCGATTTAATCCATTTTCAACACAGATGTTTCTAGTAGAATTATAAGGTAATGCAAGGTAATAGCTTTCGTCCTTGTCCCGAAAAACTTCATTGTGCAAAGTTTCACTTAGTTATGTCTACAATTGCGACCTGTATCGTGATTACAAGAATAAGTGGACAGACGGACGGATGGACGGACGGACAAAAAGTGATTCTAAGTCGATCGGTATAATTAACAATGGGTCTATTTCGTTTCCTTTTGGGTGTTACAAACAAATGCACAAAGACATAATACTCTAGTGGAGTGTATAAAACGATTTGGCTGGCTGATGTGCATGATAATTCTCGAAAGCAGATAAGGAATTTGTTGAAGCTCTGAATATAGTTTAAATTTGGAGATCGATGAAACTGATATACCCAGTAAAATATTCGGAACCAGTTATATTTTGATATTTGATAACGTTTTTATAATCACTTTGAGCGTACGAAATATGGAGGATTTTGCCACGTCCCTTTTTTACCTCCTACACTAATTTCCATTACAAACGTAAAATTAAACCTTTAACCCTCCGTCATGCACATGTATGTGGCTAGATATTTTACGAATTTAACTGTGATTTAAATATATTTCTGATTTAGCTAGGGGTTTGAGTCTCCAGGTACCCTCAACAAATATTGTTAGGTATCGTTTTATGAAAAAAAGCACATTAAAAAAACAACAAACAAAATTTATGTGGATTTTTCATCTATACATCGTATACGTAGCGCATTTTGTATGAAGAGTACTGTACTTTATTTGTATTTTTATACCCTACACCACTTCGTGGTCTAGGGTATTATAAGTTAGTTTCGCGCCAAATGTTTGTAACACCAAGAAATAATCGAGCTAGACCCACCTTTAAGTATACCGATCGGCTTAGAATCACCAGCTGAGTCGATTTAACGATGTCTGTCTGTCCGTCCGTCCGCCCGTCCATCCGTCCGTCCGTCCGTCCGTCTGCTGTCCATCTAAGCTTGTTCGCACTTTACAGGTCGCAATTGTTGTCCGATTGTCATGAAACTTGGCACAAATTACTTTTTCTGGCCAAGGACCATCGGTATTGAATTTGGAGGAAATCGGTTCAGATTTAGATATAGCCCCCATACAAATGTCGCTCCCGATTTGACATTTTCCGCTCTAGATACGACATATTGTACCCGATTTTCTTTAATTTTTGCAGAACATCTTATAATCAAACTAGAAACACGTATGCAGAAATTGGGTAAGATCGGTTCAGATTTAGATATAGCCCCCATACAAATGTCGCTCCCGATTTGACATTTTCCGCTCTAGAAAAGACATATTGTACCCGATTTTCTTTAAATTTTGCAGAACATCTTATAATCAAACTAGAAACACGTATGCAAAAATTGGGTAAGATCGGTTCAGATTTATATATAGCCCCCATACAAATGTCGCTCCCGATTTGACATTTTCCGCTCTAGAAACGACATATTGTACCCGATTTTCTTTAAATTTTGCAGAACATTTTATAATCCAACTAGAAATACGTATGCAAAAATTGGGTAAGATCGGTTCAGATTTAGATATAGCCCCCATACAAATGTCGCTCCCGATTTGACATTTTCCGCTCTAGAAAAGACATATTGTACCCGATTTTCTTTAAATTTTGCAGACCATTTTATAATCCAACTAGAAACACGTATGCAAAAATTGGATAAGATCGTTTCCGATTTAGATATAGCCCCCATACAAATGTCGCTCCCGATTTGACATTTTCCGCTCTAGAAACCACATATTGTACCCGATTTTCTTTAAATTTTGCAGAACATCTTATAATCCAACTAGAAACACGTATGCAAAAAATTGGGTAAGATCGCTTCCGATTTAGATATAGACCCCATACAAATATCGCTCCCTATTTCACTTTTTCCTCTTTAGAAACCACATGTTGTACCCGATTTTCTTTAAAATTGGCACAACATTTTATAATCGAACTAGAAAAACCTATGCTGAAAGTGGGAAAGATCGGTTCAGATTTAGATATAGCCCCCATACAAATATCACTCCCGATTTGACTTTTTCCGCCCTAAAATCCACATATTGTTCCAGTTTTTTCTTTAAAATTGGCACAACATCTTATAATCTAACTTAAAAGACCTATGGTGAAAGTGGGTAAGATCGGTTCAGATTTAGATATAGCCCTCATACAAATATTGCTCCCGAATGTTGGCCAAAATTTACATATTATATTTCGTTAATAAACAGACATGGTGAAATCGGGACACATCGTTCCATGTTTCAATATACCCCCATACAAATGTCCTTTCCGATTTAAAGTTTTTTGTCAAACACAGGATGCAAAAATCCTTTCCGATTTCACTTTTTTAACGAATTGAATTGTAGTGAGATTGAAAGTCCGCCAGTCTTTAGCCTTTACTTACTTTTTTGGGAGATGCCCATATGTCCATACTTTGGTATAACCCAAATGGAGCCCCATTCTGATCTATTACAGCTCTAGAAACTACATCTTACATCGGATCTTCAATTTTGCAGATCATGATATTTTTCGACTAGGAATACCTACCGTGAATGAGAAATATATAGGCCCATGTTTTGGGCCAGGCCCAAAATGTTGTTTGTCTCTTTTGAAATGTCGGTCCGATTCATCCTATTACTACTGTATAATTTTTATTTGTCTGTCGGATAATTGGATCAATTGCCACATTAACCATATTCGTTAAATATGACTAAAGATGAATTTATAGCAACTGTATAATTTATATGAACTACATAAAATTGCTCCCATGAAATACCTGGGATTAGTAATCAAAGCGAGGTTCATACGCAGGGAGTGGTGTAGGGTATTATATAGTCGGCCCCGCCCGACTTTAGCCTTTCCTTACTTGTTTTTACCAAAGTATGAATTTCGAAAAACCCCGACATATCACACCTCTACACTGTAAGAGAAATGTACACACCAAATTTCATGATTCTAGCTCTAGCCGCTTGGTCTGGGGAGTGATCAGTCAGTCACTCAATCACGCAACTCTTTTATATATATAAGAAAGTTCTATGACTCATACAAAATTTTTCATTTTGTATTACGGTATTGAACTGGAACGACAGATTATTTGTTGCAAAGTTGGATATGGAGCAAGATCTCCTTTACAGTACAATAGGTTTACGTCCCTAAGAAGGCCCTAATTATATTTGAACAAATACGCTTCATAGATTTTTAATCTATTCTATGGATCGTGCAGCCAATAACTATCAACGGGTAATAAATGGTGATTTTAGTAAGTCTAACATGGTTAAAATGCGGGTAACATGTACTTATATACATATGAGTCAATTCACGTTAAACGCTACGATTTTGACCTCACTTGCATTGTTCCGAAAGTTTGTGTATGTATTCTTCATGCTAAAATTATAAATTCTAAAGTTCTGTCTGTCTGCCTGTTGAATGTATGCTAGCCTTCTAACGAAATGAGGTAGGGTGTTCAAATTTTCCACATATGCGTCTTATTGATATTGATCTCTAGTGGGCGAATTCGGTCCAGAGGAAAAAAATCCCTAACAAGGACTGCAAATATTCCGAAGGATATGAACTAGAGGTTAAAATTTTCCGTAGATGTGTTTTGTGGTTGCAGATCGGTTGGGATTGAAACTTTATACTGCGTCATGTTGCAGCTTTCTCATATGGTTTGATAAAGCCTATGCCAGATTTTAACCGTGAACCTTATTTTAGATGTTACTAGCTGAACCCCCGCCCGCTTCGTCAAACAAAAAAAGCATACATATTGATTTTTCTCCTGATCGGTAATATGTATATGTACCAATTATAATCAAGGTACTTCCCTGAGATACTAAAGAAATGGACATGTTCCATGGAGAACGTTAGTTTACGGCGAATAATGGAAGAAATATCGAAAATCAAATTGATTTTTTGTTAAGTGTGATTCTCCTCCTTTCCATCACCTAAACAAAAAACTTCATTCATAAGAAGTAATTACATTACATTACTTTACATTCAAACACACATAGAAAATCAATCAAATTGTTCACTAATCAAACAACAAAAAAACTAAAAAATAAATATAATTTCCGTTTTCTTGACTTAAGTCGGCTGAATGACGAATGAATATTTCTCTTTTTAGAACCTTTCTTTACTATTGTGCTAAGAAAATCCGCAGAAAGCGTGTAATTTTACAAAATTCAAATCAAAAATGTCCCATCTTTCAAATCCCGCTCATTTGTATATTGTCTAAGCAGGTTACAACTAAATTAACTCACGCAACAATATAGGAATCTCGGTGTCGAAAATACTCAAACAGGTTTTAATTTCGTATGGCAAGGGTCACGGCCACTTTTCGAATACCGCCCATTATTTTGGCACAGTTATGCACACTGATAGTAGATGCACTTACACAAAATTACAGCTCTCTAGGTGTCATAGAACTGACAATATGCAATAATAGGTTTTAACTTCGTATGGGAGGTGCCACGCCCACATTTCCATTACCGTCCATTTTTGGCACAATTGTGCAGACTAACAATTAGTAAATTTTCACAAAAATTCAAGACTCTAGCTGCAACAGTACTCCGAATATGTTATGGGGTCCGCCATCTAACGTTTTTTTTCAACTATTCAACCGTTGGACTATTATTTGTGGGGTGCCCGAGGCAGCCATTTGAACCGGAAGGATTCCATTATTAACCGGAAGGATTGTACTTTCAAATAAAAAATGAAATTTGAGAAAATATTCAGAAGTTCTTTTTATAGCATTTTCAAAAAAAAAGTTATTTGGCGGACCCTATATAAAAGAGTTGCAGTGACTGACTGATCACTCCCCAGACCAAACGGCTAGAGCTAGAATCATGAAATTGGGTTCTAGCGTATATATCAGGTTTGAAGTGATTTTTTCGTAATTCGTACTTTTAAAGGTTAAAATGGGATTGAAAGGGATAAAAATAGTACCACAGCAATGACCAAACGGTTGGCCTAGAATCTTTGAAATTTGGTATGCAAATTCATCTTATAGCTTCAACGCGCCTAATAAAATATTTTTTAAAATTCGTACTTTTTGTACCACACGACTGACGTTATAATCATAATATCGGTGAATCATGAATCGTACAGCGTAGATACGAGATAAGAAGGAAATTTTCAAAATTTGTACTTTTAATGGCCTAAAATGGAGATTGCACCACCGCCCTTTCCAAAATTCGTGCTTTTTGGCGGTGGAATTGGGTAAAGAGTGGTAACAATAGTACCAATCATGAAATTCGATTTGTACGTCCCCCATGCATAGACTTTTTTAAGAATAATGAGGAAAAGAGGGATACAAATGGTACCAACAACACGGCTAAAGCCAGAATCGGTGTGAAATTCTAACCTCTAATGGATTTTTCAAAATGTATACTTTTAAGTAGAAATGACGTACAATACAAATGTACTGTATCAAAGTGTGTAATTTAAAGGTGGTAGCGGATCAAAAGTGATAAAAATCGAACAAACCTAATTGGGGAAATTGGGATATAGATGGTACCAACCAAAGTTTTCAGCTAGAATATGAAAAGGCTATTAAAAATTCGGTGTGTACATTTCTCCGAGTTCGCAGACGCGCAACATAAATGATTTTTTAGAAATTGGAGACAAAAAGAGATAACAAATAGTACCTACCAAATCGTAAAGATCTGTGCGAAGTAGCAGTAGCCCCGTCGAAAAAAAAATAAAAAAATATGTGTTCTATTTATAAGATCAGATTTCAGGTCATGCACCTGTATAGAAGTTATATGTAAAGGATTTAATTTTACAAAGGGCGTGAAAAAAGCATACATATTTTATAGGTTTAAAGTGATTATATATCCGGCGTATGCAGCATTTATGAAAATATTAGCAAAAATCAAATTTCACAGTATTCCGATCATCCGTATAGAAGTTATAAAAGTTTAATTTTACATAATGGTGATTTGTGTGGGAGGTACAAGAAGGAGCGTGGCAAAATCCTACATATTTCGTACGCTTAAAGTGATCATAAAAACTTTATCAAATATTAAAATACATTTGTTTCCGAATATTTTACTAGGAATATGGACTATATCTGTGGGGGTACCATAATTATATATATCAATTTCAACCATCTCCAAATTTAAACTAAGTCTGGGTAAAGTAATACTATATTCAGAGTTTGAATAAATTTCTAACTCCCTTCGAGAGTTATCATGAATACCAGCTAGCCAGATAGACAGACAGACGCGTGCGTTACACTTTTTTCTATCCCTAGTGTCATATACGCTCCTACTCTGTTGATACTGACAAATATTTTTCTACTTTATATGATTATAAGAAATTTGTTTCAATGTTTGTTCCTACTTAAAGTAAACTTAAGTAAACTAAATTGATGGCAAAATATAATATGATTTTTTTTTATTTGTACAAAGGGGACTAAAATTAATTCAGTGTAAAAATTGCATCGGATATGAAGGATCTGAAATCGTCAATTTCGTGTGCATATACCTCTGAATACGTAGTTACGCAAAATAATGTGATTTTTCAAAAATTTTGAGCATTTACAAGCTATTTACCCTGAAGAGTATATCCTTACACCGCGTACGAAGTAGCGGTTATTTGCTAGTTTTTATATATAAAGATATGAAAGCATCTAGCTCAGGAACATCGGCAACTTTTTTACACTCGTGTCCATAACAGACGTTGACTCCTCCAACAAGCAATAGCCCTGATCCTGTAGACAAACAATATGTTCCGAAATATCCGTAAAATTCATACAGAGATTCATGTACTTTCATTCATTCCAATCTATTTGGAATCGCTCTAAAAGTAGTAACATTTTGTAAGTATTTGTAAATTTAAAGCCGTTGCGTTTAAATTCCTCAATTCCTGAATTAATATGCTTTTCCTAAAAATTACTTTAAAGTTTTCGGTACTTGTGTACAAACGAGGTTATGAATGGTATAAGTGGTTGTAATTCCCCTCCCCTTTTGAATAGAACTTTATTTCATTATAAAAAACTAAAAACACTTGATTTTATTAGAGTGCTTTGTGAATACTTTTGAAAATATGTGCATAGCAATAGAGAGAGGATAACGTATGGTTTGTTGAGTGCCCAGCAACGGTCTGAACGGGTTTAAATTGGCAAAAACCCAATACTTATTTTGGTTAACCTTTAGCTCAAGTATGAACACTAGGGTGGCTATTAACGTAATGAAATGTGGTGTGTAACACTCAAAATAAAACAACTCAATCGGAAAAATGCCACACAAAGTTCTTCGTTCCACGGACAAAAGTAAAATTGTAACAAGCAAACCGAGAGGACATAACTAGAGGGTGCTATATGTAGATTTTTTGCGATACTGGTCGCAAATATGGATTGTATTGTATTTTCATAAATAAGAGCCACCCTAGTGGACACTGACATCTGAACATTGTCTAGGTAACAGACCAACATACGTCGGAATTGTGAACTAAGATGTGCGTCCGAATAACAATAGTTGGAGAGTAGAATAGTAATCCACCCCAAACAAATCCATTGACAAACAAAAGAAAATATGAAAAACTAATTCACCCAAAACGAAAAAAGAAAAGCTACATTCCCACCAGTCAGACAGAGCCTACTCCACACAACCATTCCAGATGCGTCCAAAGCGATGTAGCAAAAGCCGCAGAATATGAAATAGGGTATCGCACGTTAACTAAAAAGAACGATGAATAACAAGTAAGGAAGGCTAAAGTCGGGCGGGCCGACTATATGATACACTCCACTTTCTATCCGATTACAATTCAATTCGGCAAAAAAAGTGAAAAAGGGAAGGATTTTTGTATGTTTCCGGGAGCGAAATTTCTATGGGAGCTATATATAAATCTGAACCGATCTGACCCATTTTCACCATGGGTGTTTCTAGTGGAAACATAAGATATTTTACCAAATTTGAAGAAGATCTGTTGAAATATGTGGTTTCTAGAGCAGAAGAGGTCAAATCAGGAGCGAAATTTGAATGGGAGCTATATATAAATCTGAACCGATCTGACTTTTTTTAGTAGGTGTTTTTAGACAGGTGTTAGTAGTTTAAATATAAGATGTTTTGCCAAATTTTGTAAACAATCTGTTAAAATGTGTGGTTTCTAGAGGGCAAAAAGGCAAATCGGGAGCGAAATTTGAATGGGAGATATATATAAATCTGAACCGATCTAACACATTTTCACCACAGATGTTTATAGTTGAAATATATGATGCTTTGCCAATTTTGAAGAAAATCTGATAAAATGTGTGGTTTGTAGAGCGGAAAAAGTCAAATTTGGAGCGAAATTTGTATGGGAGCTATATATAAATCTGAACCGATCTGACCAATTTTCACCAAAGAAATATAAGATGTTTTGCCAAATTTGAAGAAAATCTGTTAAAATATGTGGTATCTAGCGTGAAAAGAGTCAAATCGGGAGTGAAATTCGTGTGGGGGCTATATCTAAATCTTAACCGATTTTCTTCCCGTTTATCCAGTTTTAGCTCATTTTCATCTCGGAGGCTATGTCAATAAGCAAAATTACCGCATATGAGGTTCAGATAACCCATACGTGACTATTGAGAAACCAATGCATCCACCAAGAGTTACTGTTTGGTGTGGATTTTGGGCTGTACAGAAAAATTGGGGTGATCGGATAAGGTACTGCAGAGCCAGTCGTGGTAGTCATATGAATGATATTGTGTTACATTATTAAATGACAAAGTTCAACTTTTCCAATAAAACCAGAAATTTGAAAACATAATCAGTATTTTTTATATAGCCGATTCTATTTTAAATGTTATATGTGCTTTACCATATTCATAATAATTTATAAAAAGTTTAATAAATGTTTTATTTTGAAAAAATTTTGATAAATGATTATGAATTAAAATAAATATTAATTTGAAATTTAAATAAACGTTTAATGAAAATGTGACGAAGCGACAGTTGTTCGACAATCGCGTAGGAAGAACAAAGATAACGATCGAATGGTTCCACAACATCACAACATCAACATTTTATTGACAAAACTAAGAATCGACTCACAGGTACGATTATTCGATTCTAAGAATCGGATTGAATCGATTCTCTTCCTTAATTACAATTCACTATTTTAAAGTCGATTTAGCTATGTCCGTCTTTTTATCTGTCCGTCCATGTGTTCGAAATTATTGTCAGATCCCAACAAACCCTCATACGAATGAGTCCATTAGTGACGCTATTGAATTTGAAAAAGAACCGGATCACATCGATTCAAATTTCTATACAGCTCCCATACAAATGTCCCTCCTGGATAACAAACAAGTAAAAACGGTGTTAAGTTCGGTCGTGCCGAACTTTATATACCCTCCACCATGGATTGCATTCCACAGAGGAAACAAACCAAAACAAATACAAATATTTTAAAAATAATTTTATAAATAAATATAATATTTTAATTATTTCATAACACGCTTATAAGGCAAGGCTACCAATACGTCAATTCAAAAAATAAATATTCTTATATTTGTTTTAGTTTTTTTCGTTTGCATTTTTTGGTCTGTAATCAATATTTGATTTGAACTGGGATATTGTCCTGGCTCAAGACCATTTTGCTTCTATATTTAATAGAATGCTAATTTTTTTACAAATGGCGTGGTGACATTTATTACTTGGCTACCTACCACGATTACTTGGCTTGACTACCACGATCATGATATTACTTGGTGCGATTTTTTAAACGCAAATTCGGCAAGTGAGGTGTGCTTCACGTTCGTTTGTGAGAATCATCTCCTTATAGAGGCCGGGTTTGATGTTGAAAAGTCGCTGCGAAGCCACTTGAAAAGACTTTTGACATGGTCGAAATCATGAACGTGGTAGTCTGCAGCCAAGTAATAAATGTCACCATGCCATTTGTAAAAAAAAAAATTGCATTCTTATATTTATATTTACAAAAAGCTTAAATACCATAAATATTTGTAGATACATTATATTTGTGTGGGTGCTACATTCTGTTGTATTTTCATTCTATTTTAATTCCAAAATCACAAATATTGAAAATCCATTATCAGACGTACATAGTGCAAAATAACCTAACTTCATTATTCAACCAATTTTTGCCGTAAAAGAAAAAGTAAGAATTTTGAAAAAACTTTTTATTTTGCGTGTCTATGCAGTCGAGGAATGTATACACCGAATTCCATGATTCCAGCTGCGGCCATTTGGTTGGTATCATTTTGAACCCCTTAAGAGTAGGACTATCTAAAATCTCTTTATTTGACGTTTCTACCCAATTAGAATTTCATCATTCTAGCTGTAGTCGTTTAGTTGGTACTATTTTTATCCCTCTGTACCATTGTATCCCTTGAAAGTACGAATTTCAAAAAATCGTTTATTTTACGTGTCTACGCTATCAGAGGAATGTATACACCGAATTTCATTATTCTAGGAGTAGCCGTTTGGTGGGTACCATTTTTATCCCTCTGTATCCCTCTGTTCCCTCCCTCTGTATCCCTTGAAAGTACGAATTTGGAAAAAATCTTTTATTTTCCATGTCTACGTAGTCAAAGGAATGTATACTCCGAATTTCATGACTCTAGCTGCGGTCATTTGATTGGTACTATTTTTATCCCCTTTATTCATTTTAACCCCAAAAAGTACGAATTTTGAAAAATCCGTGCATTTTACGTGTCAATACAATCAGAGGATTTTATACACCGAATTTGATTATTCTAGGGGCAGCCGTTTGATCGGTACCATTTTTATCCCTCTATTCCCATTTTACCCCTTAATTCGTACTTTTAAGGGAAATTTTTTGGAAAAAATACTTTTATATTATGTACCTACTCAATGAGAGGAATGTACACACCGTGTGTCTAGCTGTTGTCATTTAAAATGTACCATTTTTATCCTTTTTTGTCCCATTTCACCCTCACAAATAAGAATCAGTTTATGGTGCACGTTTTTGCTATAAGGGGAATGTGCATACCAAATATCAATAAATACGCTAAAATATTTGGGATTATTATGGGTATTTTTAGTCCTTGTAAGGGAAAAGCTTTTCCCTTCGGGCCTATTTTGCCACCAACCGATCTACGATTTATGGAAAATTTATGGAAAATTTGCATTTATGGAAAATTTGAACATTCTAGTTCCTTTCGTTTAGATGCTAGCGTGCTTTCAACAGACGGACGGACGGACATGGCTAAATCGTCTTAGAATTTTATGACGATCAAGAATATATATACTTTATAGGGTCTCAGGTCGATATTTCAAGGTGTTACAAACGGAATGACAAAGTTAGTATACCCCCATCCTCGAGGTGGAGGGTATAAAAACGTAGATAAATAGTTAATTTTTCACACAATGGAATAAAATAATTGTTCACCTGTCGCCATCATCAATAAAAAAAAAAAAAAACAAAAAATTATTTTATATTTATTTTTTTTGGACTTAGCCTGGATAACCATTCAGTATAAGTGGTGTTTTTGGCTATGTCAACATAAAATTATTTTTCTGAAAATTTGTTGCTATAGTTCATAGCATTTAACTATTTATTGAAATCGACCTATTGTTGCAATAAAGTGAAAACATTGCAACTCTGACTAAAAATATTCGTGCATAATTGTAAAAACTTTGTCTATATATTTTTCATAAAAATGATAAAATGGTTTAGGAATCGATATAGACCAATCGACTTAGAATCACTTTTTGAGTCGATTTAGCCATATCCGTCTGTCCGTCCATCTATTATTGTAATGAAAGTACAGTTCGCAATTATTGACCTATCCTAACAAAAATTGGCACAAGTGAATTTTGCGACCCAAGGACGAACCCTATTTATTATTTAATAGCAAATCGGTTCATATTAAAATATAGCTCCCATACAAATGTCGCTCCCGATTTTATTTTCTCCGCTCTAGAAACCACGTATTTTATTCCAGTTGCTTCAAATTTGGCACAGTATCTTAGAATACAACTAGAAGTATTTACGATGAAGTTGGGCCTGATCGGTTCAGATTTAGATATAGCTCCCATTTAAGTTTTTCCGTCTTAAAAACCACATATTTTAACCGATTTTCTTCAAATTTGCCATAGCAACTTATATTTCAATTGGAAACTTTATTAGTAAAAGAGGGTCAAATTTGTTCATATTTAGATATAGGTCTCGCAAAAATGTTGCTTCCGATTTGATTTTTTCCGCTCAAGAAACCGAAGCACAGAGGGTTGAAATCGCCAAAAATGGAGATTTATTCTTGGAAGCCTTCGGGTCAGGCAATGTTTATATTTTTTCAATATTTATACCATAAACAGTAAAAGAATACACAATTTGAGTACAAATTAGTGAAAACAAAAATTTTCCTGGAAAATAAATTAATAATCCATCCATCAATCTATTCTTGTTATCGAAGTACAAGTCGCAATTATTACCCATGTTCAACAAAACTTGGTAAAATTGTGTGTCATTTGAACATTAAGAATAATGTTTCGAATTTTTCCGGCATTAAACTAACACAAATATTTTGAATTAATCTAAAATTGGTAGTAAATTACTTGTTAGAGAATAGAAAGTGCAGGGTATCATATAGCCGGCGTCGCCCGACTTTAGTCTTTCCTTTCTTGCTTTTGTAGATATGTCTTTATACATGCTTCTGTCAATACTTTTTCACTGAAAATAGTTGTTTCGTTTAGCAGGCATGAGGGTTAAATAAATAAAAAAAGTTACTTTCAATTACAAAATCCTTAATTATTAAGTTTTCGTCAAATTCAAATTTCATGTTGTACAATAAAAATGCATGTATAAATACCCAAAAGATTGACTTATTTCATTTTTTAATAAAATAAATTGGCGCAAAAACGCGCAACATGTAATTGCGGAGCATTGAAGCAAACACATTGTAATTTAAATAGAAAATCACCATCTGACGGTATGTTACAGAATTCACATTTGAAACTCCACACATATTTTGAAAATACCTCAAATTTAGACATATTTTCAACAATTTTTCAAAAATATTTCTACAATACTTTCAGTTTTTTGTAAAATTACTCTAAAGAAGATTCTATAATCAAAGTGCTACTTTTTACAATGTGGAAAATGATATTAACCTTTAAAAATTTTCACAACTGTTCCAGTAAAACTCAAAACATTCTTGACTTTAAGGCAGTGAAACTGGAAAAGTAAATAACACATGTCATTGGTATTTTCGGTAGTGATGTAGAATTTACACTCTTTTATTGTATAACAAAAATTTTTCAAAAAAATAAATTTTGATTTTTGAATTAATCTCCATTTTTGGCAATTTCAACCCTCTGTGCGACGTTCGTCAAATATGACAAAACACATTATATGTGAGTGTGTTTCAGTTTTTAATACGACCCTCATACAAGTGTCCTCTCAAGGTATTACAGATTTTGATCTAATTTAGCAGAACACTTTATATGTCAGCTGGAAATATACATTGTAAAAGTTGGTCATATCGGTTCATGATTCACTTCACTTTTTGCCCCGAATTCAATTGCAATCAAAATAGTTCGGTGAGCTAATACTAAAATTGGCGCTGGACAAAATCGACATACAAATCTCGGATTTTTTGGTTTTCTTGATCATCAATTAATTCTGAGATGTCCGTCAGTCGGTCCATCCGATGAAAGCTCTAAAGAAGGTAGAAGGTCTACATTTTCCAAATATACATCTAATAGTTGTAAAGAGTGATTTTTTTGAGGTTAGGATTTTCATGCATTAGTATTTGACAGATCACGTGGGATTTCAGACATGGTGTCAAAGAGAAAGATGCTCAGTATGCTTTGACATTTCATCATGAATCGTCTTACAAACGAACAACGCTTGCAAATTATTGAATTTTATTATCAAAATGCGTGCTCTGTTAAGAAAGTTCATTGCGCGCTTCCATTTTATGGTCAGTTTAATCGACCCACTGAAGCGGCTATTCGGGCTATTGTGACTAAATTTCGCACCAAATTTACATTGTTGGACATTAAACCACCAACACGCTTACGTAGAGTGCGAACTGAAGAAAATATCGCAGCTGTATCGGCCAGTGTTAATGATGACCACCAATTTTCGATTCGTCGCCGTTCGCACCAATTGGGTCTCTGTTACTTAAAAACGTGGAAATGCCAAAATTGGACTAAGCGGATGGACCACCTAAGACGCAGCCGCGGTCAACATTTAAATGAAATTATCTTCAAAAAGTAAATGTCATGGACCAATCTAACGTTTCAAATAAAGAACCGATGAGATTTTGCAAATTTATAATTTATCAAGCTCTTAAAAAATCACCCTTTAGATAACGATTGCAAATGGGCTTTTATGGTCGAGAGGAAAAGGACTATGTCAAGGAGTGAAAATACTTATATTTAATATTTAGAGTATTGTTGAAGACTTTTTGTATTCACTTTAAATTTCAGGGGGTGAAACGGGTCAAAAAGCGATATAAATGGTACCAATAAAATGACAGACAAACAAACAAACAAGCCCCCGATCAAGTGTCCATCCTTTGATTTGACTTTGTCCTTTCTACAAACAACATACTTTATCCGAATTTTGCCAATTTGTATTTAATCTAAGAATCTATGGTATATATCCCTATATAAACACCCGTTTAAAAGTCCTTCCAGACTTTTGGCGCTCTCATACTACATTCTGTTTTGGTCATATAGTACTTTACATTTAATCTAGAAACATCTGATAAAGTAAACCATAAAACATCGATAAAGTGAACCACCTCGGTCCATGTGCTCTATCATATCCACACTGAGCACCCTTTCCAGTCTCTGTGCAATATTTGCCGTATGAGAAATGAGATTAATTGCAACACATGGCCATGACAATTAATTCCAATTTGCCGTCGTTGTCGCCATCAAATTCTTAAACTCCCATGTCCTGAGGCAAGGAAAGGATAAACATATAGGAAAGGAAGAAGGATATCGTACAATGTGACACAACAACATATTACGCAAATTATTAATAAATTACATTTGTATATCTCTTGGAATGAAATGTAAGTAATAATCTTCACAAGCACACTCAAACAGATAATTATACATACATTAACTAAAGTGCAATTGTAGCAATTCTAAGTCCTATGCTTTGATACTGGATATCTGAAATTGTTATCCTTTTGTATAATTGAAGCTTGGCAAATTGTTTTTCTTTGGCTGCGGCTGCTTGTCTCTGTGGGTGTGTGCGTGAGTGTTGTGGAGGAAACGAAAAGTTTTGAATTTACAAAAGCCTCCCTCTTTGCTACTTAAATTACAGACACGAAGAATACGAACAGAAACACGAACAGCAAAATTTGTTTGTTTGCAGTCCTGTGGTCCTTCAATGTTGCTTTTCGTTAAAGTGTTGCTTACAAATGTCAAGTATTTTGCCGATGTAGCAAAATGGTAGGCAGCACCAACAATTGTATCTTCCACGAACATAATGCGAAGTTTTTCATTCATTCATTTCCCCGTTCTAATAAAATACTGGAATTTGGTAGACACATTTCTCCGTGTGGGAGGCGATTCGTTGCTACAACAGAACACGGAACTCGCAAATGTTTCAAATTAGTTTCATTTATATTTGAATTTCTGCTTTGTTTAGCTTTGCTGTCGTTTGGAGAATTAAAGTAGTTCTCACGAATATTGTAGTTCAAGCGCTCGGAATGCCAAACTTTATTCAATAAGTTATTTATCTGAATACCAAAAACAAACTTAAAGAGCTTAATTCAATTTTTTTTATACAGAAATTATTTAATGTATTTTTTAGAGCATTGCGATTGCTATTTTAGAGGCGTATTTGTTTTTATTTCCTTCGCCATTGAATGGAGACTATATTCATTTTGTCCTTCCGATTGCAATGATACCCTCCACTTTATATCGGAATACAATTCAATTCGGTACAAAAGTTAAAACGGGAATGATTTTTGTATGTTTCCTAATCATATGACCTGATCTTATTTGTCAAATAGAGAAGAATATTTTTATCGGGGCTATATCCGCTTTCACAATAGGTTCTTCCAGTTCAAGTATAACGTGTTATGCTCAATTTGAAGAAATTCAGAGAAAATACGTGTTTTCTGGGGGCGGAAAAAGTCAAGCCGGGAGTGAAATTTATGTGAGAGCTATATATAAGTCTGAACCGATGTCACCCATTTTCACCATAGCTATTTCTAGTAGAAATATAAGATATTTTACCAAATTTGAAGAAGATCTGTTGAAATATGTGGTTTCTAGAGCGGAAAAACTCAAATTGGAAGCGAATTTTGTATGGGAGCTACAGTGGTGGCCACGAGTTTAGCACACTTCACATGTGTTGTTTATAATAGCAAATAATTTGTTCTGATAATGAACTCTGCGCCAAATATTTGTTTTTTTTTGTGTTGCTTATGGTGTAATCAGTAAGCCCCATCATTGTTTTCGTATTCCTTTGTGCCTTTTTCGCGTACTATCATGTATTTGCAAGTAATTCGCAATCTGGGCTGGACACAAATTTTGCACATTTGATAAAAGTTGTTATTTTCTGTTTATTTTTGCGTTTTAATTAATTAATTGGTATGTTTCGGCAATTTTTACTCAAATGGAAGTTATTATTCAACAAAATTTATAATTAGGCATTGCTAAAGGAAAATAGTGCATTGTGGCGCAGCGTCAGGTTATTATGCAATTGAACGACAGTGGAAGTACCGCTGGGGATATTGCAAACATTCTAAATTGATCCAGACAGATTGTGTGCAATATACTAAGCCATATTGGCACTTATGGGAGCTTCAAAAATATTGCAAAATGTCCTACGCTGAGAAAAACAAGCAATAAATCGGATTTTTTAATTTATAGAACCTGCGTAGCAAATCCATTTAAAAGCTCAACTGTGATTCAGAGAGATATTTCGGCAAAAATTGACATTAGCATTTCCTCAAGAACCATAAGAAGAAGAACAAATGGAGAAAATGTACTTGGTTGCATTGTTCAACATAAGCCAGACCTATCAAAATATGGCTTACAGTGTCAAATTTAATCTGCTCAGGATCATTCAGAATAATCCAAGATTTTTGGGAAAATATCGCCTGGATTGGCGAATCGAACATTTGTCGGTGCTGATCTAATAGGAAACAATACGAATTGTGCCCTCCAAACATGCAGCACAACCCAAAGTGCATATCTGAGACGGTGAAGCTTGTTGGCGAAAATCTGATGGTGTATATTGCGTTTTCTGGACACGGCGTTGGTCCGATACACAAAATCGATGCACTAATGGATCAGTATATTTACAAAAATCTATTTGCTGATACTATGATAACATATTTCAGATAAAGACATGCCAATTAAGTGGCGTTTTATACACGACAACCGACCAAAACACACTTAACGCCAGTGAAGAGCTGTTTGGGGCTGAACAAAACAGATTTTTAAAAATGATGCAGCACGGTCACCGGATCTCAATCCTATTGAGAATCTATGGAATGGACTTTAACAACATATTATAGCAATAAAACCCAAAAATTTGCCCGATTTCTTGAATGAAACTCAAAATTTCTGATATGCTACTCCAATGGAGTCTTCTATGCCTCTAGTGGAGAGTATGTCCAGAAGATGTACAGCTATTACTCAAAATAGCGATTATCCAACCAAATATTAAGTTTATAATAAAATGTATTGGTTAGTTCAGTTTTTTTTCCGATTTGATTAAAGTTTTTTAAATTTGTGCTAAATTACTGTCCAATCACTTTTCGTATTATTTGTACTTTAAATTGCATAAAACTAAAATGCAGCATAAGAACCGAACAAAAACAACGTTAAATGGTCATCTTATCGTACGTAATATTTTAGAAAAAATACCGGTAAAAAAACATAAAGTTGAAGTTGAAATAATTGCTTTATAAAGTTACATCTGGTGACTGTGCTAAATTCGCGTCCACCACTGTATATATAAATCTGAACACATTTTCACCACAGGTGCTTATAGTTGAAATATAAGATGTTTTGTCAATTTTGAAGAAAATCTGTTAAAATATGTGGTATCTAGAGTGAAAAGAGTCAAATCGGGAGTGAAATTCGTATGGGGGCGCTATATCTAAATCTGAACCGACTTTTTTTTCAAATTAAATAGCGTTCGTCCTTATCCCGAAAAACTTCGTTTCTGTTGGTTCTGGCTATAATTGCGACCTGTATTCGGATTACAAGAAAATCGATTCAAAAGGTGATTCTAAGTCGATGGGTATAATTAACAATGGGTCTATCTCGCTTCCTTTTGGGTGTTACGAACAAATGCACAAACACATAATACTCTCGTGGAGTGTATAAAAATACCCTTGGCTTCACTTATGTTACTAACAGCATCTTATGTCATCAGCGACTGACTGTCAAAATTCCCACAAGATGCACTCAAACAGTAACACCATTAGTTGGAGAGCAAGTCTATTAAATCTAGATTAGTTTGCTGCAAATACTGGTCTCCCAGTTCAATGTTATGAATGGTTTCACTTTGGTTGACATTTTCTCACGTTGAGTCAAGATAAATAAATAAATTTGAAACCTTCATTTGAATTCAACATACGTTATTTGAATTTCGTCAAATATGGCACGTAATGTAATATTAGTTCTATACTAATCTCCTGCAGACTTCAACATGGTAAATAAATTACTTTCCGATGTACTCCAATTGAGATCCCTACTTCTAGCTCTTATTATAACTGGACCATAGAACATAAGCTCGCCAGTATCTCAACCATGTTTATATGGAATTTCATCAAAATCAGCCATAATTATTTCTCTTATTTCCTTATCTTGAAAAAAAAAAATAAAAAGTGTCTGAGTTCTGGCGTAAATAGCACAAAATTCAGTGGCTTTAAGTGAATGTACTTGTAATGGCTCTTCAGACACTCTAGTTTGTTCAGTTGGAAACGGGTCTCGTGCAAATAATAATAAACTCGAAATCCATCCGAGCAGTACTTGAAGAGCGCTGCATTTCAGCATATGCGAAATATAGAGCAAACGTTAGGATGGCCTAAATTTACATTCCGTTCTATGGTAGGGTTCTACTGCATAACAAAAATACTCTATACATTTCGTAAGAATAACAAAAAAGACAAAGACGGAGGGTTAAATATTGTTTACATTCCAATTGTACACGGATAACTAATTAAAGTTATGAAATTGTTTTAAGAAATTCAAGAAGGAAGGAAGTACGACAGCAGACATTGGACTTGCTGCTTTTGTGTTCTTGGGAAAGAAGCACAGCCATTTAATTTCGTTACATGATTTTAAATGTACTTACGAGGGCAGTTCAATAACGGGTCAATCTTCAAAAGCTGTAAAGAAAAAATAAGAAAAGAATTTAAATAATTTGTTTTTAAATACTGTGGTTCGAAAAGATTAACAAAATAATTATATTCGTGGATAAGATTCAATGTTTGCTTTTGTAATCGGTGTTTTGCGTTTGGAGAATTAACTGTCTAATAAGTTATTGTTTATGGATTGTAGTTATCAATTTCTGGACCCGTGTGTGCTTACTTATATAAAGTCACCTTTCAAACTGTATAAACTTGCCAATATATGTATATTAGGACGGGTCACAAAAATAAATTGCAGCGGTCACCCCCTGAAATGAAGAATGGATTGTTTAATGATGATGTGCAAAATATTTCGTCAGTGGGTCAAGCCATCTGTGAGCTAAACGCTCCTGAAAACATTTTTGTCCAATTTTTTTTCTGAATTAGTAGACCCTAGGAAGCACTTTTAATAAAAAATTATTCTTGTCTTAGAATAACTCAAGGTGACAACGAAATCTCGTATTTCTTGGAAACACTTTGTAAGAAATAATGTCTAAATGATGAACATAGGACGAAAACTCACGACACTGACGACATCTTTGTAAAATAATTTAATACAGGAGATGGATTTTCAGATCCAAAATTTTCAAACTCTTTTTACAAAAGTGAGCGCTGCGGCGTCAACTTCCTTCCGATGTTCATCATTTAGGCATCACTCGAAATGTCTTGACTGCTGATATTTATTAAATTATTAAATGTTTCAGTTGGTACTATGAAAAAACACAAACAATTTCTATAAATGTCCAATAATTTACTCTAACACAAAGCAAAAAAGCAGCACAAACAAATTACACGGAAAAAAACACGATTTGGAGGGATATTTTAGGAGCGGTTAGCTCACAGATCTAGGAACGAAATATTTTGCAAATCAACATTAAATCCAAACTTTATTTACGTGGGATGACTTTCTGTTGATATAAGAAACTCTGATTCGACCAATTTAAAAGTAACAAGTAAAAAGGTGTTAATTTCGGCCGGACCGTATCTTTTATACCCTCCACCATGGAATCCATAGAGGCTGCCAACTTTACATAGAAGTGTACTACCATATTTGGAAAATTGTTATGCTTCATTATTATAATATTAATAGTCCTCTAATATATATAAATATAAAACTTCAAGTGGAATCAAAAAGAGAACATTAAGCGCAATCTTAACAAGTAAGTAAAGGCAAAAGTCGGGTGGGGCCGACTATATGATACACTCCACTTTCTATCCGAATACAATTCAATGCGGTATAAATGTGAAAACGGGAAGAATTTTTGTATGTTTCCTAATCATAAGCTAATATGGCCTGATCCAATTTTTTAAATCGAGAAGAATATTTGTATCGGGGCTATACCCAAACATGGAATGAAGTGACTAACATTCCAGTTCAAGTAAAGGGTGATTTTTTAAAAGCTATAGGAAAGTTTTTCAAAAAAACACATAAAATTCAGAAAAATGCATGAAATCTTTATTTGAATCGATAGTACAGTCCATATAATTTAATGTTTGAAGATTATTTCATGCAAATGTTGACCTTGACTGCGCCTCAAATGGTTCATGCGCTTAGTCCAATTTTGGCATTTCCACGTTTTTGAGTAACAGAGGCCCAATTGCTGCGAACGGCGACGAATCGATAATTGATGGTCATCATTAACACTGGCCGATACAGCTGCGATATTTTCTTCAATTCGCACTCTACGTAAGTTTAATGTCGAACAATGTAAATTTGGTGCGTTTAGTCACTATAGCCCGAATAGCCGCTTCAGTGGGTCGATTAAACTGACCATAAAATGGAAGAAGCGCGGCATGAACTTTCTGAACAGAGCACGCAAGCGTTGTTCGTTTGTAAGACGATTCATGGTTAAATGGCACGAATATCGAAAGATCTCTTTATTTATCGCGTCGCCACTGTCAGAGAAGTGTACACGTCGAATTTCATTATTATAGCTGCAGCCGTTTGGTTGGTACCGTTTTTATCCCCATTGGCCCTATTTTCCGCATAAAAGTACAAATTTCGAAAAAATACTTTTCAAATCGCATCTTCACAGTGAATGTACACACCGAATTTCATTATTTCAACTTCAGCGGTTTGGTTGGTACCATTTGTATCCCTCTTTTCCAATTTTATCCCTTAAAAGTGCGAATTTTGAAAAATCCCTCTATTTTACGTATCTACGCAATTAGAGGGATGTACATCGAAATTTCATGCTTCTAGCTGCTGCCGTGTAATTGTTACCATTTTTATAACTTTTCATCCCGTTCTGCCCGCTAAAAATTTTATTTACTTTTTGGCGTTTTTACGCTTCATGAGGAATGTACGCAACAAATTTCAAGTGCATATAAAGCAAAACAAAAAATTGAATAAATATTCAAAATATTAGGAGATATGTGGAAAATTTCGATTTATTTCGTTCTTAAGAAAACGTGCTTTCAACCCAAAGACAGACGGACATGGCTAGATCGTCTTAGAATTTTGCAAAAAAAAAGCACCACCACTCTTCATTTTTCCTCTTTTGATGAAAATAATAATAATTGGCGACCATTTACATAATATTTGAATAATGTACAGCTTTATAAAGTTCCGTTACGGATTATATGTTGTCCTTATATACCTAACTAGCAAATACCCGCTACTGCGTGCGCGGTGTAAGGGTATACTCTTCTGGGTAAATCGCTTGTAAACGCTCAAAAATTTTGAAAAATCATATTATTTTGCGCAACTACATATTCAGAGGTATATTTAAAACAAATTGTCGATTCCAGAGCCTACATAGCAGATGTAATTTATACAACGAATTAATTTTAGTCACCTTTGTGCAAATTAAAAAAATCAGATTATATTTAGCTATCAATTTATACGTAGTCAATAGTTTAGTTAAAGTAGACACAAACATTGAAGTAATTTTCTTACATTCATATAAAGTACAAAAATATTTGTCCGTATCAACGGAGGAGCGTATATGTCACTTGGGTTAGAAAAAAGTGCAACGCATTAAAGGAGTGACTTAAGTCTAATTAAATCGAAATCAGTTGCAATTTTAGAGCTAAATATGTCTTTATAATCACTCACGCCCTTTGTAAAATCAAATCCCTTACATATAACTACCGGTGCATGTCTTGAAATCTGAACTTATAAATAGAACAAATATTTTTTATATATTTTTTTAATTTTTTTCGGCGGGGCTACTGACTATAATGTCCACGATTTTAGTGCAATATTTTAGTAGGTAATATTTTTTATCTCTTTTCTAAAAAAAATGTGTTTCGCGTCATTTTTCATTTATGTTGCGCGTCTACGTACTCGGAGAAATGTGTATCTCTCTTCTCCTCATTATTCTTAAAAAAATTTATTTTGTGTTTCTATGCATGGGGGACGTACAAATTGAATTTCATGATTGGTACCATTGTTATCACTTTTTACCCAATTTCATCCCAAAAAGTACGAATTTTGTACAATCTCAATTTTAAGCCCTTGAAAATACAAATTTCGAAAAATTCCTTCTTATTTTGCATCTACGCTGTAAGACGAATATATGCTTATAGTGTTATTGGTAACTTTATTATCCCCATTTTCCCGTTTACCCTTTAAAAGTACGAATTTCGATTTGATTTTACGTTTCTAAGCATTTTGAGGAATGAACACGCCGAATTTCATGATAACAGCTCCGTCTGTTTAATTGGTACCATTTTAATCCCCTTTACCCAATCTCACCCACAAAAGTACGAATTTTACAAAATGTTTTCTTGGTCACATTCATGATGTAAAAGTAATGCCCTCGGAATTTCAAAATTCTAGGCTCAACCGTTTGTTCTGGGCTTTGGTACAATTTTTATTCCATTTATTCCTTAAAAGTACAAATTTCGAAAAATTCCTTCTTATCAGTGATCTGCGCTGTAAGACGAATATACACACCGAATTTCATTATAGTAGCGTCATCCTTGTTATTGGTACCATTTTGATCCCCTTTTCCCGTTATCCCTTTTAATGTACGAATTTCAAAAAATTCCTTCGTTTTGCGCCTGTAAGAATTTTGATGTATATACACGCCAAATTTCATGATTCCATCTCCGTCTGTTTGATTGGTACTTATTTTATCCCCTTTTACCTATTTTCTCCCACAAAAAGTACGAATTTTGCAAAAATATTTTCTTGGTCGCAGTCGTGCTATAAAAATTTCAAGATTCTAGACCCAACCGATTGACGTGGGCTGTGGTACAATTGTTAACCCTTTTAATGCACACATTTCGAAAACTGTCTTCTTATCAGTGATTTTCGTTATAAAACGAATACACATACCGAATTTCATAATTGTAGCGTCACATGTGATGTCGGTACCTTTTTTATCCCCTTTTCCCCGTTTACCCTTTAAAAGTATGAATTTCATAAAATTCGTTCATTTAGAGTTTCTAAGCATTTTGAGGCATGTACACTAGAGCGTACCAGGTTACAAGTAAAAAAAAAAAGTTCGCCGTACACCTTCGAATATGAAGTATTATTGAAAGGTAGTTTCAAAAAAATTTTTTTTATTTTTTTATGCCGAACGTAGGGGTCGCGCTTTTACATTTTTCTATATAACTTCTGCATTTATAAACGGATTTTAAAGTGTGATACATCGATGTTTTTGTCCGATTTTTTTGTCTTTGAAGTCATTGAGCTCAAACATGATTCATGATTTTATGCGAGCTTTAATTTTCGATTATTAGAGTGGTACATTAGGGTAGTAGCAACTGAGAAATGATGGGTAAGTACCAGAAGGGGGTGCTTGAGCTCAATGACTTCAAAGACAAAAAAATCGGCCTCGTCGAGACAAAAACATCGATGTATCACACTTTAAAATCCGTTTATAAATACAAGTTATATAGAAAAATGTAAAAACGCGACCCCTACGTTCGGCATAAAAAAATAAAAATTTTTTTTTTTGAAACTACCTTTCAATAATACTTCATATTCGAAGGTGTACGGCGAACTTTTTTTTTGAGGTACGCCCTAATGTACACTAGAGCGTACCAGGTTACAAGTAAAAAAAAAAGTTCGCCGTACACCTTCGAATATGAAGTATTATTGAAAGGTAGTTTCAAAAAAATTTTTTTTATTTTTTTATGCCGAACGTAGGGGTCGCGCTTTTACATTTTTCTATATAACTTCTGCATTTATAAACGGATTTTAAAGTGTGATACATCGATGTTTTTGTCTCGACGAGGCCGATTTTTTTGTCTTTGAAGTCATTGAGCTCAAGCATGATTCATGATTTTATGCGAGCTTTAATTTTCTGATATTAGAGTGGTACATTAGGGTAAAAGCAACTGAGATATGATGGGTAAGTACCAGAAGGGGGTGCTTGAGCTCAATGACTTCAAAGACAAAAAAAAAATCGGCCTCGTCGAGACAAAAACATCGATGTATCACATTTTAAAATCCGTTTATAAATGCAGAAGTTATATAGAAAAATGTAAAAGCGCGACGCCTACGTTCGGCATAAAAAAATAAAAAAAAAAATTTTGAAACTACCTTTCAATAATACTTCATATTCAAAGGTGTACGGCGAACTTTTTTTTTTTTGAGGTACGCCCTAATGTACACACCGAATTATATGATTCTAACTCCATCCGTTTGATTGGTACCATTTTTATCCCTTTTTACCCGATTTCCCCCCAAAAAGTAAGAATTTTAAAAAATATTTTATTGTGCGCGTTGAAGCTATAAGATGAATTTGCGTACCAAATTTCAAGATTCTAGGTCCAATCGTTTGGTCATTGCTGTGGTACCATGTTTATCCCTTTCAACGCCATTTTACCCGTTAAAAGTACGACTTACGAAAAGCTCCCTTCATACCTGATCTCTACGCTGCAAGAGAAATGTGCACACCAAATTTCATGCTTCTAGCTTCAGACGTGTTGTTTGTACCATTTTTCAAGCATTTTTTTTAATTTTAAGCAAATCGGTTCAGATTTAGGTATAGCCCCCATACAAATGTCGCTCCCGATTTGACTTTTTCCGCTTTAGAAACCACATATTTCACTCGATTTGCTTCAAATTTGGCACAACATCTTATAATCCAACAAAGACACCTATGGTGAAAGTGGGTATGATCGGTTCAGATTTAGATATAGCCCCAATACAAATGTTGCTCCCAAATGTTTAACCGATTTTGGCCAAACGATATATATTACATTTCACCTATTTCGTTCCGATTTAAATTTTTTGTCGAACACATACATTTACAGAATACAAAAATCCTTCCCGTTTTCTCTTTTTACCGAATTGAATTGTATTCGGATAGAAAGTGGAGTGTATCATATAGTCGGCCCCGCCCGACTTTAGCCTTACCTTACTTTTTTATATATATAGATAGGTAGATAGATTTCATAGTAGTACACACTCATAAAGCTTGGGTAATTAATAAAAACCTTCAACCTGTATAATTTTGATGATGACGCTTTCGTCTTTTTGGCAAATAGGGCTCGATATGTTACCTCATGCTAAGGTGGAGGGTATAAAAACGGCAATTATATTACATTTAATGTTTAAAAATTCTTCCTCTATTCGCTGCAAACTAAATTTCTGTTCTGCTTTGTTCAATATACTTGTTTGCACTCCACCTTATTGCTCACACTTGAGTCGTCAATTAAATGAACTATTTCTTAATTATACGATAAATGTAATTATTGTATTGGCTACTTATCTCTGCTAATTGTTGTGACATTTTTAATTAAATTTATTGCAAGGATAAAAAGGATTTCCTGGCAGCTGCTTGTTGTCAGTTAATGTGAAATGTCAGCTCTACTTATTCGCACATTCTGCTTAAGCATAGCAATGCTTTAAATTTTTTATATTCATTTTCAATTCCTGTTTATCATCTGCATCTTATTCTCCGTCACATGCTCTTGTTCGTTTTACAACCGACTCGTAACATGTCAATGTTTATATTTATATTTAAAATCCTCTTCCTGACAGCGACAAAGTATGTACAAAACTTTGCAAGTACTTCCTTCCTGCAACTGGCATATGCAATGTACATTGGGGTAAACCTTAGAGAGGGATGATTTGTAACGTTCAAGTTTTGAAATGTATGTCTGGAAAATTATATTTTGCGTACAATTTGTGTATCCATTGAAATTTTATCGAGATGGTGAGTCTCTGTCTTCTTTGTGAAAACTATAAATTTTCATTGTAGAGCAAAATATAAAAAAACGATAAAGATTTTTCGAACAAATAATTTCTAACGACCATTATTCCAAGTTGCATAATTTCAATTTGTTAAAAAATCGTAAAAAAATTTCATAAACTCACGGTCGATGGGGTCGCTTTGTTGTGTGATGAAGCTAAACATTTATCAAATTCCATGTGATGCCGTTCAATGTGTACTTATGGTCCACCCTAATGTATATAAGTGGGTGATTCACTCTCACTGCCTTTCGAAATCTTGTATATTCCAAATTCAACGGAGGTAACAACACAAGCCTGAAAAGTATTTGAAGTTTGCGGTTCAAATACATGGTATTAATTAACAGTCTTCCAAATTAATTGAAATCAAGGCGTGAAAAGAAAATAATAAAGTGACTAAATTATTGAAATTGAAGGCCAGTATAAGTAGTTAAAAAACTATATTTAATATTTGTTATTATTGTGGTCTTTTCAGTATTTTTATGCGTTGTAATTTGGTGATTCGTAGTGATCATCTATCTATATAAAAATCAATGTGTGTCTGTATGTTGCGTATAGGACGCCAAGCCGGTGGACCAATTCGCCTGAAAATTTTACTGTATCTATCTTCTGGACAGAGGATGGTTGCTGTATAGTCTAGATCATGATAGGACAAAGGAGGTGGTAATTTTAGTGCAGCTAACTTCTGGGCAAGGGATGGTTCCAGGATATACTAGGTCATTACCTATCTCCTATATTTAAGAAGTTATGGACGAATTAAAATTTCGAATAAATTCTGGACTTTAAAGTGATCACAGATCCTATATTTGAGCAGTTTAAAATTTCGAATAAATTCTGGACTTTCTACTGATCACAAATTATGCTTCTTTTCGCTCTATCTCTTATATATAAGAAGTTATGGACGATTTAAAATTTTGAATAAATTCTGGACTTTAAAGTGATCACAGATTATGCTTCTTTTCGCTCTATCTCTTATATTTAAGAAGTTACGGATGATTTGCACTTTTGAATAAATTCTGGATTCTCTACTGATCACAAATTATGCTTCTTTTCGCTCTATCTCTTATATTTAAGAAGTTATGGACGATTTAAAATTTTGAATAAATTCTGGATTTTCTACTGATCACAGATTATGCTTCTTTTTGCTCTATCTCTTATATTTAAGAAGTTATGGACGATTTGAACTTTTGAATAAATTCTGGACTTTCTACTAATCACACATTATGCTTATTTTCGCTCTATCTCTTATATTTAAGAAGTTATGGACGATTTAAAATTTTGAATAAAATCTGGATTTTCTACTGATCACAGATTATGCTTCTTTTCGCTCTATCTCTTATATTTAAGAAGTTATGGCCTATTTAAAATTTTGAATAAATTCTGGATTTTCTACTGATCACAGATTATGCTTCTTTTCGCTCTATCTCTTATATTTAAGAAGTTATGGACGATTTAAAATTTTGAATAAATTCTGGATTTTCTACTGATCACAGATTATACTTCTTTTCTCTCTATTTCTTATATTTAAGAAGTTACGGATGATTTGAACCTTTGAATAAATTCTGGATTCTCTACTGATCACAGATTATGCTTCTTTTCGCTCTATCTCTTATATTTAAGAAGTTATGGCCTATCTAAAATTTCGAATAAATTCTGTATTTTCTACTGATCACAGATTATGCTTCTTTTCGCTCTATCTCTTATATTTAAGAAGTTATGGACGATTTAAAATTTTGAATAAATTCTGGATTTTCTACTGATCACAGATTATGCTTCTTTTCGCTCTATCTCTTATATTTAAGAAGTTATGGACGATTTAAAATTTTGAATAAATTCTGGATTATCTACTGATCACAGATTATGCTTCTTTTCGCTCTATCTCTTATATTTAAGAAGTTATGGACGATTTAAAATTTCGAATAAATTCTGGACTTTCTACTAATCACATATAATCCTTATTTTCGATCTATCTCTTATATTTAAGAAGTTATGGACGATTTGAACTTTTGAATAAATTCTGGATTTTCTACTGATCACAAATTATGCTTCTTTTCGCTCTCTCTCTTATATTTAAGAAGTTATGGACGATTTAAAATTTCGAATAAATTCTGGATTTTCTACTGATCACAAATTATGCTTCTTTTCGCTCTAACTCTTATATTTAACAAGTTATGGACGATTTAAAATTTAGAATAAATTCTGAATTTTCTACTGATCACAGATTATGCTTCTTTTCGCTCTATCTCTTATATTTAAGAAGTTATGGACGATTTAAAATTTTGAATAAATTCTGGACTTTAAAGAGATCACAGATTATGCTTCTTTTCGCTCTATCACTTATATTTAAGAAGTTATGGACGATTTAAAATGTTGAATAAATTCTGGATTTTCTACTGATCACAGATTATGCTTCTTTTCGCTCTATCTCTTATATTTAAGAAGTTATGGACTTCTTTTCGCTCTCTCTCTCTTATATTTAAGAAGTTATGGACGATTTAAAATTTCGAATAAATTCTGGATTTTCTACTGATCACAGATTATGCTTCTTTTCGCTCTATCTCTTATATTTAAGAAGTTATGGACGATTTAAAATTTTGAATAAATTCTGGATTTTCTACTGATCACAGATTATGCTTCTTTTCGCTCTATCTCTTATATTTAAGAAGTTATGGACGATTTAAAATTTCGAATAAATTCTGGATTTTCTACTGATCACAGATTATTCTTCTTTTCGCTCTATCACTTATATTTAAGAAGTTATGGACGATTTAAAATGTTGAATAAATTCTGGTTTTTCTACTGATCACAAATTAAGCTTTTTCTCGCTCTATCTCTTATATTTAAGAAGTTATGGACGATTTAAAATTTCGAATAAATTCTGGATTTTCTACTGATCACAGATTATGCTTCTTTTCGCTCTATCTCTTATATTTAAGAAGTTATGGACGATTTAACATTTTGAATAAATTCTGGATTTTCTACTGATCACAGATTATGCTTCTTTTCGCTCTATCTCTTATATTTAAGAAGTTATGGACGATTTAAAATTTTGAATAATTTCTGGATTTTCTACTGATCACAAATTAGGCTTCTTTTCGCTCTATCTCTTATATTTAACAAGTTATGGACGATTTAAAATTTTGAATAAATTCTGGATTTTCTACTGATCACAGATTATGCTTCTTTTCGCTCTATCTCTTATATTTAAGAAGTTATGGACGATTTGAACTTTTGAATAAATTCTGGATTTTCTACTGATCACAAATTAGGCTTCTTTTCGCTCTATCTCTTATATTTAACAAGTTATGGACGATTCAACATTTTGAATAAATTCTGGATTTTCTACTGATCACAGATTATGCTTCTTTTCGCTCTATCTCTTATATTTAAGAAGTTATGGACGATTTGAACTTTTGAATAATTTCTGGATTTTCTACTGATCACAAATTAGGCTTCTTTTCGCTCTATCTCTTATATTTAACAAGTTATGGACGATTTAAAATTTTGAATAAATTCTGGATTTTCTACTGATCACAGATTATGCTTCTTTTCGCTCTATCTCTTATATTTAAGAAGTTATGGACGATTTGAACTTTTGAATAATTTCTGGATTTTCTACTGATCACAGATTATGCTTCTTTTCGCTCTATCTCTTACATTTAAGAAGTTATGGACGATTTAAAATTTCGAATAAATTCTGGATTTTCTACTGATCACAAATTATGCTTCTTTTCGCTCTATCTCTTATATTTAACAAGTTATGGCCTATTTAAAATTTTGAATAAATTCTGGATTTTCTACTGATCACAGATTATGCTTCTTTTCGCTCTATCTCTTATATTTAAGAAGTTATGGACGATTTAAAATTTTGAATAAATTCTGGATTTTCTACTGATCACAGATTATGCTTTCGACGATTTAAAATTTTGTATAAATTCTGGATTTTCTACTGATCACAGATCATACCTCTTTTTCTCTATCTTTTATATTTAAGAAGTTATGGACGATTTAAAATTTTGAATAATTTCTGGATTTTCTACTGATCACAGATTATGCTTCTTTTCGCTATATCTCTTATATTTAAGAAGTTATGGACGATTTGAACTTTTGAATAAATTCTGGATTTTCTATTGATCACAAATTATACTTCTTTTAGCTCTATCTCTTATATTTAACAAGTTATGGCCTATTTAAAATTTTGAATAAATTCTGGATTTTCTACTGATCACAGATTATGCTTCTTTTCGCTCTATCTCTTATATTTAAGAAGTTATGGACGATTTAAAATTTTGAATAAATTCTGGATTTTCTACTGATCACAGATTATGCTTTGGACGATTTAAAATTTTGAATAAATTCTGGATTTTCTACTGATCACAGATCATACTTCTTTTTCTCTATCTTTTATATTTAAGAAGTTATGGACGATTTAAAATTTTGAATAATTTCTGGATTTTCTACTGATCACAGATTATTCTTCTTTTCGCTCTATCTCTTACATTTAAGAAGTTATGGACGATTTAAAATTTTGAATAAATTCTGGATTTTCTACTGATCACAGATTATGCTTCTTTTCGCTCTATCTCTTATATTTAAGAAGTTATGGACGATTTGAACTTTTGAATAAATTCTGGATTTTCTACTAATCACAAATTATACATCTTTTAGCTCTATCTCTTATATTTAACAAGTTATGGACGATTTAAAATTTTGAATAAATTCTGGATTTTCTACTGATCACAAATTATGCTTCTTTTCGCTCTATCTCTTATATTTAACAAGTTATGGCCTATTTAAAATTTTGAATAAATTCTGGATTTTCTACTGATCACAGATTATGCTTCTTTTCGCTCTATCTCTTATATTTAAGAAGTTATGGACGATTTACAATTTTGAATAATTTCTGGATTTTCTACTGATCACAAATTAGGCTTCTTTTCGCTCTATCTCTTATATTTAACAAGTTATGGACGATTTAAAATTTTGAATAAATTCTGGATTTTCTACTGCTTACAGATTATGCTTCTTTTCGCTCTATCTCTTATATTTAGGAAGTTATGGACGATTTAAAATTTTGAATAAATTCTGGATTTTCTACTGATCACAGATTATGCTTTGTACGATTTAAAATTTTGAATAAATTCTGGATTTTCTACTGATCACAGATCATACTTCTTTTTCTCTATCTTTTATATTTAAGAAGTTATGGACCATTTAAAATTTCGAATAAATTCTGGATTTTCTACTGATCACAAATTATACTTCTTTTCGCTCTATCTCTTATATTTAACAAGTTATGGCCTATTTAAAATTTTGAATAAATTCTGGATTTTCTACTGATCACAGATTATGCTTCTTTTCGCTCTATCTCTTATATTTAAGAAGTTATGGACGATTTAAAATTTTGAATAAATTCTGGATTTTCTACTGATCACAGATTATGCTTTGGACGATTTGAACTTTTGAATAAATTCTGGATTTTCTACTGATCACAGATTATGCTTCTTTTCGCTCTATCTCTTATATTTAAGAAGTTATGGACGATTTGAACTTTTGAATAAATTCTGGATTTTCTACTGATCACAAATTATGCTTCTTTTCGCTCTATCTCTTATATTTAAGAAGTTATGGACGATCTAAAATTTTGAATAAATTCTGGATTTTCTACTGATCACAAATTATGCTTCTTTTCGCTCTATCTCTTATATTTAACAAGTTATGGACGATTTAAAATTTTGAATAAATTCTGGATTTTCTACTGATCACAAATTAGGCTTCTTTTCGCTCTATCTCTTATATTTAACAAGTTATGGACGATTTAAAATTTTGAATAAATTCTGGATTTTCTACTGATCACAGATTATGCTTCTTTTCGCTCTATCTCTTATATTTAAGAAGTTATGGACGATTTAAAATTTCGAATAAATTCTGGACGATTTAAAATTTCGAATAAATTCTGGATTTTCTACTGATCACAGATTACGCTTCTTTTGCTTTATCTCTTATATTTAAGAAGTTATGGACGATTTAAAATTTTGAATAAATTTTGGATTTTCTACTGATCACAGATTATGCTTCTTTTTGCCCTATCTCTTATATTTAAGAAGTTATGGATGATTTAAAATTTTGAATAAATTCTGGATTTTCTACTGATCACAGATTACGCTTCTTTTGCTTTATCTCTTATATTTAAGAAGTTATGGATGATTTAAAATTTTGAATAAATTCTGGATTTTCTACTGATCACAGATTATGCTTCTTTTTGCCCTATCTCTTATATTTAAGAAGTTATGGACGATTTAAAATTTTGAATAAATTCTGGATTTTCTACTGATCACAAATTATGTTTCTTTTCGCTCTATCTCTTATATTTAAGAAGTTATGGACGATTTGAACTTTTGAATAAATTCTGGATTTTCTACTAATCACAAATTTCGCTCTATCTCTTATATTTAGGAAGTTATGGACGATTTAAAATTTCGAAAAATTCTGGACTTTAAAGTGATCACAGATTATGCTTCTTTTCGCTCTATCTCTTATATTTAAGAAGTTATGGACGATTTAAAATTTTGAATAAATTCTGGACTTTCAAGTGATCACAGATTATGCTTCTTTTCGCTCTATCTCTTATATTTAAGAAGTTATGGACGATTTAAAATTTCGAATAAATTCTGGACTTTAAAGTGATCACAGATTATGCATCTTTTCGCTCTATCTCTTATATTTAAGAAGTTATGGACGATTTTGAATAAATTCTGGATTTTCTACTGATTGCAGATTATGCTTCTTTTCGCTCTATCTCTTATATTTAAGAAGTTATGGACGATTTAAAATTTTGATTAAATTCTGGACTTTAAAGTGATCACAGATTATGCATCTTTTCGCTCTATCTCTTATATTTAAGAAGTTATGGACGATTTTGAATAAATTCTGGACTTTAAAGTGATCACAGATTATGCTTCTTTTCGCTCTATCTCTTATATTTAAGAAGTTATGGACGATTTAAAATTTTGAATAAATTCTGGATTTTCTACTGATCACAGATTATGCTTCTTTTCGCTCTATCTCTTATATTGAAGAAGTTATGGACGATTTAAAATTTCGAATAAATTCTGGATTTTCTACTGATCACAGATTATGCTTCTTTTCGCTCTATCTCTTATATTTAAGAAGTTATGGACGATTTAAAATTTCGAATAAATTCTGGACGATTTAAAATTTCGAATAAATTCTGGATTTTCTACTGATCACAGACTACGCTTCTTTTGCTTTATCTCTTATATTTAAGAAGTTATGGACGATTTGAACTTTTGAATAAATTCTGGATTCTCTACTGATCACAGATTATGCGTCTTTTCGCTCTATCTCTTATATTTAAGAAGTTATGGACGATTTAAAATTTCGAATAAATTCTGGATTTCCTACTGCTTACAGATTATGCGTCTTTTCGCTCTATCTCTTATATTTAAGAAGTTATGGACGATTTAAAATTTCGAATAAATTCTGGACTTTAAAGTGATCACAAATTATGCTTCTTTTCGCTCTATCTCTTATATTTAAGAAGTTACGGATGATTTGCACTTTTGAATAAATTCTGGATTCTCTACTGATCACAGATTATGATTCTTTTCGCTCTATCTCTTATATTTAAGAAGTTATGGACGATTTAATTTTTCGAATAAATTCTGGATTTTCTACTAATCACAGATTATGCTTCTTTTCGCTCTATCTCTTATATTTAAGAAGTTACGGATGATTTGAACTTTTAAATAAATTCTGGATTTTCTACTGATCACAGATTATGCTTCTTTCGCTCTATCTCTTATATTTAAGAAGTTATGGACGATTTAAAATTTTGAATAAATTCTGGATTTTCTACTGATCACAAATTATGCTTCTTTTCGCTCTATCTCTTATATTTAAGAAGTTATGGACGATTTAAACTTTTGGATAAATTCTGGATTTTCTACTGATCACAGATTATGCTTCTTTTCGCTCTATCTCTTATATTTAAGAAGTTATGGACGATTTAAAATTTCGAATAAATTCTGCATTTTCTACTGATCACAGATTATGCTTCTTTTCGCTCTATCTCTTATATTTAAGAAGTTATGGACGATTTAAAATTTCGAATAAATTCTGGACTTTAAAGTGATCACAAATTATGCTTCTTTTCGCTCTATCTCTTATATTTAAGAAGTTACGGATGATTTGAACTTTTGAATAAATTCTGGATTCTCTACTGATCACAGATTATGCTTCTTTTCGCTCTATCTCTTATATTTAAGAAGTTATAGACGATTTAAAATTTCGAATAAATTCTGCATTTTCTACTGATCACAAATTATGCTTCTTTTCGCTCTATCTCTTATATTTAAGAAGTTATGGACGATTTAAAATTTTGAATAAATTCTGGATTTTCTACTGATTACAGATTATGCTTCTTTTCGCTCTATCTCTTATATTTATGAAGTTATGGACGATTTAAAATTTTGAATAACTTCTGGATTTTCTACTGATCACAGATTATGCATCTTTTCGCTCTATCTCTTATATTTAAGAAGTTATGGACGATTTAAAATTTCGAATAAATTCTGGATTTTCTACTGATCACAAATTATGCTTCTTTTCGCTCTATCTCTTATATTTAAGAAGTTATGGACGATTTAAAATTTTGAATAAATTCTGGATTTTCTACTGATCAGAGATTATGCATCTTTTCGCTCTATCTCATATATTTAAGAAGTTATGGACGATTTAAAATTTTGAATAAATTCTGGATTTTCTACTGATCACAAATTATGCTTCTTTTCGCTCTATCTCTTATATTTAACAAGTTATGGACGATTTAAAATTTTGAATAAATTCTGGATTTTCTACTGATCACAGATTATGCTTCTTTTCGCTCTATCTCTTATATTTAAGAAGTTATGGACGATTTGAACTTTTGAATAAATTCTGGATTTTCTACTAATCACAAATTTCGCTCTATCTCTTATATTTAACAAGTTATGGACGATTTAAAATTTCGAATAAATTCTGGACTTTAACGTGATCACAGATTATGCTTCTTTTCGCTCTATCTCTTATATTTAAGAAGTTATTGACGATTTAAAATTTTGAATAAATTCTGGATTATGGACGATTTAAAATTTTGAATAAATTCTGGATTTTCTACTGATCACAGATTATGCTTCTTTTCGCTCTATCTCTTATATTTAAGAAGTTATGGACGATTTAAAATTTCGAATAAATTCTGGACTTTAAAGTGATCACATATTATGCATCTTTTCGCTCTATCTCTTATATTTAAGAAGTTATGGACGATTTAAAATTTTGAATAAATTCTGGATTTTCTACTGATCACAGATTATGCTTCTTTTCGCTCTATCTCATATATTTAAGAAGTTATGGACGATTTAAAATTTTGAATAAATTCTGGATTTTCTACTGATCACAAATTATGCTTCTTTTCGCTCTATATCTTATATTTAACAAGTTATGGACGATCTAAAATTTTGAATAAATTCTGGATTTTCTACTGATTAAAAAATTTTTAATAAATTCTGGATTTTCTACTGATTAAAAAATTTTGAATAAATTCTGGATTTTCTACTGACCACAGATTATGCTTCTTTTCGCTCTATCTCTTATATTTAAGTAGTTATGGACGAATAAATTCTGGATTTTCTACTGACCACAGATTATGCTTCTTTTGGCTCTATCTCCTATATTTAAGAAGTTATGGACGATTTAAAATTTTGAATAAATTCTGGATTTTCTACTGATCACAGATTATGCTTCTTTTCGCTCTATCTCATATATTTAAGAAGTTATGGACGATTTAAAATTTTGAATAAATTCTGGATTTTCTACTGATCACAAATTATGCTTCTTTTCGCTCTATATCTTATATTTAACAAGTTATGGACGATCTAAAATTTTGAATAAATTCTGGATTTTCTACTGATTAAAAAATTTTTAATAAATTCTGGATTTTCTACTGATTAAAAAATTTTGAATAAATTCTGGATTTTCTACTGACCACAGATTATGCTTCTTTTCGCTCTATCTCTTATATTTAAGTAGTTATGGACGAATAAATTCTGGATTTTCTACTGATCACAGATTATGCTTCTTTTCGCTCTATCTCTTATATTTAAGAAGTTATGGACGATTTGAACTTTTGAATAAATTCTGGATTTTCTACTAATCACAAATTATACATCTTTTAGCTCTATCTCTTATATTTAACAAGTTATGGACGATTTAAAATTTTGAATAAATTCTGGATTTTCTACTGATCACAAATTATGCTTCTTTTCGCTCTATCTCTTATATTTAACAAGTTATGGCCTATTTAAAATTTTGAATAAATTCTGGATTTTCTACTGATCACAGATTATGCTTCTTTTCGCTCTATCTCTTATATTTAAGAAGTTATGGACGATTTACAATTTTGAATAATTTCTGGATTTTCTACTGATCACAAATTAGGCTTCTTTTCGCTCTATCTCTTATATTTAACAAGTTATGGACGATTTAAAATTTTGAATAAATTCTGGATTTTCTACTGCTTACAGATTATGCTTCTTTTCGCTCTATCTCTTATATTTAGGAAGTTATGGACGATTTAAAATTTTGAATAAATTCTGGATTTTCTACTGATCACAGATTATGCTTTGTACGATTTAAAATTTTGAATAAATTCTGGATTTTCTACTGATCACAGATCATACTTCTTTTTCTCTATCTTTTATATTTAAGAAGTTATGGACCATTTAAAATTTCGAATAAATTCTGGATTTTCTACTGATCACAAATTATACTTCTTTTCGCTCTATCTCTTATATTTAACAAGTTATGGCCTATTTAAAATTTTGAATAAATTCTGGATTTTCTACTGATCACAGATTATGCTTCTTTTCGCTCTATCTCTTATATTTAAGAAGTTATGGACGATTTAAAATTTTGAATAAATTCTGGATTTTCTACTGATCACAGATTATGCTTTGGACGATTTGAACTTTTGAATAAATTCTGGATTTTCTACTGATCACAGATTATGCTTCTTTTCGCTCTATCTCTTATATTTAAGAAGTTATGGACGATTTGAACTTTTGAATAAATTCTGGATTTTCTACTGATCACAAATTATGCTTCTTTTCGCTCTATCTCTTATATTTAAGAAGTTATGGACGATCTAAAATTTTGAATAAATTCTGGATTTTCTACTGATCACAAATTATGCTTCTTTTCGCTCTATCTCTTATATTTAACAAGTTATGGACGATTTAAAATTTTGAATAAATTCTGGATTTTCTACTGATCACAAATTAGGCTTCTTTTCGCTCTATCTCTTATATTTAACAAGTTATGGACGATTTAAAATTTTGAATAAATTCTGGATTTTCTACTGATCACAGATTATGCTTCTTTTCGCTCTATCTCTTATATTTAAGAAGTTATGGACGATTTAAAATTTCGAATAAATTCTGGACGATTTAAAATTTCGAATAAATTCTGGATTTTCTACTGATCACAGATTACGCTTCTTTTGCTTTATCTCTTATATTTAAGAAGTTATGGACGATTTAAAATTTTGAATAAATTTTGGATTTTCTACTGATCACAGATTATGCTTCTTTTTGCCCTATCTCTTATATTTAAGAAGTTATGGATGATTTAAAATTTTGAATAAATTCTGGATTTTCTACTGATCACAGATTACGCTTCTTTTGCTTTATCTCTTATATTTAAGAAGTTATGGATGATTTAAAATTTTGAATAAATTCTGGATTTTCTACTGATCACAGATTATGCTTCTTTTTGCCCTATCTCTTATATTTAAGAAGTTATGGACGATTTAAAATTTTGAATAAATTCTGGATTTTCTACTGATCACAAATTATGTTTCTTTTCGCTCTATCTCTTATATTTAAGAAGTTATGGACGATTTGAACTTTTGAATAAATTCTGGATTTTCTACTAATCACAAATTTCGCTCTATCTCTTATATTTAGGAAGTCATGGACGATTTAAAATTTCGAAAAATTCTGGACTTTAAAGTGATCACAGATTATGCTTCTTTTCGCTCTATCTCTTATATTTAAGAAGTTATGGACGATTTAAAATTTTGAATAAATTCTGGATTTTCTACTGATCACAGACTACGCTTCTTTTGCTTTATCTCTTATATTTAAGAAGTTATGGACGATTTGAACTTTTGAATAAATTCTGGATTTTCTACTGATGACAGTTATGCTTCTTTTGCTTTATCTCTTATATTTAAGAAGTTATGAACGATTTAAAACTTTGAATAAATTCTGGATTTTCTACTGATCACAGATTATGCTTCTTTTGCTTTATCTCTTATATTTAAGAAGTTATGAACGATTTAAAACTTTGAATAAATTCTGGATTTTCTACTGATGACAGATTATGCTTCTTTTCGCTCTAATTATGCTTCTTTTCGCTCTATCTCTTATATTTAAGAAGTTATGGACGACTTAAAATTTCGAATAAATTCTGGACTTTAAAGTGATCACAGATTATGCTTCTTTTCGCTCTATCTCTTATATTTAAGAAGTTATGGATGATTTGCACTTTTGAATAAATTCTGGATTCTCTACTGATCACAGATTATGCGTCTTTTCGCTCTATCTCTTATATTTAAGAAGTTATGGACGATTTAAAATTTCGAATAAATTCTGGATTTCCTACTGCTTACAGATTATGCGTCTTTTCGCTCTATCTCTTATATTTAAGAAGTTATGGACGATTTAAAATTTCGAATAAATTCTGGACTTTAAAGTGATCACAAATTATGCTTCTTTTCGCTCTATCTCTTATATTTAAGAAGTTACGGATGATTTGCACTTTTGAATAAATTCTGGATTCTCTACTGATCACAGATTATGATTCTTTTCGCTCTATCTCTTATATTTAAGAAGTTATGGACGATTTAATTTTTCGAATAAATTCTGGATTTTCTACTAATCACAGATTATGCTTCTTTTCGCTCTATCTCTTATATTTAAGAAGTTACGGATGATTTGAACTTTTAAATAAATTCTGGATTTTCTACTGATCACAGATTATGCTTCTTTCGCTCTATCTCTTATATTTAAGAAGTTATGGACGATTTAAAATTTTGAATAAATTCTGGATTTTCTACTGATCACAAATTATGCTTCTTTTCGCTCTATCTCTTATATTTAAGAAGTTATGGACGATTTAAACTTTTGGATAAATTCTGGATTTTCTACTGATCACAGATTATGCTTCTTTTCGCTCTATCTCTTATATTTAAGAAGTTATGGACGATTTAAAATTTCGAATAAATTCTGCATTTTCTACTGATCACAGATTATGCTTCTTTTCGCTCTATCTCTTATATTTAAGAAGTTATGGACGATTTAAAATTTCGAATAAATTCTGGACTTTAAAGTGATCACAAATTATGCTTCTTTTCGCTCTATCTCTTATATTTAAGAAGTTACGGATGATTTGAACTTTTGAATAAATTCTGGATTCTCTACTGATCACAGATTATGCTTCTTTTCGCTCTATCTCTTATATTTAAGAAGTTATAGACGATTTAAAATTTCGAATAAATTCTGCATTTTCTACTGATCACAAATTATGCTTCTTTTCGCTCTATCTCTTATATTTAAGAAGTTATGGACGATTTAAAATTTTGAATAAATTCTGGATTTTCTACTGATTACAGATTATGCTTCTTTTCGCTCTATCTCTTATATTTATGAAGTTATGGACGATTTAAAATTTTGAATAACTTCTGGATTTTCTACTGATCACAGATTATGCATCTTTTCGCTCTATCTCTTATATTTAAGAAGTTATGGACGATTTAAAATTTCGAATAAATTCTGGATTTTCTACTGATCACAAATTATGCTTCTTTTCGCTCTATCTCTTATATTTAAGAAGTTATGGACGATTTAAAATTTTGAATAAATTCTGGATTTTCTACTGATCAGAGATTATGCATCTTTTCGCTCTATCTCATATATTTAAGAAGTTATGGACGATTTAAAATTTTGAATAAATTCTGGATTTTCTACTGATCACAAATTATGCTTCTTTTCGCTCTATCTCTTATATTTAACAAGTTATGGACGATTTAAAATTTTGAATAAATTCTGGATTTTCTACTGATCACAGATTATGCTTCTTTTCGCTCTATCTCTTATATTTAAGAAGTTATGGACGATTTGAACTTTTGAATAAATTCTGGATTTTCTACTAATCACAATTTTCGCTCTATCTCTTATATTTAACAAGTTATGGACGATTTAAAATTTCGAATAAATTCTGGACTTTAACGTGATCACAGATTATGCTTCTTTTCGCTCTATCTCTTATATTTAAGAAGTTATTGACGATTTAAAATTTTGAATAAATTCTGGATTATGGACGATTTAAAATTTTGAATAAATTCTGGATTTTCTACTGATCACAGATTATGCATCTTTTCGCTCTATCTCTTATATTTAAGAAGTTATGGACGATTTAAAATTTCGAATAAATTCTGGATTTTCTACTGATCACAAATTATGCTTCTTTTCGCTCTATCTCTTATATTTAAGAAGTTATGGACGATTTAAAATTTTGAATAAATTCTGGATTTTCTACTGATCAGAGATTATGCATCTTTTCGCTCTATCTCATATATTTAAGAAGTTATGGACGATTTAAAATTTTGAATAAATTCTGGATTTTCTACTGATCACAAATTATGCTTCTTTTCGCTCTATCTCTTATATTTAACAAGTTATGGACGATTTAAAATTTTGAATAAATTCTGGATTTTCTACTGATCACAGATTATGCTTCTTTTCGCTCTATCTCATATATTTAAGAAGTTATGGACGATTTAAAATTTTGAATAAATTCTGGATTTTCTACTGATCACAAATTATGCTTCTTTTCGCTCTATATCTTATATTTAACAAGTTATGGACGATCTAAAATTTTGAATAAATTCTGGATTTTCTACTGATTAAAAAATTTTTAATAAATTCTGGATTTTCTACTGATTAAAAAATTTTGAATAAATTCTGGATTTTCTACTGACCACAGATTATGCTTCTTTTCGCTCTATCTCTTATATTTAAGTAGTTATGGACGAATAAATTCTGGATTTTCTACTGACCACAGATTATGCTTCTTTTGGCTCTATCTCCTATATTTAAGAAGTTATGGACGATTTAAAATTTCGAATAAATTCTGGACTTTAAAGTGATCACAGATTATGCTTCTTTCACTCTATCTCCTATATTTAAGAAGTTATGGCCTATTTAAAATTTCGAATAAATTCTGGACTTTAAAGTGATCACAGATTATGCTTCTTTTCGCTCTATCTCCTATATTTAAGAAGTTATGGTCTATTTAAAATTTCGAATAAATTCTGGATTTTCTACTGATCACAGATTACGCTTCTTTTCGCTCTATCTCCTATATTTAAGAAGTTATGGCCTATTTAAAATTTCGAATAAATTCGGGACTTTGAAGTGATCACAGATTATGCTTCTTTTCGCTCTATCTCTGATATTTAAGAAGTTATGATCTATTTAAAATTTCGAATAAATTCTGGAATTTCTACTGATCACAGATTATGCTTCTTTTCGCTCTATCTCCTATATCTAAGAAGTTATGGCCTATTAAAAATTTCGAATAAATTCTGGACTTTAAAGTGATCACAGATTATGATTATGCTTCTTTTCGCTTATCTCCTATATTTAAGAAGTTATGGACGATTTAAAATTTCGAATAAATTCTGGATTTTCTACTGATCACAGATTATGCTTCTTTTCGATAATCTCCTATATTTAAGAAGTTATGGACGATTTAAAATTTCGAATGATTTCTGGACTTTAAAGTGATCACAGATTATGCTTCTTTTCGCTCTATCTCTTATATTTAAGAAGTTATGGACGATTTAAAATTTCTACTATTTCTATTTTCTACTGATCACAAGTTATGCTTCTTTTCGCTTATCTCCTATATTTAAGAAGTTATGGACGATTTAAAATTTCGAATGATTTCTGGACTTTAAAGTGATCACAGATTATGCTTCTTTTCGCTCTATCTCTTATATTTAAGAAGTTATGGACGATTTAAAATTTCTAGTATTTCTATTTTCTACTAATCACAGGTTATGCTTCTTTTCGATAATCTCCTATATTTAAGAAGTTATGGCCTATTTAAAATTTCGAATAAATTCTGGACTTTAAAGTGATCACAGATTATGCTTCTTTTCGATATATCTCCTATATTTAAGAAGTTATGGACGATTTAAAATTTTGAATACATTTTGGAATTTCTACTGATCACAGATTATGCTTCTTTTCGCTCTATCTCTAATATTTAAGAAGTTATGGACGATATAAAATTTTGAATAAATTTTGGAATTTCTACTGATCACAGATTACACTAGTCAACAGTCAAAATGTACTCGGGATGCGATAATTTTTTCTGTGTAGATAACCTTGACATGAGCTCGAAAAACGCAATAAATTTTTTTTTTTCGTTTGGTTTTTGTTTTATTTTTTTTTTAAATTTAAAAAAATTTTTTTTTGGTTAATTTGTTTCGTCCGGCATAACTCGGGAACCACTAGCCCGATTTAATTGAATTAAATTTTAAAAAATTTAAAATTACAATTCCCTTAATCTGTTCATATATTGTTTTCCTATACAAGCAACAGTTTCCAAGTTAAAAATGAATATATAAAGGAAAAAACTTATTTTTTGCCTAAAGATTTAATTTTTTTTTTTTTAAATCTATAAAAAATCCAAAATGACCAAAACAACGCTTGTTTTTTTCAGAAACGTATTCTCCGCACATGTAACAAAAATTACTTGGATTGGTATTGCATTCAAATCCTCGCGAACGTTTGCTCATTTTAACTATCGCGTTCGTCGACACTTGTTGAATGAGTAAAATCGATCAATGAAGACCTATTTATACTGTGTATTGTTTAGTATTTTACTGACAGGTACTTATAAATGGGTGTATATTTTTTACGGTGGCTACATACCTGTTTCACCATGTGTGAGTCTTAAATTTTCCGAATAATGACCACCCTTAAATGTGGGTTGCATTTCTGTAAAAAAATCATACAGGTAGCCAACGGAAAACCCAAATAATTAAAAAAGTCCCCTTTCCTTTTTTCCTTTTAATTGTTCACGCACATTTATTAGCGTTTATTACTTTGCTTACGCAATCATAAAAATTAAATAACCCTTCGTTTATTCCGTTTTGTTAATTCTGAGAATCAAAAAAAAAAGAAAAAACCTTACCATAGACAAAGTTGTGCATATGTCGAGCAAATTTTTGAAATTCATACCTTTACTCAATTGCGAATAAAAGCGAAACGCGTGCATCGATTTTCATGATCTTTGTCTCATTTTGCTCATAGGTTATGTGACTTTACGTAAAAGTAATAAGATTTGACATTTTTTTTCATTTTGGATTTTTTATGGATTTAAAAAAAAAAATTAAATCTTTAGGCAAAAAATAAGTTTTTTCCTTTATATATTCATTTTTAACTTGGAAACTGTTGCTTGTATAGGAAAACAATATATGAACAGATTAAGGGAATTGTAATTTAAAATTTAATTCAATTAAATCGGGCTAGTGGTTCCCGAGTTATGCCGGACGAAACAAATTAACCAAAAAAAAATTTTTAAAATTTAAAAAAAAAAAATAAAACAAAAACGAAACGAAAAAAAAATTTTTATTGCGTTTTTCGAGCTCATGTCAAGGTTATCTACACAGAAAAAATTATCGCATCCGGAGTACATGAAATTTTTTTCATTTTGTTGAGTAGTGTTATGCTTCTTTTCGCTCTATCTCCTATATTTAAGAAGTTATGGATGATTTAAAATTTCGAATGATTTCTGGACTTTAAAGTGATCACAGATTATGCTTCTTTTCGCTCTATCTCATATATTTAAGAAGTTATGGACGATTTAAAATTTCAAATAAATTCAGGATTTTCTACTGATCACAGGTTATGCTTCTTTTCGCTCTATCTCCTATATTAAGAAGTTATGGACGATTTAAAATTTAGAATAAATTGTGAACTTTAAAGTGATCACAGATTATGCTTCTTTTCGATCTATCTCTAATATTTAAGAAGTTATGGACGATATAAAATTTTGAATAAATTTTGGAATTTCTACTGATCACAGATTATGCTTCTTTTCGCTCAATCTCCTATATTTAAGAAGTTATGGATGATTTAAAATTTCGAATGATTTCTGGACTTTAAAGTGATCACAGATTATGCTTCTTTTCGCTCTATCTCTGATATTTAAGAAGTTATGGACGATATAAAATTTTGAATAAATTCAGGATTTTCTACTGATCACAAGTTATGCTTCTTTTCGCTCAATCTCCTATATTTAAGAAGTTATGGATGATTTAAAATTTCGAATGATTTCTGGACTTTAAAGTGATCACAGATTATGCTTCTTTTCGCTCTATCTCTGATATTTAAGAAGTTATGGACGATATAAAATTTTGAATAAATTCTGGATTTTCTACTGATCACAGATTATGCTTCTTTTCGCTCTATCTCCTATATTTAACAAGTTATGGCCTATTTAAAATTTCGAATAAATTTTGGACTTTAAAGTGATCACAGATAATGCTTGTTTTCGCTCTATCTCCTATATTTAACAAGTTATGGACGATTTAAAATTTCGAATAAATTCTGGACTTTAAAGTGATCAAAGATTATGCTTCTTTTCGCTCTATCTCTGATATTTAAAAAGTTATGATCTATTTAAAATTTCGAATAAATTCTGGACTTTAAAGTGATCACAGATTATGCTTCATTTCGCTCTATCTCCTATATTTAAGAAGTTATGGCCTATTAAAAATTTCGAATAAATTCTGGACTTTAAAGTGATCACAGATTATGCTTATTTTGTTCTATCTCCTATATTTAAGAAGTTATGGCCTATTTAAAATTTCGAATAAATTCTGGATTTTCTACTGATCACAGATTATGCCTCTTTTCGCTCTATCTCCTATATTAAAGAAGTTATGGCCTATTTAAAATTTCGAATAAATTTTGGACTTTAAAGTGATCACAGATAATGCTTGTTTTCGCTCTATCTCCTATATTTAAGAAATTATGGACGATTTAAAATTTCGAATAAATTCTGGACTTTAAAGTGATCAAGATTATGCTTCTTTTCGCTCTATCTCTTATATTTAAGAAGTTATGGACGATTTAAAATTTCGAATAAATTCTGGACTTTAAAGTGATCAAAGATTATGCTTCTTTTCGCTCTATCTCTGATATTTAAGAAGTTATGATCTATTTAAAATTTCGAATAAATTCTGGACTTTAAAGTGATCACAGATTATGCTTCATTTCGCTCTATCTCCTATATTTAAGAAGTTTTGCCTATTTAAAATTTCGAATTTAATTTAGACCGCATCTTAGTTACGCCAATTTTTAATTCTGGTATTAAGTGAAATATTACTTCTATGGATTTTGGGACATTTTTTATGAACTATATGTATATCTTTTAATTTCTTTACTTACCCTGCATTCAACAACGCGTGTTTGATTGCTCGACGAGGATTTGCGTTCCACAATGGGTATCGTTGTTGCGTCCAAATGAGCTGGACGTTCCTGGCGAACACCTGTGTATATACGAATGAAAATCTATTTAGAATTAAAATCGCAACAAAATATATGTTTGCAGAAAGAAAGAAAATATCAATACATCATCAAATCAAATCAAGTAAAATTAAATTATATTAACACGAAAACATAATAACAAAGTTCGAACTTAAACTAAGTTTGGGACAACTATAAAAAACAATAATAACATAATCATAATAACATTTAAACAAAAATCAAACGATGGCGATGTATGCTAATACCTACAGCATTAAAACAAAAAAAAAGACGATTAAAATCCGGCAAATGCAATTACAACGCCAGGCCTGGGTTTTTTGTCCAACATCTGGTTTTTCTCATTTTGATACGATTTCAAATAGAGTTACTCATGTCACAGATTTCGGAGGCAAAGCGAATTTCGTTTGCAAACCAATTGTAATAGATTTGTGAGTGAAATCTGGAAAAGTCAATTTAAATAATTTCTAAAAATTTTAAAATATAGAATTGTAAAAATTAGAATTTATTGAAAACTAGTGTAATTTAATATATATACTTTATGGAGCCTTTTAGACCGCACAGCAAGTAAATTAATATATTCATTAATGTAATTATTATACCCTCACTCTACAGAGTAGTGGGGTATAAATAATTTGGAACAGACAAACAATGTAACGTATTGAAGGACTGACTTAAGACCCTAAGTATCTTTGGACCAAATCCGTTTCACATTTTAAATGCTTGAGCCATGCCCGTCCGTCTGGCTGGCTGGTATACACGATAACTCTCGAAGGGAGTTAAGGAATCAATTCAAACTGTGCACAATGTTTTTCCCAAACTTAGTTTAAGTTCGAAGATGGGCGAAATTGACACGCCCCTTCTGCTACCCTACACACAAATGGATCATATTCCTATGTTTAATGAAAACCTATGTAACTTCTACAACGATATTCAGAATCACCTATGTTTTGGTATTTGATAAAGTTTTTATAAGCACTTTAAGTGTACTAAATATGGCGGGTTTTGACTCGTCCCTTCAAGTACCTCCCACACAAATCACTCTAAACTACGTAAAATTAAAGTTGTTATAACTTATATACGGATGAGCGGAATACTATTTGATACTTGGCAATGCGTGGATGTGGTATATGGGCGACACTGCCAAACCCCTTCTGGTACCTCATACACAAATTAACCCTAAGCTACGTAAAATTAAAGCAGTTATAACTTCTATAAGGATGATCGGAATACTATGGAATTTGATATTTGGCAATGCTTTTATAGAAGTTGCACGTGAGTTGCGAGTTGTCACACAACTTCTGGTACCTTCCACACAAAGCGGCATAAGCTTTGATTAAAATAAAACCGGTGTAACTTCAACATGGGATAATTGAAAATGTTTTTATAATCACTTTAAACCAAAAATATTTACATTTTACCTCCCACACAATTGTCTTGATATTTGATCAGGTTTTTACAATTATTTTATAATTGTGGAAGCTAGGACCATATGCCACGAACCTTTGGAAGGTACTAGCCACACAAATCATCCGGGCCTAAGTAATTTCCATAGATATGTTTTCTGAGAGTGAATGTATATATAAGTCGGTTTAGCCTACTGACGTTTTCTTACTTGTTTTTTTGTTTATTATTATAGTTAAACATTTAAGTTCATTATCTCATAATATTTTTCTGTTTATGTATGTTAAGGAATGGTACGCAGGGTTGAAAATCGATTTTCGTTTTTTCGACCAACCATTTTTATTTCGATTTTCAAAATCGATTAAAAGAACCTTAAAATCGATTTCGTGGTCGAATAACTTTTATATAATATTTTTCAAAATAATATAAATTATGTCATTTTACATTTTCAAGTTTGTGGTATGCGATGGTATGGTATGGTAAGTGTAGGTCTAGCTCTTTTTTTCAGATATATTCCCAATATAAAGATATAGATAGAAGAACCCTCAAAACGACCAATTATCGAATTTACGGAATAAAATCTTGTCGTACGTAGAGTAAAATATGGTCAGCTGAATACATATAAAGGGTGATTTTTTAAGAGCTTGATAACTTTTTTTTTAAAAAAAACGCATAAAATTTGCAAAATCTCATCGGTTCTTTATTTGAAATGTTAGATTGGTCCATGACATTTACTTTTTGAAGATAATTTCATTTAAATGTTGACCGCGGCTGCGTCTTAGGTGGTCCATCCGCTTAGTCCAATTTTGGCATTTCCACGTTTTTGAGTAACAGAGACCCAATTGGTGCGAACGGCGACGAATCGAAAATTGGTGGTCATCATTAACACTGGCCGATACAGCTGCGATATTTTCTTCAGTTCGCACTCTACGTAAGCGTGTTGGTGGTTTAATGTCCAACAATGTAAATTTGGTGCGAAATTTAGTCACAATAGCCCGAATAGCCGCTTCAGTGGGTCGATTAAACTGACCATAAAATGGAAGCGCGCAATGAACTTTCTTAACAGAGCACGCATTTTGATAATAAAATTCAATAATTTGCAAGCGTTGTTCGTTTGTAAGACGATTCATGATGAAATGTCAAAGCATACTGAGCATCTTTCTCTTTGACACCATGTCTGAAATCCCACGTGATCTGTCAAATACTAATGCATGAAAATCCTAACCTCAAAAAAATCACTCTTTATTAACAACACTTTATATAATAAAAGTTGTTATAAGATAACTTATTATCACTGAAAAATATTGCTAGATATTGTCCAAAGCTAATAGAAAACGAAATTCAGCTAAACTCGTATTCGCCGTCAATCTGAAAGACTTTTAAATTCTGGACTCTTTTTTTAATATTTTAATTAACGCGGCAATTTTTAGCAAACTACTAACTCTTTAGCAGTAGCCATACTGCAGAAAAACTGTTGTAATATGTACTAGAAAAGTGCCTGCAGATAGCCAGTAGACAATCGCTGGTGTCAATAGCGGACATTTTTTTAAGTGTTCAAATGTAAACACCTCGAAGAAGGGCTTCGGGGTGTTTTCAATGGAAGGTATCTGTAGAGGCCTAGGATTATTGCCATTCGAGCACGTATGCAAATGAACATATTAAGAAGGAATTAGAAAACAATATCATTTTCGGAAAAGCGAATAGCGACCCTATAATTCGGAAAGGGCATGTTAAAAGATAATTTTTGTAGAACAAGACTTATAGTCCAGCTGGTCAGAGTTGTTTTAATTTCATTTTTTTTTGGTCGAAGGGAACATTCTATTAAATGACGAAGAAATGCTGTAAGTTAAGAATTCTAAGTTTCAGAACTATATTGCGAAATTTTCGGGATCATTTTTGTGGAAGGACTTACGAAAATTTTTCCGGACACCAAAGATGTTTTCGCGTAATTAGCAAAATTACAAATTAATTACTGAGTTTAAAATTCGTCCATGTTTTGTGGAAGATGGAGCTTTTTCGGTAGAGAACAATAAACAAAAAAATTCTAATTGGAAAATTTTTATTTTGGGGAGAGTATAATATTTGGATAGAGCACCTCAACAAAAAAAACCAATTGGTCGGCATATTATCATACGTTAATGTTTGAAAATAAATCGATTTTCTCGTTCCAAAGTACTTCAAATCGAAAATTAGAAGAAACTAATTTTCGATATTTTTATAGTTACCGATAACTGCCTTAGTAATCGATAATTTCTATAGTTATCAATTATGGAGATTCTATAAAAATGATGTGTATTTGATTTAAATCAAAATTTTGAAATACCAAACAAAATAAAAAAATTTGAAATTCAATAACAAAAATAATTATTGTGCAGATCACTTCAAAGGAAACCAAAAAAATCTCCCTGCGGTTCTCTCTTTATGTCAATTAATTAAACTATTCAATAAAAGAAGAGTTTTTTAAAGTGATTGATTCGGTCATTTTAAATCTTTTCCCACAATGTTACTCCATGGCCTGCTGAATTCAGAATTGTGCCTTTGGCCTAACAATTTCAAATTTCACATTGTGTAGAAACATCGATAACTACGCCAGATATCGGAAAAAAATTGCCTTACTTTTTCTGCCTAATTCGGCATTTTCTGATTTTTCGTTTTTTTTTCAAATGAGTTCAAAATAATAAAAAATAAAAAACGATTTTTTTAATTTACAATTTCGATAACTAGGATAGTTCACCGATTTTTTTCACTTCGAATGGGGTCAAAAACAATATTTTTTATCTCGAATTTTCCAAACCTTTAACCTCCGATAACTAAGCGATTTATCGTTAACGTGTAGACCATTTTTTCTTATTTTATCCAAAAATATTTTCAAATCTTGGGGCCTTGGATATCACACTCTTGCCTTCATTTTCGCTGGAGATGTGGCTAAAATTATTTGTCTGCAGGACATTTTGGTTTTGTAATGTTCTCGCTTTTTAGATGTGTTTTAAGAATCAATGTCGGTTGTAACATATATGTAGTCAGTCGCAAAAACTGAGCGGTTGCAATAGCGCATTTATTTCAACTATGTCTACATGGGTTTCTGAAACTACAATATATTTAATATTTAATATTTGTTGCAGCTTCCCTATTTAGTCGGCAATTATATGCCAATAAAAATAATTTGCTATTCTCTGTATGATAAAAAGTTACGCTGGTCTTTCTAAAGGCACTTTTCACAATTTTTGACTTTACAGCCAATATTTATCCTATTTCACTCTTATTCATATTATTTTACAAAAATAAATTTCAAAAACAGCAATAAACTCACCTATTCCGTTGATAGTAGATTCTTATGAAATTGTTCTCAAATTGAATTTAAATTGTTGACATCACTTTCAACATGTAAACAATCAAACACCACAGAAGGAAAACAAAACGAAACATAGTCTCCACTCTCCAAAGTCTTCTCTTTCAACGGTTTGTTGTTGCTGTTGCTAGAGACAAAATGTTCAACAGTTACTTGTCTTGTTGTTGTTGGTTGTAATAAGGAGACACAACCACGACCGTGGTCATTTTCGCGAACCGAACGCGCAGCACTTTATTTACACGAACACATAAACACACTCACGACACACATGTAGAGCACGGGCGAAAGCGACGTTTTATTCATTTATACGCCAAATTATGCGATTATTTCTATTGAAACACATCGAGCATTGACTTTAACACGAAACTAATTTAATCATTTTACTGATCTTAACAACATTCATTAAAATTTGATTCTTTTCATATGACTTTGCACAACTTATTAAAGAACTTATACAATCCGAACTTTGAAAGCGACGTAAACCGATAGAAGGCCGCAAAGCAACTACTCTTTTATGCTTGAAGCCAATGCACAATCCATCAGGTGGCAACTGTGTGAACGAGAAAACTTTATAGTGTAGTTTAATAAAGTGCAAAGGAAGCGGGAAATCAGAAGTTATTTTTCAGAGTTACCAGCCTAAATTGTTTCGAGGAAATGTTCGATTATTTTGATGTGTTATGTGTACTCCTTCTTCACATTTATGCTGAAGAAAACTCATAATTTAATTTTATGTGAAGTGATCACACAAACATTTGGCGCTTCTCTCCGATTTTGGTGACATTTTCCAATTACGTAATTTTCAATAATGGGTGCCCACTACCACTATCATGATTTCCACCCTGTGAGAGGTTTCCACAGGTGGCTTCAAGTTTTCAACATCATACCCGGCCTCTTTAAGTAAATGATTCTAACAAACGAGTGGGGTGAGTGTTTGTTCATCACCCGGTTCACATGTGTTTTATTGTCGTCCGTGTTGTGTACCTGTCTATTCTGTTTTTATAAAAATAAAGAAACAGTTTTACATAATTACAAAATAAAACATTAGGCTGTTCGATTGGGCTTACTAGCTTACGATTAAGAGACTTGATAAGGTGGCATCATTGTTGCCCTTTTTTTCTTAAATGGATCAACAAGAAAAATCTGTCAGCAAAGCTAAGAGAGTAGTAAGCTACTTTCTGGTTAAGCGAGTAAATTCCATACAAAAGATAAGTTAAGAAAGCCCAATCGAAGATTTCAATGCACGTAAGACCCAGTGCTCCTTGTTGTCTCTCAAGCGATTCGCTGATCCAACGGTGTCGTCGATTTTAATGAACGGTGTAGATATTGAGCAATCAAATACTCTTGATGTTCTAGGCATGCAAATACAATGCAATGTTCGTTGGACAAAACATGTATTTGAAGTGTCGAAAGAAGCATTCAAGTGTCTAGGCTTCTTATACCGGTGATCTTCTCAATATCTAGACTACTTACATCAGACCAAAGATGGAATACAACTCCCATATATGGTCGGGTGCTCCAGCTTCATCACTGGAGCTACTTGACCGTGTCCAGAGGAGGGTGATGGTGTTGATAGGTGATGGTAGGATATCCAATTCTATTGTTTCCCTTGAACATCGTCGTAATGTGGGTTGTGTGTCCTTGTTCTATCGTTACTTTCATGGTGTTTGTTCTTCGGATATTCGTGATCTTATACCTCCCTTGAGAACGTTCGATAGAGATACACGACTTTTCAGGAATTCTCACCCATTTGTTATCAATTGGACAACCGACCGCACCACACATTACAGAATGAATTCGTTCTTTGCCCGCACTATCCGTATGTGGAATCCACTTCCGGCAGATATCTTCCCAGCTAATTATGATATTCAGAAGTTTAAAACAAAAATCAACAAACACTACTCCCTCTTTCCTCCTTCCAATACCGTATCTTCCTTCCGCCAACGTAATGCGCTGCATTCATAGGGGACATCCCCTGAGTGTTAGTTCAGTGAAAAAAAAAAAAAAACAAAAAAAAAATATGAAGAAATCAAAATGGACTTCAGACCAGGAATGTGTTCTTGAACCTCTATGGGAGGACAATATAAACGGCTTGTGATCAAAGAAGCGAAACGGACACATATATAAACAAGTAAGGAAAGGCGAAAGTCGGGTGGATCTGACTCTATGATACACTCCACTTTCTATCCTATTACAACTCAATTCGGTAAAAAGTGAAATCGGGAAGGTTTTTTGTATCCTGTAAATGTATGTGTTTGACAAAAGTGATAAATCGGAAAGGACATCTCTATGGGGGTATATTGAAAAATGGAACGATGTGACCCACGTGTATGTTTATAGGTGAAATATAATATGTAAAGTTTGGCCAAAATCGGTTAAACATTTGGGAGCAATATTTGTATATATATAAATAAAAGTATATCTAAATCTGAACCGATCTAACCCACTTTCACCATAGGTGTTTCTAGCATAAGCTGTTAAGCCAAATTTGAAGAAAATCGGGTACAATATGTGGTTTTTAGAGCGAAAAAGTCGAATCTCGCTCCCGATTTGACTTTTCGCATTTGTATGAAGCTATAACTAAATCTGAACCGATCTTACCCACTTTCTGTAAACGTGTTTCTAGTTGTATTATAAGATGTTTTGTCAAATTTAAAGAAAATCGGATACAATATGTGGTTTCTAGAGCGGAAAATGTCACATCGGGAGCGACATTTGTATTGGGGCTATATCTAAATCTGAACCTATTTACCTCAAATAAAATAGCGTTCGTCCTTGATCCACAAAACTTACTTGTGCCAATTTTGTTAAGATCGGACTATAATTGAGACCTGTTATTTGATTACAACAATAGATGGACAGACGGACATTGCTAAATCGACTCAGAAAGTGATTCTAAGCCGATCTGTTTAATTAACGATGGGTCTAACTCGTTTCCTTTTTGGTGTTACAAGCAAATGCACAAAGACATAATACTCTTGTGGAGTGTACAAATAATGAACAATTGAAAGGCTGAACAATTGTTTTGTATTTTCCCCATCTGACATACAAACTACATACATAAATTACACAATTTCATCAATAAATATAGGTTTATTAATTCCTGTTGACATACTGCAAAGGTACGAACTTAGTTTTCTGTCTTCTGCACAAAGAAAAAAATAATTAAATCAACAACGATACAACATTGTTTTTCAAATGCACAACTTTTTTTAAACAATACTAAATTAACATTGAAGATTTTTGAAATATTAATTTCCATTGTTCAAACAACATTGTACGATATTAATTTGAGCAAGTAGTTACTTTTGAATGCTGAGTACTCGTACTTATTGAATAACTGGTACTCAAATACTCCACACTCTCCGAACACTAGCACGCATAAACTCAAATTGTGTCGAAGTTGTAGCAAATTGAGAATTAGAAAAAAAAAGTAAATGTTTCGACATATGAGCGTGGAGTATTTAGAAGAGTAACCAGAAGAGGATTCTGACGAGGAACTAATGGCAGATCTCCTGCAAAAATTTGACATGGTCAAGATTATGCCGTTTCTAAAAAGTAAGTAAGACTTTGTCGTTGTAAAAAGTAGTACGTACGGAACAGACAAGACAGGTAATTCCATCAGCAATATGTTTCTTACCGTTGCCGGAAAATTTTATTGATTTTTCAGATTCTAAAATTACGTACAGTACCTAAACAATGAAGATTTAAAAGAAGTCATACCGCCAGTGGGTCTTCGAATTAAACTCCGCGAAAAAGTATTTGCATGGAGAAATGAGAAGGTGGGTTATTTATGGTTTTATTAATTAATTTGTATTTTATGTTTAGTTATGGATTTATAATGAGGTCTTGTTGGTGCCAGAAAATGTGCAAGATTAAAAGAAACAGACATTTAATTGTTCATCGCTAGCATCAACTTCAACTTCACATTCACCTTTGCCCTCTCCAAGATCAGATTTATCTCTCCAAAAGGTAAGTAAAAGTATCTTTTGGGTTTTACGAAAAAGCTTTCTGCCCTGGAATGAAATATTGATTGTTCTATTATGCAATTAAAATTTACTTATTTTCTTACAAAATTTTTATTATTATGGAAAAATCTTAGAAATAATAATAATAATAAACATTTTATAAGTAAATATAAATAAAAATCGACTTATCCTTTGAAGGATAGCAGACTTTTTCTTAAAACTTAAAAACTATTTGCTCGCTGTAATTTTTTGAATCCTCATAAAAATTAAAATTACAATATGTTCACCGAAATAAATAAATAAAGAAAAACGTTTGAAAATTTGTATCATTTAACATTTAACAGAATAGTACAGGGTAGGTATGTGAGCATTCATCATGTCGAAATATTAAATTAACAACGTTCCATTGTAGATTTAATTTGGCCCGTGATTAAATTAAAAACGTTTTATTGTTGATTTTGCAACGTACGTTACAAACATAGCATTGTTTATTATTTATTGATCATTCTTATATCAACCAAAAAAAGTGTTAGTCGCTTTTTAATACTGTTTCATTACAGATTCAAACATTTTCTATATTGATTTTAAAATTATTTTTTCTGTGTGTAAAGATGAAAAAAGTGCATTTCATAATAGGATACTTCACATATAACAGAATGGAATCAGTGATGGAAGAAAGCAGAGGGTTCCAGTTGAACAGTTGCAGTTTCTCTGCAGAAATATAAATTGAAGAATTTTGTTCCTTTTAAGACGGATAGTCTGCACTGCAGTTTCGTTTTTTCTTATTCGAATAAAAATGAACACATTTTAATATTAACTTTAATTTTTCTTTATTAGAGTTTTCAATTGCGGCTATTGTTGATATTTTGCTTTGTTTACAAACAATGGTTTGTCAATCTAAATCGACCACTTGTCAACAAATTGTAGTGTGGCGGGGTCGATTTCAGCAACTCGGTTTCACAAGAAATCAACTTGATTTCATGCAGTGTGCTATTATTTATTTGCTTTTTAAAAATATGGCATTTTATTATTATAACAAACTTGTCATAATTGAATATTTTTTGGTAATTTTAACGATTTGTTGTTGATTTCACACCCAAAAACTAAATTTTTATACTTTGGCCCTTTTTGTGCGCTTTGGTTCCAATAGGCTATAGCCTTGTCACACTAAGTGTTACCGTTGTGCCACTAAAGTGGCAATTTTGAGCTTTTTTGAGCCGAGATACTTTTGTGCCACTTTTCCATTGTGGTACTAAATGTGCTATTTTTTGCATTTTTGTGCCACTTTTTGATTGAATATGGGAAACAATAAAATTATTCATCAAGAACTGTCAACAAAAAATAAGACATATTTAAAATTTACATTCTTAAAAACACGAAATCACTACACAAAAGTTTTCAAAGTGAGACTTCACACAAGATATAGTTTCGATGACAAAAAACTCAATTATAAAAATATTTTCAAGAGTTTATATAAATGACAAAAAACTGAATAGTTTAAGATTCTTAGACCCTTTTTATATAAAATCTGAATTAGCCTGAATTTAGTTATGTAATTAGCAAACAACAGGCTTTTGTAAATGAATTAAAATTATAAGAATAAGTCAAATTCTTCGCTATTACTAATGTCGACGTTTTCTGGTATAAAGTGGGAAATTTAAAAAATAATTTAAGTGATCAAAATTTGTATCTATTTGCCACATATGTTTTTACTTTGCTTTTCGAAGCTAACAATAATGAAAAATAGGTTAATGGACAGGTTGAAAGTAAAAACTTGACGTGGAGTTGGAGGATTGGGTTCCCAGTACTGATCTCATTGAAAAGTATGGGAAAGAAGTTACCAAAAAGTAACTAAAAATAAATACCAAAATGTGATTTAATTTATTTTATTATTATTTATTTTATTATATTATTTATTTTTTGGTTTAGTATATATTAGGATGGGTCACGAAAATGATCTGCTGCGGTCACCCCCCAGAAATGAAGATTGGATTGTTTAATGATGATCTGCAAAATATTTCGTCGCTGGGTTAAGCAGTCTGTGAGCTAAACGCTCCTGGAAACACCTCTAAAAATAATGTTTTCCCATGTTATTTTTTTCATGTTGCATTTCTGTCCACAATTTTTCTATGAATTTATAGACCATTGGAAGCACTTAAAATATAAATTTTTATACTTGTTACTCATTTGTTATATTATTGGACGTTTAGATTGATTTTTTGTGGTTTTTCAAAGTTACAGCTAAAAACTCATATTTCTTGGAAACAGGAAGTGGTTTTTCACATCCAAAATGTTCTTTTTACAAAAATGAGCGCTGCGGAGTCAATTTCTTTCCAATTTACATGATTTAGGTTATTCGAAAGGTATTGACGGCAGCTATTTATTTTTTATGAGATACTACCACCAAATTCGAAAAAGTTTACAGTTATCACTATGAAAAAACACATAAAAATTACTATAAACGTCCAATAATTTGACCAATAAGTTACCCTAAGACAAAAATCAAAATTTATATTTAAAGTGGTTTCATTAATGCAAAAAAATTGGACAAAAATGCAATATATAAAAAAATACATGAGAACACACTATTTACGTTTTCAACGTAATATTTTGCAAATCATCATTAAACAATCCAAACTTTATTTTCATGGGGTGACTGGTATGCGACCCAGCCTAATGTATATATGTACAGAAATGAATTATTTTTGTTAACTTCATGTAATCTGTTGTTTTCTCGAAATAGTGTGCTACTTTTTTCAAACAAATGTGCCACTTTTTTGAAGAAATCCCCTTTTTGTGATACTTTTTGAAATTTCTTAGCGGCAACACTGGTCACACTGCATGCGAAATCTAGTTGAAATGTCATAAGGTCGATTTTCAAATGTTACATTTGTATGGGATCTGACATTCGTAAATCGACCTTATGTCATTTAAACTAGATTTCGCATGTAGTGTGACAAGGATGTTAGAGTTGGCATCACTGATCACAACAATAGAACATTTCTTCGAAACAATTTTTAATGGTAACTCTGAAAAATAACTTCTGATTTCCCGCTTCCTTTGCACTTTATTCAACTACACTCTAAAGTTTTCCCGTTCGCACAGTTGTCACCTGATGGTTTGTGCAGTATAAGAGAGTAGTTGTTTTGCGGTCTTCTACCGGCTTACCTCGCTTTAACGTTCGGATTGTATAAGTTCGTTAATAAATTGTGCAAAATCATATGAAAAGAATCAAATTTTAATGAATGTTGTTAAGATCAGTAAAATGATTAAATTAGTTTCGTGTTAAAGTCAATACTCGATGTGTTTCAATAGAAATAACCGCATAATTTGGTGTATAAATAAATAAAACGTCGCTTTCGCCCGTGCTCTACATGTGTGTCGTGAGTGTGTTTATGTGTTCGTGTAAATAAAGTGCTGCGCGTTCGGTTCGCGAAAATGACCACGGTCGTGGTTGTGTCTCCTTATTACAACCAACAACAGTAAGACAAGTAACTGTTGAGCTTTTTGGCTCTAGGCAACAGCAACAACAAACCGTTGAAAGAGAAGACTTTGGAGAGTGGAGACTATGTTTCTTTTTGTTTTCCTTCTGTGGTGTTTGATTACATGTGCAAAGTGATGTCAACAATTGGGATTATAACTATTTGAATTCAATTTGAGAACAATTTCATAAGAATCTATCAACGGAATAGGTGAGTTTATTGCTGTTTTTGAAATTTATTGTTGTAAAATAATATGAATAAGAGTGAAATAGGATAAATATTGGCTGTAAAGTCAAAAATTGTGAAAAGTGCCTTTAGAAAAACCCGCGTAACTTTTTATCATACAGAAATTTTTTATTGGCATATAATTGCCGACTAAATAGGGAAGCTGCAACAAATATTAAATATATTGTAGTTTCAGAAACCCATGTAGACATAGTTGAAATAATTGCGCAATTGCAACCGCGAATTTTGGATTTTTATAGCAATTGCAGTCAGTTTTTTCGCGACTGACTACATACATATATGTTACAACCGACATTGATTCTTAAAACACATCTATAAACCGAGAAAATCACAAAACCAAAATGTCCTGCAGACAAATAATTTTAGCCACATCTCCAGCGAAAATGAAGGCAAGAGTGTGATATCCGAGGCCCCAAGATTTGAAAATATTTTTGGATAAAAGACATCAAAATAAGAAAAAATGGTCTACACGTTAACGATAAATCGCTTAGTTATCGGAGGTTAAAGGTTTGGAAAATTCGATATAAAAAATATTGTTTTTGACCCCATTCGAAGTGAAAAAAATCGGTGAACTAACTATCCTAGTTATCGAAATTGTAAATTAAAAAAATCGTTTTTTATTTTTTATTCCATGCTTTATATAAGGTTACTTTCTATATATGTTTGTGTACCACAAAATTTGAAATCAATTTTTGAAAGCTTTTTTCTCAACCAATTTTGCTCAAATTTTGCACACTTAATCATTTTCGATGACAATACAAGGAAATGGAAAAATTTGACCAATTGGACAAAGGGGCGTGGTACCTCCCATACAAACCACAAATTAAAAATCTATTATTTCTGCGCCTGATAACGGTATTTAAACAAAATTTGGTACGTCGGTTTGGTGTGCATGTTGTAAGTGCTGCTGCAAATATGGGCGGGATTGTACAAAGGGGCGTGGTACCTCCCATACAAACCACAAATTAAAAATCTATTATTTCTGCTCCTGATAACGGTATTTGAACAAAATTTGGTACGTCGGTTTGGTGTGGATTTTTTAAGTGCTGCTGCAAATATGGGCGGGATTGTACAAAGGGGCGTGGTACCTCCCATACAAACCACAAATTAAAAATCTATTATTTCTGCTCCTGATAACGGTATTTGAACAAAATTTGGTACGTCGGTTTGGTGTGGATTTTTTAAGTGCTGCTGCAAATATGGGCGGGATTGTACAAAGGGGCGTGGTACCTCCCATACAAACCACAAATTAAAAATCTATTATTTCTGCTCCTGATAACGCAGTAATTTTTCCTTCTACAAAAGATAACTAAAAAAGAATTTCTAGGCCCAATAGAATTCTGCTTGCATAAAGCATGGATTTGAAAAAATTTTTTTTTTGATTTACTAGTTATTTTGAACTCATTTGAAAAAAAAACGAAAAATCAGAAAATGCCGAATTAGGCAGAAAAAGTAAGGCAATTTTTTCCGATATCAGGCGTAGTTATCGATGTTTCTACACAATGTGAAATTTGAAATTGTTAGGCCAAAGGCACAATTCTGAATTCAGCAGGCCATGGAGTAACATGGCTATTGCTGCATTTGTGGGAAAACATTTAAAATGACCGAATCAATCACTTTAAAAAACTCTTCTTTTATTGAATAGTTTAATTAATTGACATAAAGAGAGAACCGCAGGGAGATTTTTTTGGTTTCTTTTGAAGTGAAATTTTTTATTTTGTTTTTTATTTCAAAATTTTGATTTAAATGAAATACACATCAGTTTTATAGAATTTCCATAATCGATAACTATGGAAATTATCGAGTACTAAGTAGTTATCGGTAACTATAAAAATATCGAAAATTAGTTTCTTCTAATTTTCGATTTGAAGTACTTTGGAACGAGAAAATCGATTTATTTTCAAACATTAACGTCCGATAATATGCCGACCAATTTGTTTTTTTTTTTGAGGCCTCATCTTGGTGCCTCAGATATCATACTCTCCCCAAAATAAAAATTTTCCAATTTGAATTTTTTTGTTTATTGTTCTCTACTGAAAAAGGTCGATCTTCCACAAAACATGGACGAATTTTAACCATAATAATTTATTTGTAATTTTGCTAGTTAAGCGGAAACATTTACACAATTTTGGTATCTGGAAAAATTTTTCGTAAGACCTTCCACAAAAATGATCCCGAAAATTTCACAATATAGTTCTGAAACTTAGAATTCTCTCAGACAGTAACTTACAGCATTTCTTCGTCAGTTAATAGAATGTTCCCTTCGACCAAAAAACGAAAATAAAACAACTCTGACCGCCCAGCTGGTATAAGCTGTAAGTCATGTTCTACAAAAATTATCTTTTAACATGCCCTTTCAGAATTATAGGGTCGCTATAATTCGCTTTTCCGAAAATGACATTGTTTTCTAATTCCTTCTCAATAAGTTCATTTGCGTACGTGCTCGAATAGCAATAATCCTAGGCCTCTACAGATACCTTCCATTGAAAACACCCTTCTTCAAGGTGTTTACATTTGAAAACTTAAAAAAATGTCCGCTATTGATACCAGCGATTGTCTATTGCCTATCTGCAGGCAATTTTCTCGTATTACAACAGTTTTTCTGCAGTATGGCTACTGCTAAAGAGTTAGTAGTTTGCTAAAAATGGCCGCTGTTAATTAATATATTAAAATAATAGTCCAGAATTTAAAAGTCTTTCAGATTGACGGCGAATACGAGTTTAGCTGAATTTCGTTTTCTATTAGCTTTGGACAATATCTAGCAATATTTTTATATTTATCTTATAATAACTTTTATTATATAAAGTGTTGTTAATATATGTATTCAGCTGACCATATTTTACTCTACGTACGACCAGATCTTATTCCGTAGATATACTCGCAAATTCCATAAGTGGTCGTTTTGTGGGTTCTTCTATTTATATCTTTATATTGGGAATATATCTGAAACAAGAGCTAGACCTACACTTACCATCGGATACCACAAACTCGAATATGTAAAATGACATAATTTATATTATTTTGAAAAATAATATTTAAAAATTATTCGACCACGAAATCGGTTTTAAGGTTCTTTTAATTGATTTTGAAAATCGAAATAAAAATTGTTGGTCGAAAAAACGAAAAACTATGCGTACCATTCCTTAACATACATAAACAGAAAAATATTATGAGATAATGAACTTAAATGTTTAACTATAATAATAAAAAACAAGTAAGGAAAGGCTAAAGTCGGGCGGGGCCGACTATATAATTACTAAACCCAGGTGTTTCATGGGAGCAATTTTATGTAGTTCATATAAATTATACAGTATAAATTCATCTTTAGTCATATTTAACGAATATGGTAAATAATTGATCCAATTTTCCGGCAGATAGAGCGAAAAGAAGCATAATCTGTTTTCAGTAGAAAATCCAGAACTTATTAAAAATTTTAAATCGTCCATAACTTCTTAAATATAAGAGATAGAGCGAAAAGAAGCATAATCTGTGATCACTATAAAGTCCTGAATTTATTCGAAATTTTAAATCGTTCATAACTTCTTAAATATAAGAGATAGAGCGAAAAGAATCATAATCTGTGATCAGTAGAAAATCCAGAACTTATTAAAAATTTTAAAATCGTTCATAACTTCTTAAATATAAGATATAGAGCGAAAAGAAGCATAATATGTGATCAGTAGAAAATGCAGAATTTATTAAAAATTTTAAATCGTCCATAACTTCTTAAATATATGAGATAGAGCGAAAAGAAGCATAATCTGTGATCACTATAAAGTCCTGAATTTATTCTATATTTTAAATCGGCCATAACTTCTAAAATATAGGGGATAGAGCGAAAAGAATCATAATCTGTGATCAGTAGAGAATCCAGAACTTATTAAAAATTTTAAATCGTCCATAACTTCTTAAATATAAGAGATAGAGCGAAAAGAAGCATAATCTGCGATCACTATAAAGTCCTGAATTTATTCGAAATTTTAAATCGTTCATAACTTCTTAAATATAAGAGATAGAGCGAAAAGAATCATAATCTGTGATCAGTACAAAATCCAGAACTTATTAAAAATTTTAAAATCGTTCATAACTTCTTAAATATAAGATATAGAGCGAAAAGAAGCATAATATGTGATCAGTAGAAAATGCAGAATTTATTAAAAATTTTAAATCGTCCATAACTTCTTAAATATAAGAGATAGAGCGAAAAGAAGCATAATCTGTGATCAGTAGAAAATCCAGAACTTATTAAAAATTTTAAATCGTCCATAACTTCTTAAATATAAGAGATAGAGCGAAAAGAAGCATAATATGTGATCACTATAAAGTCCTGAATTTATTCGAAATTTTAAATCGTCCATAACTTCTTAAATATAAGAGATAGAGCGAAACGAAGCATTATCTGTGATCAGTAGAAAATCCAGAACTTATTCGAAATTTTAAATCGTCCATAACTTCTTAAATATAAGAGATAGAGCGAAAATAAGCATAATCTGTGATCACTATAAAGTCCTGAATTTATTCTATATTTTAAATCGTCCATAACTTCTTAAATATAAGAGATAGAGCGAAAAGAAGCATAATCTGTGATCACTATAAAGTCCTGAATTTATTCTATATTTTAAATCGGCCATAACTTCTAAAATATAGGATATACAGCGAAAAGAAGCATAATCTGTGATCACTATAAAGTCCTGAATTTATACGAAATTTTAAATCGTTCATAACTTCTTAAATATAAGAGATAGAGCGAAAAGAAGCATAATCTGTGTTCACTATAAAGTCCTGAATTTATTCGAAATTTTAAATCGTTCATAACTTCTTAAATATAAGAGATAGAGCGAAAAGAGGCATAATCTGTGATCAGTAGAAAATCCAGAACTTATTAAAAATTTTAAATCGTCCATAACTTCTTAAATATAAGAGATAGAGCGAAAAGAAGCATAATCTGTGATCACTATAAAGTCCTGAATTTACTCGAAATTTTAAATCAGCCATAACTTCTAAAATATAGGAGATAGAGCGAAAAGAAGCATAATCTGTGATCACTATAAAGTCCTGAATTTATTCTATATTTTAAATCGGCCATAACTTCTAAAATATAGGAGATAGAGCAAAAAGAAGCATAATCTGTGATCACTTTAAAGTGTAGAATTTATTAAAAATTTTAAATCGTCCATAACTTCTAAAATATAAAAGATAGAGCGAAAAGAAGCATAATCTGTGATCACTATAAAGTCCTGAATTTATTCGAAATTTTAAATCGTCCATAACTTCTTAAATATAAGAGATAGAGCGAAAAGAAGCATCATCTGTGATCACTATAAAGTCCTGAATTTATTCGAAATTTTAAATCGTCCATAACTTCTTAAATATAAGAGATAGATCGAAAAGAAGCATAATCTGTGATCTCTATTCGAAATTTTAAATCGTTCATAGCTTCTTAAATATCAGAGATAGAGCGAAAAGAAGCATCATCTGTGATCACTATAAAGTCCTGAATTTATTCTATATTTTAAATCGGCCATATCTTCTAAAATATAGGTGATAGAGCAAAAAGAAACTTAATCTGTGATCACTATAAAGTCCTGAATTTATTCGAAATTTTAAATCTTTCATAACTTCTTAAATATAAGAGATAGAGCGAAAAGAAGCATAATCTGTGATCACTAAAAAGTCCTGAATTTATTCGAAATTTTAAATCGTCCATAACTTCTTAAATATAAGAGATAGAGCGAAAAGAAGCATAATCTGTGATCACTATAAAGTCCTGAATTTATTCTATATTTTAAATCGGCCATAACTTCTAAAATATAGGATATACAGCGAAAAGAAGCATAATCTGTGATCACTATAAAGTCCTGAATTTATACGAAATTTTAAATCGTTCATAACTTCTTAAATATAAGAGATAGAGCGAAAAGAAGCATAATCTGTGATCAGTAGAAAATCCAGAACTTATTAAAAATTTTAAATCGTCCATAACTTCTTAAATATAAGAGATAGAGCGAAAAGAAGCATAATCTGTGATCACTATAAAGTCCTGAATTTACTCGAAATTTTAAATCAGCCATAACTTCTAAAATATAGGAGATAGAGCGAAAAGAAGCATAATCTGTGATCACTATAAAGTCCTGAATTTACTCGAAATTTTAAATCAGCCATAACTTCTAAAATATAGGAGATAGAGCGAAAAGAAGCATAATCTGTGATCACTATAAAGTCCTGAATTTATTCTATATTTTAAATCGTCCATAACTTCTTAAATATAAGAGATAGAGCGAAAAGAAGCATAATCTGTGATCACTATAAAGTCCTGAATTTACTCGAAATTTTAAATCAGCCATAACTTCTAAAATATAGGAGATAGAGCGAAAAGAAGCATAATCTGTGATCACTATAAAGTCCTGAATTTATTTTATATTTTAAATCGTTCATAACTTCTTAAATATAAGAGATAAAGCGAAAAGAAGCATAATCTGTGATCAGTAGAATATCCAGAATTTATTCGAAATTTTAAATCGTTCATAACTTCTTAAATATAAGAGATAGAGCGAAAAGAAGCATAATCTGTGTTCACTATAAAGTCCTGAATTTATTCGAAATTTTAAATCGTTCATAACTTCTTAAATATAAGAGATAGAGCGAAAAGAAGCATAATCTGTGATCAGTAGAAAATCCAGAACTTATTAAAAATTTTAAATCGTCCATAACTTCTTAAATATAAGAGATAGAGCGAAAAGAAGCATAATCTGTGATCACTATAAAGTCCTGAATTTATTCTATATTTTAAATCGGCCATAACTTCTAAAATATAGGATATACAGCGAAAAGAAGCATAATCTGTGATCACTATAAAGTCCTGAATTTATACGAAATTTTAAATCGTTCATAACTTCTTAAATATAAGAGATAGAGCGAAAAGAAGCATAATCTGTGTTCACTATAAAGTCCTGAATTTATTCGATATTTTAAATCGTTCATAACTTCTTAAATATAAGAGATAGAGCGAAAAGAAGCATAATCTGTGATCAGTAGAAAATCCAGAACTTATTAAAAATTTTAAATCGTCCATAACTTCTTAAATATAAGAGATAGAGCGAAAAGAAGCATTATCTGTGATCACTATAAAGTCCTGAATTTACTCGAAATTTTAAATCAGCCATAACTTCTAAAATATAGGAGATAGAGCGAAAAGAAGCATAATCTGTGATCAGTAGAAAATCCAGAACTTATTAAAAATTTTAAATCGTCCATAACTTCTTAAATATAAGAGATAGAGCGAAAAGAAGCATAATCTGTGATCACTATAAAGTCCTGAATTTATTCTATATTTTAAATCGGCCATAACTTCTAAAATATAGGATATACAGCGAAAAGAAGCATAATCTGTGATCACTATAAAGTCCTGAATTTATACGAAATTTTAAATCGTTCATAACTTCTTAAATATAAGAGATAGAGCGAAAAGAAGCATAATCTGTGTTCACTATAAAGTCCTGAATTTATTCGATATTTTAAATCGTTCATAACTTCTTAAATATAAGAGATAGAGCGAAAAGAAGCATAATCTGTGATCACTATAAAGTCCTGAATTTATTCGAAATTTTAAATCGTTCATAACTTCTTAAATATAAGAGATAGAGCGAAAAGAAGCATAATCTGTGATCAGTAGAAAATCCAGAACTTATTAAAAATTTTAAATCGTCCATAACTTCTTAAATATAAGAGATAGAGCGAAAAGAAGCATTATCTGTGATCACTATAAAGTCCTGAATTTACTCGAAATTTTAAATCAGCCATAACTTCTAAAATATAGGAGATAGAGCGAAAAGAAGCATAATCTGTGATCACTATAAAGTCCTAAATTTATTCGAAATTTTAAATCGTTCATAACTTCTTAAATATAAGAGATAGAGCGAAAAGAAGCATAATCTGTGATCACTATAAAGTCCTGAATTTATTCGAAATTTTAAATCGTTCATAACTTCTTAAATATAAGAGATAGAGCGAAAAGAAGCATAATCTGTGATCACTTTAAAGTGTAGAATTTATTAAAAATTTTAAATCGTTCATAACTTCTTAAATATAAGAGATAGAATTTATTAAAAATTTTAAATCGTCCATAACTTCTAAAATATAAAAGATAGAGCGAAAAGAAGCATAATCTGTGATCACTATAAAGTCCTGAATTTATTCGAAATTTTAAATCGTCCATAACTTCTTAAATATAAGAGATAGAGCGAAAAGAAGCATCATCTGTGATCACTATAAAGTCCTGAATTTATTCGAAATTTTAAATCGTCCATAACTTCTTAAATATAAGAGATAGATCGAAAAGAAGCATAATCTGTGATCTCTATTCGAAATTTTAAATCGTTCATAGCTTCTTAAATATCAGAGATAGAGCGAAAAGAAGCATCATCTGTGATCACTATAAAGTCCTGAATTTATTCTATATTTTAAATCGGCCATATCTTCTAAAATATAGGTGATAGAGCAAAAAGAAACTTAATCTGTGATCACTATAAAGTCCTGAATTTATTCGAAATTTTAAATCTTTCATAACTTCTTAAATATAAGAGATAGAGCGAAAAGAAGCATAATCTGTGATCACTAAAAAGTCCTGAATTTATTCGAAATTTTAAATCGTCCATAACTTCTTAAATATAAGAGATAGAGCGAAAAGAAGCATAATCTGTGATCACTATAAAGTCCTGAATTTATTCTATATTTTAAATCGGCCATAACTTCTAAAATATAGGATATACAGCGAAAAGAAGCATTATCTGTGATCACTATAAAGTCCTGAATTTACTCGAAATTTTAAATCAGCCATAACTTCTAAAATATAGGAGATAGAGCGAAAAGAAGCATAATCTGTGATCAGTAGAAAATCCAGAACTTATTAAAAATTTTAAATCGTCCATAACTTCTTAAATATAAGAGATAGAGCGAAAAGAAGCATAATCTGTGATCACTATAAAGTCCTGAATTTATTCTATATTTTAAATCGGCCATAACTTCTAAAATATAGGATATACAGCGAAAAGAAGCATAATCTGTGATCACTATAAAGTCCTGAATTTATACGAAATTTTAAATCGTTCATAACTTCTTAAATATAAGAGATAGAGCGAAAAGAAGCATAATCTGTGTTCACTATAAAGTCCTGAATTTATTCGATATTTTAAATCGTTCATAACTTCTTAAATATAAGAGATAGAGCGAAAAGAAGCATAATCTGTGATCAGTAGAAAATCCAGAACTTATTAAAAATTTTAAATCGTCCATAACTTCTTAAATATAAGAGATAGAGCGAAAAGAAGCATTATCTGTGATCACTATAAAGTCCTGAATTTACTCGAAATTTTAAATCAGCCATAACTTCTAAAATATAGGAGATAGAGCGAAAAGAAGCATAATCTGTGATCACTATAAAGTCCTAAATTTATTCGAAATTTTAAATCGTTCATAACTTCTTAAATATAAGAGATAGAGCGAAAAGAAGCATAATCTGTGATCACTATAAAGTCCTGAATTTATTCGAAATTTTAAATCGTTCATAACTTCTTAAATATAAGAGATAGAGCGAAAAGAAGCATAATCTGTGATCACTTTAAAGTGTAGAATTTATTAAAAATTTTAAATCGTTCATAACTTCTTAAATATAAGAGATAGAATTTATTAAAAATTTTAAATCGTCCATAACTTCTAAAATATAAAAGATAGAGCGAAAAGAAGCATAATCTGTGATCACTATAAAGTCCTGAATTTATTCGAAATTTTAAATCGTCCATAACTTCTTAAATATAAGAGATAGAGCGAAAAGAAGCATCATCTGTGATCACTATAAAGTCCTGAATTTATTCGAAATTTTAAATCGTCCATAACTTCTTAAATATAAGAGATAGATCGAAAAGAAGCATAATCTGTGATCTCTATTCGAAATTTTAAATCGTTCATAGCTTCTTAAATATCAGAGATAGAGCGAAAAGAAGCATCATCTGTGATCACTATAAAGTCCTGAATTTATTCTATATTTTAAATCGGCCATATCTTCTAAAATATAGGTGATAGAGCAAAAAGAAACTTAATCTGTGATCACTATAAAGTCCTGAATTTATTCGAAATTTTAAATCTTTCATAACTTCTTAAATATAAGAGATAGAGCGAAAAGAAGCATAATCTGTGATCACTAAAAAGTCCTGAATTTATTCGAAATTTTAAATCGTCCATAACTTCTTAAATATAAGAGATAGAGCGAAAAGAAGCATAATCTGTGATCACTATAAAGTCCTGAATTTATTCTATATTTTAAATCGGCCATAACTTCTAAAATATAGGATATACAGCGAAAAGAAGCATAATCTGTGATCACTATAAAGTCCTGAATTTATACGAAATTTTAAATCGTTCATAACTTCTTAAATATAAGAGATAGAGCGAAAAGAAGCATAATCTGTGATCAGTAGAAAATCCAGAACTTATTAAAAATTTTAAATCGTCCATAACTTCTTAAATATAAGAGATAGAGCGAAAAGAAGCATAATCTGTGATCACTATAAAGTCCTGAATTTACTCGAAATTTTAAATCAGCCATAACTTCTAAAATATAGGAGATAGAGCGAAAAGAAGCATAATCTGTGATCACTATAAAGTCCTGAATTTACTCGAAATTTTAAATCAGCCATAACTTCTAAAATATAGGAGATAGAGCGAAAAGAAGCATAATCTGTGATCACTATAAAGTCCTGAATTTATTCTATATTTTAAATCGTCCATAACTTCTTAAATATAAGAGATAGAGCGAAAAGAAGCATAATCTGTGATCACTATAAAGTCCTGAATTTACTCGAAATTTTAAATCAGCCATAACTTCTAAAATATAGGAGATAGAGCGAAAAGAAGCATAATCTGTGATCACTATAAAGTCCTGAATTTATTCTATATTTTAAATCGTCCATAACTTCTTAAATATAAGAGATAGAGCGAAAAGAAGCATAATCTGTGATCACTATAAAGTCCTGAATTTACTCGAAATTTTAAATCAGCCATAACTTCTAAAATATAGGAGATAGAGCGAAAAGAAGCATAATCTGTGATCACTATAAAGTCCTGAATTTATTTTATATTTTAAATCGTTCATAACTTCTTAAATATAAGAGATAAAGCGAAAAGAAGCATAATCTGTGATCAGTAGAATATCCAGAATTTATTCGAAATTTTAAATCGTTCATAACTTCTTAAATATAAGAGATAGAGCGAAAAGAAGCATAATCTGTGTTCACTATAAAGTCCTGAATTTATTCGAAATTTTAAATCGTTCATAACTTCTTAAATATAAGAGATAGAGCGAAAAGAAGCATAATCTGTGATCAGTAGAAAATCCAGAACTTATTAAAAATTTTAAATCGTCCATAACTTCTTAAATATAAGAGATAGAGCGAAAAGAAGCATAATCTGTGATCACTATAAAGTCCTGAATTTATTCTATATTTTAAATCGGCCATAACTTCTAAAATATAGGATATACAGCGAAAAGAAGCATAATCTGTGATCACTATAAAGTCCTGAATTTATACGAAATTTTAAATCGTTCATAACTTCTTAAATATAAGAGATAGAGCGAAAAGAAGCATAATCTGTGTTCACTATAAAGTCCTGAATTTATTCGATATTTTAAATCGTTCATAACTTCTTAAATATAAGAGATAGAGCGAAAAGAAGCATAATCTGTGATCAGTAGAAAATCCAGAACTTATTAAAAATTTTAAATCGTCCATAACTTCTTAAATATAGAGATAGAGCGAAAAGAAGCATTATCTGTGATCACTATAAAGTCCTGAATTTACTCGAAATTTTAAATCAGCCATAACTTCTAAAATATAGGAGATAGAGCGAAAAGAAGCATAATCTGTGATCAGTAGAAAATCCAGAACTTATTAAAAATTTTAAATCGTCCATAACTTCTTAAATATAAGAGATAGAGCGAAAAGAAGCATAATCTGTGATCACTATAAAGTCCTGAATTTATTCTATATTTTAAATCGGCCATAACTTCTAAAATATAGGATATACAGCGAAAAGAAGCATAATCTGTGATCACTATAAAGTCCTGAATTTATACGAAATTTTAAATCGTTCATAACTTCTTAAATATAAGAGATAGAGCGAAAAGAAGCATAATCTGTGTTCACTATAAAGTCCTGAATTTATTCGATATTTTAAATCGTTCATAACTTCTTAAATATAAGAGATAGAGCGAAAAGAAGCATAATCTGTGATCAGTAGAAAATCCAGAACTTATTAAAAATTTTAAATCGTCCATAACTTCTTAAATATAAGAGATAGAGCGAAAAGAAGCATTATCTGTGATCACTATAAAGTCCTGAATTTACTCGAAATTTTAAATCAGCCATAACTTCTAAAATATAGGAGATAGAGCGAAAAGAAGCATAATCTGTGATCACTATAAAGTCCTAAATTTATTCGAAATTTTAAATCGTTCATAACTTCTTAAATATAAGAGATAGAGCGAAAAGAAGCATAATCTGTGATCACTATAAAGTCCTGAATTTATTCGAAATTTTAAATCGTTCATAACTTCTTAAATATAAGAGATAGAGCGAAAAGAAGCATAATCTGTGATCACTTTAAAGTGTAGAATTTATTAAAAATTTTAAATCGTTCATAACTTCTTAAATATAAGAGATAGAGCGAAAAGAAGCATAATCTGTGATCACTATAAAGTCCTGAATTTATTCGAAATTTTAAATCGTTCATAACTTCTTAAATATAAGAGATAGAGCGAAAAGAAGCATAATCTGTGATCACTTTAAAGTGTAGAATTTATTAAAATTTTAAATCGTTCATAACTTCTTAAATATAAGAGATAGAGCGAAAAGAAGCATGATCTGTGATCACTATTAAGTCCTGAATTTATTCAATATTTTAAATCGTCCATAGCTTCTTAAATATAAGAGATAGAGCAAAAAGAAGCATAATCTGTGATCACTTTAAAGTGTAGAATTTATTAAAAATTTTAAATCGTCCATAACTTCTAAAATATAAGAGATAGAGCGAAAAGAAGCATAATCTGTGATCACTATAAAGTCCTGAATTTATTCGAAATTTTAAATCGTCCATAACTTCTTAAATATAAGAGATAGAGCGAAAAGAAGCATAATCTGTGATCACTATAAAGTCCTGAATTTATTCGAAATTTTAAATCGTTCATAACTTCTTAAATATAAGAGATAGAGCGAAAAGAAGCATAATCTATGATCACTATAAAGTCCTGAATTTATTCGAAATTTTAAATCGTTCATAACTTCTTAAATATAAGAGATAGAGCGAAAAGAAGCATAATCTGTGATCACTATAAAGTCCTGAATTTATTCGAAATTTTAAATCGTTCATAACTTCTTAAATATAAGAGATAGAGCGAAAAGAAGCATAATCTATGATCACTATAAAGTCCTGAATTTATTCGAAATTTTAAATCGTTCATAACTTCTTAAATATAAGAGATAGAGCGAAAAGAAGCATAATCTGTGATCACTATAAAGTCCTGAATTTATTCGAAATTTTAAATCGTTCATAACTTCTTAAATATAAGAGATAGAGCGAAAAGAAGCATAATCTGTGATCACTATAAAGTCCTGAATTTATTCGAAATTTTAAATCGTTCATAACTTCTTAAATATAAGAGATAGAGCGAAAAGAAGCATAATCTATGATCACTATAAAGTCCTGAATTTATTCGAAATTTTAAA